>OY720449.1:38917055-39342055 GCA_963082715.1 Harpalus rubripes
TCTATAAATAATTTATACTTAATTATAATTATATGATAATAGTTAAATAGGTAAAGTATTATAACCAAACTTTACTTTGCTGTCAAAATCAAAGTTGAGTGAAGGACAAGTAGCAAACGTAAAGTGAAGTAGATTTGACCATATGTGTAAACGCACCATTAAATTGACTTTTCATAAGTCGCCTTTTGAAAGTCAAGTTAAAGTAAATTTTTCTCATACGTGTAAACGTAGTAAGGATCTGTGCGACCTAATCGTGGGAGAGGTGGTGGTCGCCAGCAATACATACAATGCATTAATATTAGAAATTATTTTGTATTCAAAACTATTATTATCTCTAATTCTAACGAACATTACATAATGTTTCTTTGATAATTAATTTCATTTAACATTTCTTTCTATGACGTATGCGACTCCA
Source organism: Harpalus rubripes (assembly GCA_963082715.1). Classification (NCBI taxonomy): domain Eukaryota; kingdom Metazoa; phylum Arthropoda; class Insecta; order Coleoptera; family Carabidae; genus Harpalus; species Harpalus rubripes. Next base: position 38,917,471 of record OY720449.1, read on the forward strand.
GTGGTCCAAAAAATGTCTACTTCAAGTAAACTAACCTGAACTTCGCGAATTTAAAAAAAAATTGTTTCATGGACAGCACGTCGTACAGTATATACCCTTTAATTTTTGTCCTAAGTTATGGAACACCCTGTATATTTTTGAGAAAAGGATCAAAATAGAAAAAAATTGTATAAAATACATGTTTCATAAGACATTTCAGTGCACATATCCCCTTAGAAAACTCGCGGCAACCTGCTCGTTTCTAACAAAGACACGTGCGCTAAAATCATGTCTTATGAAACTTGTATCATAATGTACTATTATTTGCCTTGACCACGATTTAATATACCGGAGTATTCTAAAATAAAAATAAATATCTTATAATTTATCTTATATTCATTTTTGTGCGTGTCAACCCGCTTCTCTTCACAGATGTCGCGGAGAATACACTATAGCTGAGACACTTTTGTGCTATTTGAAAATGTTATAAAATTGGAAATATTATTCAATTTTCAAGGTTGACGTCTGTCGGAATCGAACCCTGACGGTTCGAATCATAATCGATCACCAAACGCACATAGCCACGTGACAGACTATATGTACATTTAAAATTTTGTAAATACATATTATTACGTTGTTCCTCTAACGGAAAAAGCGCAAGTAAGCACATATCACTTTGGACACACTTCTTAAGAGAGTGAAACAACCAGCAGTAATTTAAATTATAATAATTACCCATCTTCTTTCATCACTACGCGCATTTTTCTTACAATATTCCGTAATCAGAGTCGAATTCTACATGTATAAATAAAAATAATGGCTTTAGTAGAAAAAAATCCGTGACCGTAAATAATACATTTCTAATTAAAATTGATTTAATGCAATTTATTAAAAAACAGTGTATAATCTATCAAATTAATGCATCTACGAACTTTTAGTAAAAAAAAATATTACCATTCTTGCTGGTCTGTTGGCAACAGACTGCCTTTTTTGACTAATGTCATTATCATAGTCATTGTTTTAAAACACGTAACTAATTTTAAGCTCCAAGAAACATGATTTACTTGTAGAGTGAGAATAAAAATGCCTTTACTTTCTACAGTGAGGAAATTTGTATGTAATCTGCCTACTCATGAAAATAACAAGCAATAATCTCATTTTTACAGCCTATACCCTATACATGCCGTCAAATAAGTATGAACTGGAAATTTCTACACTGTTGCCAATTCATATGGGCAATGTTGAACATACTAAGTTATGAAGAAGCGGCAACACCGCACGGCAAAGGACAGAGTGCGGAAAGGGGAAAGAGTTGACATCAGTTCATACTTATTTGACGGCGAATATAGTTACTGTGAAATTCGCCTGCTTACTTACAGATAAAAGAAAATTGCACCCCTCACCTTCAAAATTATTAAAAGAAAAATTATGCCAGTATTGCGATCTTTATGCATTCATACGCATCACAATTATTCTTAATTGAAAAGTGATGAGTTTTAGACTTGGCTATTTCTCTAAATATACCTTAACATTAACATAACCTAACATAACGCACAAAACATGCGGGCGTGAGTTTTTGCGTTAAATTAGGTTTCATTAAGACATGATTGGAGAAATTGCAAACAGATTTCACGATATGTATAAATAAAAAAAATCTGATGTGGACACCACACGACTTCCTTGTACACAAGACCAATATGAAATATAGACCCAAGTATAAAATTCCACGTATTTGACGTAATTTGACATTAGCATCTATTTTTTATTTTTTGTCCTAATCCATAGCAAGCTTCATTACAAATACCAAAAAGTATATAAGTTTTAAATATACATATCTCGCTTATACAAAGGGCTAATTTAATAATATTTGATGCGCTAGACACAGAATTTAATTCTCTAAAATTTTTATTTGATAATATTTGATGCGCTAGACACAGAATTTAATTCTCTAAAATTTTTATTTGAAGCATTTATTTCTAAAATCAAAATGAAACCATTTTATTGAAGAAAAACTGTTAACAACTTCAGGTAATATATCACTTCCGGTTAGCCTGTTTTAACCAAAATCTACTATGTTATTCCAATTGACATAAAAGTCTTATATACCAAATTTGAAAAGTGTTAGATTATATTTCAAAATAGTTTTTCATTAAAATCTATTATAGGCTTCAAATAAAGTACCATTTCTAGAAATTATGTAATGACGAAAAAGGGAGGTGCACAACTAGATGTTATAGCAGTCCTAAATACAAAATTTCAACTTTCTACGGCTTACCGTTTTTGAGTTATGCGAGATACATACGCACGTACGTACGTACGTACACAGACGTCACGACGAAATTAGTCAAAATGGATTCAGGGATGGTCAAAATGGATATTCCCGTTGAAATCTGAAAACCGAAATTTTTCGCGATTACAATACTTCCTTTACTTCGTACAAGAAAGTAATAATTGTGGTGCATAGTGCATATAAGCGCATAAAGAGCGGAATAATTGGCATTATTGAAAAAAGTATCGGGGAAAGACAACTTAATTTACCTATTACTTACCAAGTTTGATACAAACTAAAAACAAAGGTTTGCAGTTTTTGAAGATATTTGAGTACAAGAAAATGAGTGCAGTGAAGTAAAGCGTCATAAACATACTGTAACGTGTGAGCACCGCCGCTGCGCTGAATAAGTGTCTAAGTAAACAGACGAGTCGCGAGGTGTTTAATTACTTCCGGCCGTCTGAACCTTGTGTTCATTATTATTATGGGGTCGAATATTCTAGAGCTCTCTAGAAGGTAATGGCAACTATATAAAAGGGACGCAGCTATGCCCGAGAGTTAGTTACATAGTGAAAGAGTTAAATAATTAGCTGAGTTGAGTAGTGGCCTTGTAGCATTGCAGTATCGTGGTGAGCGTATGCAGTATAGTGTCGAGTGGAGTAAGTACTCGGAAAGTTACTGGTATACTGGGATAACTGTGGAAGTGAATACTCGATAGTGTTGACGCCATATTTAAAGGTAACCATTGAATTTTAAACGGTATTCTTTGATATTGCTAACAGGAAAAAATCTTATATACAACTCGAGAAGTAAATATCTTTGGCCAGTTGCGGACTTGTGCCTTTATGAATATAATATAATATAGTGGTAACAAGCAAAGATAAGGTCTAGGTCAATAATCTCTATAATTTACACGTGATTGATTAAAATTTTAAAACTGTAATTAAATGATTACTTAACTTAATTTGCGTTTCAATTTGAATCCCCAATCATTGTGATTTCTCTCTGTTTTCTACTAAACAAAATAATTTGTTAATGTAAATATATTCACTACAATACCCAGTTAAGCAATAAAGTCTAAATTCTGAGAATGGCTGGGGGCCCCCCGGTGTATGGGGGTACGGGGGCGCAGTGCGAGATCGTAGCGCCCGCACGAGGCAATCGCAGCGTCGAATGAGACGCCGCATTCTATGCAAATATATGCGCGGACCGATGGATTTTTTTGATCGTCCGACGCTACAAAAGACGCAAACGAAATGCGAGTAGAATTGTGCTAAAGGCTGCTACAGATAAGAAAATAAAGGGGAAGTATATTTTGAAATGATAAACACATAACAAGATAAGTAAGATAAAATTAATTCAGATCTTATACTTAACTTATAGGGTCTCGTGGCCGCGTGTCAGGTCGCGAATCTGGGGAGCCGGGTTCGATCCTGGCCGACGCTAAATATTTTTAATTTTAAATAGCACAAAATTGACCCATGTGGTGCACTCTCCACGCCAGCAATGAGTGCCTGTGAGGTGACGCCTGGTAAGCGCCCACACGGTGCAAATATTTTATCATTACCGATATCTGTGTACAAAGCAAATTGACACACCCAGCAACGGGTAATAAGCCGTGATGATATATTTATTTTATTTATTTATTTATCTTATACTCTTATTATACCAAATAATCAAGTGTTAGTAAATCTACAATAACGTGTTAAATTGTGTATCCTATAACAATGTACCTGTACCATTAAAATATCAGAGTAATAGCATAACATAAATGCTATTTTACCTGTTGTAATAGAGCGAAATAAAATTAATCCAAATCTTACATCACCTGACAATAATTGCTGTAAGATTATAAAATTTGATGATGTTTCATCTTAGAGGGTAATTCTCTACGGTGGATATATATATATATATTACTCGACATTCGACCATACATTAGATTCGCTGGCTCTGACAGCTGACCATTTTATATGTCGGTCCCACAAATTATTCTAATTATAAGCAGTGGTATTGGCTAGTTACCCTCTTAACGATAGTATTTTTTATGTACCTAGTTCTAACTACTACGATAGAATAGTAAAAGTATTTCTGCTCTGATTCTGTGAAAATATGACGGTATTACTCTCGTTCCATTATTTTTGAAAGTTATAGTCCTCGCAATAGGCAGCATTTGTTTCTTGGAGTTTCAGTAGTTTATTTAACTGTAATTTATAATGAATTAAATAAAGTATCTATTTAAAAAATAGTTTGTACGTGTTCTTACTATAGGTTCCATCGTCCATCAAATTCCGTCATCGTCTATATTAATTAGAAATATTTTCTTTTGTTATACTAAAGGATACAATAATAAACAGACACTTGTTTGTGAAAATATTATTTATATTATACTGATAACCTGCACCATTAAATTCAAATGTCATCATCATTACCGATATCTGCGAACATAGCAGATTGGCACACCCAGCAATGCCGTGATGATTTATTTATTTATTTATTTTTTATTTATTTATTTATTTATTTATTTATTTATTTATTTATTTATTTATTTATTTATTTATTTATTTATTTATTTATTTATTTATTTATTTATTTATTTATTTATTTATTTATTTATTTATTTATTTATTTATTTATTTATTTATTTATTTATTTATTTATTTATTTATTTATTTATTTATTTATTTATTTATTTATTTATTTATTTATTTATTTATTTATTTATTTATTTATTTATTTATTTATTTATTTATTTATTTATTTATTTATTTATTTATTTATTTATTTATTTATTTATTTATTTATTTATTTATTTATTTATTTATTTATTTATTTATTTATTTATTTATTTATTTATTTATTTATTTATTTATTTATTTATTTATTTATTTATTTATTTATTTATTTATTTATTTATTTATTTATTTATTTATTTATTTATTTATTTATTTATTTATTTATTTATTTATTTATTTATTTATTTATTTATTTATTTATTTATTTATTTATTTATTTATTTATTTATTTATTTATTTATTTATTTATTTATTTATTTATTTATTTATTTATTTATTTATTTATTTATTTATTTATTTATTTATTTATTTATTTATTTATTTATTTATTTATTTATTTATTTATTTATTTATTTATTTATTTATTTATTTATTTATTTATTTATTTATTTATTTATTTATTTATTTATTTATTTATTTATTTATTTATTTATTTATTTATTTATTTATTTATTTATTTATTTATTTATTTATTTATTTATTTATTTATTTATTTATTTATTTATTTATTTATTTATTTATTTATTTATTTATTTATTTATTTATTTATTTATTTATTTATTTATTTATTTATTTATTTATTTATTTATTTATTTATTTATTTATTTATTTATTTATTTATTTATTTATTTATTTATTTATTTATTTATTTATTTATTTATTTATTTATTTATTTATTTATTTAACTCAAATAAAATTTATCCAGAATAAATGAAATATTTTACCGTTGCCTCATGCACCCGTTTTTCGAGGCTCACATTAGGATCTCGGTTATCTTAAGTAACACGAAGTCGATTAAATTAAGGCAGGTTGTTCCATTAGTTATATTTAAAAAAAGCATAGATCCATAGATAAATACTTCAAATAATTTCTATGTATGAAATAATATGGAATTTTGTTTTACAGTTCTTTAGGGCACTTTTTCGTGCCCTTTCGAATAGCGGTACTCAATTTTTTATCACTGTTGGGTTTCGAGATAATGATGTCAAAGTTGTAATTTTTATATGAGTGTCACTGTAGAAGTTATTTCCACTCTTCTCGAAAATTTTGACTCCTGATCAACGGTATGTACAGATATGGGATCCGGTAAATTCACCGTTCACAAATCACCACGGAAAATTCACCGCGGAATGTTCACAGCACACAATTCACAGCGAAAAGCTCACCACACACAATTCATCGCGGAAACTCCAACTGATCTAATTTTTGTCCAACATTAAATTCCAGCTCCTCCTTCATCCCAGTTAAAACCACGGTTAATGTAGTTCTTGCCGTCCATGATAAGTTAGGGATGTTATATTAAGCATCGATGGGAGCCAACACGGAGCGAAGCGGAGTGATTGACTTCCGGCGGATCACCAATGTAGCGTTTTGTCAAATTGTTTCCACAAAAACGTCCAATTTTACAGAGAAAACCACTGTGTTAGTATCATTAGTTTACCCTACATATTAATGTAATACAAACAATATTTAGCACCATTCGACATTTTTTATATTTATTGTGTGCGGTGAACTTTCTGTGGTGATTGGGTGCGGTGAATTTTCCCCGGGGTGAATTGAGGGCGGTGACTGTTCCTAGACCCGTACAGATTTGTCGTCATTACCAAAATTTACGAATACAAGCATATTGACATACATAAATAAGTCATAATGAAATATTTCTTTAAATAATAATTTTTGTACTATTAATAATCATAATCCTATTTAATTTTTTTTGTGTCCCTCCTAAATTGCTACGTTCGTTAGTGTTTCTCGGCCTTAACTAGAAACAAACTCCGAACGGTAGAGCAGAACCAGAGCTGGCTGGATGCTGCTAGCATTTGCAACTTGCAAGGAGAAAAAGAAAAGAAAATAGATCTTTCCATGCATACCAAGTCCAGTGTTAAATATGCAAGATTTTCACAATTGGATTAACCTTAATTGAGTTTTCATAATAGGAAAAATGCTCGTTTTGCGATACAAACATAAAGACATCAATAACGAATCGCGCCGAGGCGAGAGTACTCTCGCATCTCGTCTCATCTCGTTTCATTATACGAAACGAGAACGAGAGCGAGATTCCAGTTTAAAATTCGAGGCGAGATCGATATAACAACAGTGAGAAGCGAGAAATCTCGCGAGTTTCTTGCGAGAGCCTCTCAATAAAAAGTTTTTGTAACTTTATAGCTTTGATTCATAAATTCAATGAAAAATGCACCGTTCAAGGAGTGGAGTCAACGCTATTTCGAGCACAGAATACGTAAATGTGAAAATTATATGAATTCACTATATTTTTTGTCTATCTAGAGTCTACTGGTATCGATCACAGAGCGAGGAAATACAAAATAAAGACAATCGGTTTTGCATCCAATAGAACTAATTTTCTCCAATATTTCAGCCAATAATTCATCCTAGTTAAAGCCACGGTTAATAAAATTATATTAAGCGTCGATGGGACCCAACATGGAGAGAAGCGGAGTAATTGGTTGCCGGCAAGTTACCAGTGTAGCGGTTTTTCATGACAAAATCTTACTTAAATATTAGATTATTTAACGATAAAGTATAGGTAGTTTTAGTTACATTTTTTTTAATGTTTAATACGTTTTAGTGATCACAATGTATTAACAGATGTTCGCATTGAAATATTTTAAAAATTAAGATTTGGTGATATTGGATATTTTAAAGATAAATTAAATTATTTACTAACTTATCGCGTTTTTTAGTGACTGTAAATGAATAAACATTATGTTCGTATTGAAATAATTTGGTGACCGGAATTTAGTGTTTCGTCTCTTTATTATACGACTGCAAATACACGGAAGACGGTGCGATTAGTGCGAACTTGTCGCTTGTAGTTAAAATGTTATGTAAATACGTAGTGCGCAAACGCTTATTTCTATAGCGAGACGCTCGCGCGACTGTCATGCGAGAACAAGACGAGACCCAAAAAATGAGCGAGAACGAGAGCGAGATTGAAATTACAAATCCGAAAACAAGACGTGGTCGATATTTTATATTTCTTGTGTCGTATCGCCTCGCGAGCATTACTAGACATCAACAATTTTAATCAGTTCCTCACATTTTTTTTTACTGAATCCATATGCCCTTAAATGTCTTATATTTTGACACACAACTCAATCTGTAGATTTAAAATGAGGTACCTACCTTATTTAATAGTATTTACGGTACAAAAAAAAAGAAATATTTTACCTACTCAGTTTGTACCTCGTGTGCTAATTTTCGAAAATGTATAAAATGTCACTAGTCATTACTTTCCAGTGGCATACAATAGTTATTTGTATACCAAGTGCTGAAAGTGTCTTTGTCGAACCAAAACGCTTCGCTTGGGTTGCAATCGTTTGTGTTCGACAAAGGACTTTCAACACGTGTTATACACACTAATTTTCTACTATTGCAAGATAAAAGAAAAGAAAAATAAAGAAATAAAGATCTTTTTTCAATAATTTGACATTTATTATTATTTTTTGCATTTGTAATTCGTATCTATGACAACAAATATTGTATAGGTACAATATTCAAAAGTGAATTTATTGCTAGGATACCGAAGCATGCTGCAAAGATCAGAATAAAAACAAACCAGAAAATTACATTTTTCGAACAAGAGTGGAACAAATATTTACCAATATCTCCTTTAAGTCTTTTTGATTAAAATTAGAGATGGCATAATTAGGTATAGTTGGAGGAAGGAAGCTATGAAACTGACTTATGCAGGGTTTACAACCTTTTATGGACAGATGGGCTTCTTTGCGGTCAGGACTCATAAATTATTCGAATTTGAATCCATCACTTTTAGGGTAAGAAATGGGCCGTATTAAAAAAATCATACTCTATTTTTGTATAAATTTTGTAAATTGAAACTATATAATAAATAAGAGAATAAAACAAAATTTTAGTTTATTAACTGGGAAAAAATATGTACATATAAAAAAACAAAATACATATAATAAAATAGAGATTTAGTACCGAGTACATGTACAGTACCGTGTAGTCAGATTTAGAAACAAATATTTACATGTAACAAAAAAACAACACATTACAATAAAATAGAGATTTAGTACAGAGTACATGTGCAGTCAGATTTAGAAAAAATATTTACATATAAAAAATAACACATATAAACACAGAGTACATAGTACAATGCAGTCAGATTTAGAAAAAAGATTTACATCTAACAAAAAAATAACACATTATAATAAATCCAGAGTACATATTAGAGTGCAGTCAGTTTTAGAAAAAAATATTTACATATAACAAAAAATAACACATTATAATAAATACAGAGTACATAGTACAGTGCAGTCAGATTTAGAAAACAGTTTTCTTATTCACTGTCGCTATCACTATCACTGCCACCCACTTCAATTATAAATTTATTTACGTGAATGTTAAAAATCAACATAAAAATAACACAATTTTAGAATTATCATTATCGGTTGCTTCAGCTGTTTTTTTAAGTACTGAATCACAATTTTTGTCTTTATTAAAATAAAGATAAACATTCCGAATAATTTCTTTCGCGTCGCTCGATAAATGTTTTCGATGCTGGGCTTCGTCGACGACATCCTCTTGTTCATCCCATGGTCTCCATATTTTGACTTCTTTTAATTTAGAACAAGTAGTTGTTTCAAAAACAGATTCGATTCAACTGAACTCATATTTTTCACTTACTCTTTTTAAAAGAATAATTTAGAAAACGGATTATCTATGTAGCTGTATGATTCTAAACAAAACCTATGGTTGGTTAAACAGTAATCTTGTTTTATGTTAATGATAGAATTACCGTTAAGTATAGAAATTTTTAATTTTAATTGCAGTATTAAGAAAAATAACATTAAAGTTCATTTTTCCTGTAATCCGGCCCCTTCAATCGGTGCTTGGACCGCATACTGTGGGGCGGTTTGCCACTGTCATTAGTGACCCAGGTAGATTTTCTTATGTCTATGAACAAACTGTACATTATTGTACCATCAGTCTTTAATTTGTTATATACTAACGCCATAGTTAGTATAACATTATTATTGCACAACTCGTAAATTTTTCTCCTTATTAAGTCTTCATGAGTAACAGTAATTTTTTAAATGAACCCCTGTCGCGTCTTACTTTCCTTTTTGTTGCTCCACATTTTACCACTCTCCACATTGTAGTCTTCGATATTCCAGTTACTTCAGCAGTTTTTCAAAGGCTGCTTTTCACCTTCGCTTTTTATTTTGTGAAAAATAGTTAAATTAATTTTTTCGCAGCGTATAGGAAAGAAGTTTGCGTTTCCGTATTTTCGACGTCGACGGCTGATTTGATACATCTTCTGACGGCTGTTGAACTATTTCTTCTGCAATATTGCATTCACCATCATTCTCGTCCACAAAATTAGATTCCCAGTGTCTCCACATATTCACAATTTTATTCAAACACTAGTTAAGCAAAGAAACGATGTTTGTTTTGATGACTCTTTACACAGAAAAAGGTTTTTGCATGTACCTCAAAAGAAAATTGCCAATAACTGTTTGTATTCAAAGTTACGTTTGAATTTATTGTAATCCCTATAATATTTTAATCTCTTCTCAATTTACAAATTGCAGTTAGAAGAAGGATATTTCAAACGCATTGCTATTTGAATACAGATTTAAAAGTACATAATTAGGAAACATCTTATAATATTTTCATCTCTTTCCTATTTACAAATTAATGTTAGAAGAAGTACATTTAAAACTCATTATTATTTTAAGATTTAAAAGTATATAATTAAGAAATGTGTTGAACGCAAATTTCCAATACGGTCCAGGATAGAAATTCTACCTGTCTCTAGTACTCCTTACCACAGGTCCCATAAAACTTTATCACTGGCACTTGGCCGATTCTATAATGAGTTTCAAAGATTCTTTTATCTGTCAACGTCATACGACTATTTGAATTTTATGTTTTATCTTACATAGCACTCTGTACAAAGTTTAAAACGGATATTTTATTTTCATTTATCTCATGCCAAGAACCTATTATATCAATAAATTTAGACTCATTTGATGCAGTCTTTAATTCTGAACATTTTATGTCTTTACACTTTTGTTCTAAAATTAATAGGGCAGGATTTACAGCCATATGAAAAAATTACCATTGTATTTTCTTATGGTCTATAAGAAAAGTAGACACCCGGTGGTAGATAGCAACGTAAATTTTGTTGGTTGCTGTGCATATACGAGTATTGTTACTTTAAATCATCATTGATTTAGTTATATAACTATGAACTGTTTTCCATAGATCGTATCTTATCAAATTGGACAAAATTAAAATTAATTAATTTAATGTCATTTTTTTGCTTATATAATAGATAAACAAAATCAGTTGTTAATAGGTATTATTGATGAACGATCTTATATTTTCTTAAATTAATGGAATCCATTAATAAACGATGGAAAATGATTTTTTTGCACTAATCATTAAAATTTTTCCTCATCTGTAGTCTGTCCTATGCGTATATGCGGCAAAAGTCTATTCTTGAAGCAGAAATTGATTACATAAGCATAAATACGCGAAAATAGAGTGTACTTAGGGCCGTTTTCATAATAAACTTTGTCTTCACTTTATCACGGTCGCCACTAGTTTTTCAATTAAAACTAGAAATATTATTTAGAAATTATTCTTTATTTTAATTGACAGAAGTACATGTCACCACATATCAATCCATTATTATATTAACAAAAAATCTGATGTGGACACCACACGATTTCCTTGTACGCAAGAACAATATGAAGATGAAGTATAGACTCAGGCTATGGAAACTTAAATGGTTGACATTTGGACCGCATTGTAGTACCATCTCTTGACTGCTTCCGGAAGCTTCATAAATTGAAATGGTTAAGTGTGCTGTGCTTACATTCATATTTTTTTATAAGTTGTCAAAATCCTGTGAGTATTTTAACCAAATTCTAACAAAATTTTCAAGAATTTTAATTTTCTTGGGAGGAGTTCAATTATTTGAATTGTTGAGATATATTACATAGTGTCTAATATTTTCTTTTACGTATGTGTATCTGTGACTCAAGTTTCTACTATTTTATTCGTATTAACGCTATAGGAAAAATGTTCAAATAATATATTTTACAATACAAACGCTTTTTGAATTCGTTACCGTCATTAATGACATCAATATCCTTCTATACAGGTACAGCATAAAAAATTGTACTATTTATTTATACAGACTGATTACTTCTAGTTTAATCAAAGATTCAACCTGTATAAAAACACTACAAAAGCGTTTATATTTTCTTATCATTGTTTATAAATATTATATAAGATAATTATTTTTATTATTGTAAAAAAAATATATGAACCATATATGTTTTATAAATGTTGGTTTTCATTGTCTACTTTATTGATAAATAACATAAATGTGAAACACATGGAGGCAATGCGGATTGCATATTTAGATGTTATGGAGTTGCCTACCTACTCAAAATAGTTCCGGCAGCAACCGTTTCCAATCTACTACCAAACAAAACATATTTCTAATCTGAGACCCAATGATAAAATTGCACGTGTTTGACGTAATTTGACATTAACATCAATTTTTTTAATTTTTTTGTTATTTTTTCTCCTAATCCATAGCAAGCTTCATTACAAAAACCAAAAAGTATATAAGTTTTAAATTTACATATCTCGCTTATACAAAGGGCTAATTTAATAATATTTCATGTGCTAGACGCAGAATTTAATTCTCTAAAACTCTTATTTGAAGCATTTATTTCTAAAATCAAAATGGAACCATTTTATTCAAGAAAAACTGTTAACAACTTCAGGTAATATATCACTTCCGGTTAGCCTATTTTAACCAAAATCTGCTATGTTATTCCAATTGATATAAAAGTTTTATATACCAAATTTGAAACGTTTTGTATTATATTTTAATATAGTTTTTCATTAAAATCTATTATAGGCTTCAAATAAAGTACCATTTCTGGAAATTATGTAATGACCAAAAAGGGATGTGCACAACTAGATGTTGTAGAAGTCCTAAATACAAAATTTCAACTTTCTACGGCTTACCGTTTTTGAGTTATGCGAGATACGTTGAAATCTGAAAACCGAAATTTTTCGCGAATACAATACTTCCTTTACTTCGTACAAGGAAGTAAAAACATACACAAAACAACTTGATTAATAAAAATATGTCACAGCCTAAAAATATGTCACAGCCTCCCGAGACAAACTTTAACACTTTAGCGAGCACTTTAGCATTGCTTTAAGTTAGGGTGACAAGACGTCCTAGTTAACGAGGACATGTCCTCTTTTTGAAGGCGTCCTCGGACGTCCTCCTGGGTTTATACAAAGTGGCCTAGTTTTTTTAAAGAAATAGCATAATTAAAATTATGAATTTAAAAAAAATATATCAAAAAAATCTTATTTAAAATAGTTATTCATTGAAATAAATATATATTTTTTTTTTTATTGTAAACATGAATTTTATATTTCTGTCTTCAATTTAGAGAATTAATGTATTATTTAGTGCCAGTTTTTGAAGAATTTATTTTTTATTACCTGTATTTTTTTATTTATAAAATACTTTGTGGAAATGTCCTCTATTTGTCCTCTTTTTAAAAATTGTAAATGTCCTAGTTTTTTTTCGATATGTCCTAGGTTCGAAGAAAATAATATGGTCAGCCTACTTAAGTTGAAGATAAAGTCTTAAAGTAAATTTAAATAAAGCGTTAAATTAAAAAAAAATTAAAGATTATGAAGTACCTAATTTTTATCCATCTTCATCATTACAGTATTATTTATTTACTAACGAGATATCAGTAGATAAAAAACCACTTTAAGTATTGACAAAATATGTTACGTAATTTATAAATGTAATAAACTATAAAATAAATAATAAAACAACAATTTTTAATAAGACCATTTATAATCTTTTCACCAACGTACTTATTCTGATATGAATTCCTGTGTGCAGGACAGAGCAGTCCTAATTTGGAGTCTGACGGGAGTGTTGATGTTCCTGCGAGTGATCCTGCCGTCGCGCCGTCCTGCTGAGTGCAGCGAGCAGTGAGGAGTGAACTGCACACGTGTCAGTCTCAGCAGACAAACGGCCACGCACCAGACACGGCCACGACTCACACCCTCACAACGAACAATGCCATTGCAGGAACCAGAAACATTCATGAAGCTTCATTGTTATAAAATTAAGAAATACAGCAGATTTCATTATATCACGTAATAATTTCCTTTTTTCAGACAACTACAATCTACATTACGGAATTTATATCGAAGCAGGTACCTTTTTACCTTCCGCCACCTTTAGGTAAGGAAGGTATTGTCTTTGGTCAAAAAATTCGGTGCTGAGTTTTTAATGAATAAGCACGTTTTAAGGTCCCTATAGAATACGATTTTACTATTTTTACGATGATTGTGTGTGTGTGTGTGTGTGTGTGTGTGTGTGTGTGTGTGTGTGTGTTGGTGTGGGTGTGTGGGTGTGTGGGTGCGCGAGCGCGTGCGAGTGCGCGTGCGCATGCGCGTGTGCATGTGCGCGTGTCTGTCAGTGTTAGTGTCAGTGTGTGTGTGTATGTGCGCGTGTGTGTCAGTGTCAGTGTGTATGTGTGTGTGTGTGTGTGTGTGTGTGTGTAACAAAATTTTCGTCTACGATAACTCTAAAACTACAATTCCAAAAATTATAATTCTTTCGTATTCCTCTTAGTTGCATCCATATGAAGATCTGATTAGATTTTGGTTATAATTGGTCAACCGGAAGTAAAACGATGTTAAATATCATTTTTTCACATTTAATGTTATTATAAATATTAAAGAACATTATATTCTCTACACGATTTGACTGCATTTTATACTTTATATTAAATGGATATAGAGTTATAAAATTATAAAGAAATTAAATTTCATAAATTAGTCAGCTATGCTTGAAACAGCTACTATACCTATTAAGAAAATTCTGATTGAAAGTCAGTGTCAAATGCAATTGACATATCCGTAGTATACAAGTAGTATATTTGTTTTATAATTTTACTCGAAATATAGGATCTTTTTGCTCGAAACTTTCTTTATGGAATTTGTATAAAATACATACAACTGTCGAAAGGTAATGTACATACAAAAAATTTAGAATCTTTTGCAAGGAATTTTGTGTATGGATTTTAGAGAAAATACATACGCATTTACGAAAATTCTACCGGTAGATACCGCATCTACCGACTGTGTTCGAAAACACGAGTGGTAAAAAGTTACCGTGTTCGAAAATTGTTCAATATCTACCAGATCCATCTACTGGATTCATGAAGAATCTAATCTCAAAAAAAGGTAGTGATGCAAAGCGAAGCGCGCGCGTTCAGTGAAAATGCGTGCTCAATTTGTTAACTACGTCAAATTTCTAACCTGTTTTAAATTTTCATAGGTTATGGATCTACCCTATTTACCACTTGCGTTCTTAAAATATCGATTCTGGTAACTATACCCTGATAAAAAGCTGTTTACCGGTAACAGTCCACCGGTAGAATTTTCGTAAATACCTCATATAACTGACGGAAGATAATGTGCTGGCCACATCAGATTTTTTTATATTTTACAATTATACAACGAAAATATTTTATACTAACATTCTTATCCATTTTGTTTAAATACATGCTAAATAATATATTTATACAGATGAGCTACACCTTACGAGCTCTCAAAGCTGGTGTAGGAGAGTGCACCACAAGATTTACCCATTTGGATATCATAAATTACTTCTTTGTGACATCCAAATGAATTTCATAAAGTACATATTAAACAACAGAAATTGAAATTCCTGGACATGAAATAACGTAGGTACATTTTTTGAACAAATGACAAAAATAGAAAAAATAGTATAAAATACACATTTCATAAGACATTTCAGCGCACTTGTCCCTTTAGAAAACTCGCGGCAAGCCGCTCGTTTCTAAGAATGACGCGTGCGCTAAAATCATGTCTTATGAAACTTGTATCTTACATATATACATACATACATACATACATACATACATACATACATACATACATACATACATACATACATACATACATACATACATACATACATACATACATAAAATCACGCATTTCCCACTTACTGGGTTAGCACAAACCCGAAAGAATAAAAATAACATCATCCAAAAAATAATCAGTCTCTCTTTCAACAACATTCTTACTAACCTGACATCATAGGTACAACATAAATTCCTCACTTTTAACATATTAAAGTGACCGATTTTTGGTAGCGAAATACCGCAACCGGACCACAATAATAGTTACGAAACAATCATCCTTCGCCACACATTCCTGTCTAAGCACACTTCTTTCGCCTCGGCCACATTCATAATCGCATTCATACACGTTCTTCTTCTCTTCCCACTCGGAAACTTTCTCTCTTTTAGTATCTAACTGATAGTTAAAAACAACGTAAACTTGTATCTTAATGTACTATAAAATCTTATGAAATATTTTTGGCACTGTTTGAATTTAAATGTTTTAATTGAACATTGAACTGCTATTTTACATTATTATTATTATTATTATTATTATTATTATTATTATTATTTATTGTACAGGGTGTAAATCGAAAAGCGGGTCATAGGCGTTTAACATGATAAATTAGTTTTTCTTTGCGCAAACGTTTCCAATTTATTTTATGTAGAAATACTTCAAATAAAAGCTATAGAATAGAGATTTAAATTCTGCATCTAAATTATGTGAAACGATTTTTCTAGTTCTTTGTGTAAGCGAAAATAATAATAATAATAATAATAATAATAATAATAATAACAATAATAATAATAATAATAATAATAACAATAACAATAACAATAATAATAATAATAATAATAACAATAACAATAATAATAATAATAATAATAATAATAATAATAATAATAATAATAATAATAATAATAATAATAATAATAATAATAATAATAATAATAATAATAATAATAATAATAATAATAATAATAATAATAATAATAATAATAATAATAATAATAATAATAATAATAATAATAATAATAATAATAATAATAATAATAATAATAATAATAATAATAATAATAATAATAATAATAATAATAATAATAATAATAATAATAATAATAATAATAATAATAATAATAATAATAATAATAATAATAATAATAATAATAATAATAATAATAATAATAATAATAATAATAATAATAATAATAATAATAATAATAATAATAATAATAATAATAATAATAATAATAATAATAATAATAATAATAATAATAATAATAATAATAATAATAATAATAATAATAATAATAATAATAATAATAATAATAATAATAATAATAATAATAATAATAATAATAATAATAATAATAATAATAATAATAATAATAATAATAATAATAATAATAATAATAATAATAATAATAATAATAATAATGTTTCTATGAGCTTTTCGTCTAGAAAGCCATGAATTATGACAAAAATATAAACAATTACGTTGTTTTTAACTATCAGTTAAAACTAAAACAGTTTACCTTTTTGTGTTTTGTGTTAGTTTACTAGTCTATTTTATTTTTTAAATATGAATTGGCAGTTAAAAACAACGCAATTGTTTGTTTTTTGTAACAGTAACTTTATAATTATTTTGTACGCTTACATAAAAAGCTAGAATAAGCGTTTCCATTGATTTAGATGCAGAATTTCTATAACTTTTATTTGACTTATTTTTGCATAAATAAATTTGGTAACGTTTGCGCAAAGAGAAACTGATTTCCCATGTGAAACACATATGGCCCGCTTTTCGATATACACCTTATACTACTCGTACTAGCTATTAGCTTTCATTTTGTTATTTATTTCGACTTAAAATATTGCCTCGTAATGAATGACAAAATTAAACTAGGGATATTTCAAATATTCTCAAATTCATTTCCGTTAAGCGCATTCACATAAGCAACTAGTTTTAAGGTTCACAATTATGTTTACGTTGAAGTATTTTTGTGTGTATGTCATTATAATGAGTGTATTCACACTTCTCAATTGCAGTGTACTTCAAACTTTAGGTTTATGTTTACATTTATGTTTAACAATAAACGAATAGCAACACGCATAGAATGAAATAGAGCTATATAGTTATCTCTGTTTACTGGAATGTCAACAATATACATAACCACACAATTTTTACAATTTGTTTCTAGTTCGATTGAAAATGAATCGTCAATGTAAAAAAAAATGACAGTTGCAACAGTAAACCGTTTCATGATCAAAGGAAACAACCTGTATATATTTGGATGATTTATGTTGCATATGTGTACAATAACACAATAAGTCATATATACCATATATTAATCTGTATATATATATATATATATATATATATATATATATATATATATATATATATATATATATATATATATATATATTCACACCATTAAAACAGTTTAATTTCATCCGTATATGCTCCATACATAAAACTCTTATAGGTAATATAATATAAACACAATATCCAGTTTAAAATTCAGTACAAAGTATAAACACAAACAGAAATTTCCAACTTAATTTTATTTCTTTGTCGTTGGTCCGGTCCTGTGGGCCATTGGACACGTTCCTTTTATCCTTGTACAAACACTGGTGTACAGCGTAAGCAACAGCAGCGCTCCCTAACGAAACATGTGAGTTGTGAGGGCCACCGCACGCGTCTACACAATGCCCATCCAACACCATGAGCAGAGACTGCGGATCGGACCTCACACATCATCGCTTAATAGGGGGCCACGGTACATCACTTTCATTTGACCGTAGGTACGTTATACATATAACTGTATAATCGGAGTAAACATATTAGGTTATTTTAATAATACTTAATTGGAGCATTTAAATTATAAGGTAAACAATTAGTTATACATATATATTATATTATCAAATTAGTTCTCCAGTTCACAATTCCCGTGATAACTTATCTCATAAACCAATCTTTCATTACGGGTAATTTCCCGGAAAAATTAACAAAATTATTCCAATTTATAAAAATCTGATGTGGCCAGCATATTACCTTCTGTTAGTTCTAAGTATTTTATACAAATTTCATATATACACTGTTCCATTTAAGCCATTCAGTAGATGGCACTGGCAACAGCGTAAATCTGAAGTAGCCGAAATTACATTGGGTAAACTTGTCTCTGGTCTCTAATTTCAGCCAATCAGAGAGGTCAAAACTATTCCCTATGCTCCGCAATACTGAATGGCTTAAATGGAACAAGGTATAGAAAGTTTCTTGCAAAAGATAATATTTCTTTTACATCACCTTCCGGCAGTTGTACGTATTTTATACAAATTCCATACAGAAAATTTATAGTAAAAAAAACTTACAAACATACTGTCAATTGTACTTGACATTGACATCTTTCAATCAGAATTTTCGTAATACAGTAGCTGTTTCCATAGCTGTCTACTTTATGAAATTTAATTTATTTTTGATTTTGTAACTATTTCTATTTAATACGAAGTATAAAATGCAGTCAAATCGAATAGAGAATAAAATATTCTTTAATATTTATAATAACATTAAATGTGAAAAAATGAAATTTAACATAGTTTTTTCAAGAAAAACTGTTAAAATCTTCAAATGAGGGTACTTTTGGCTGACCAATTGTAACCAAAATCTAATCAGCTCTTCATATGGATGTAACGAAGAATAATACGAGAGAATTCTAATTTTTGAAATTGAAGTAATAGAGTTAATTATCGTAGACGAAAGTTTTGATACACTCACACGCACAGGCGCAAACACACATACGCACGCACACACGCACGCACGCGCACACACGTGTAAATATTAAAAACGTATTCTAGGGATCCTAAAACGTGCTTATTGATTAAAAACTCATCATCGAATATTTTGACCAAAGATAATACCTTCCTTACCTAAAGGTGGCGGAAGGTAAAAATAATGAAAAAACAAGTATGAACAACTATAGACCAATAGCTATACATCCATTTTCTCCAAGATATTTGAATATGCTTTTATGTCAAGATTACAACCCTTTTTAAAGAAACAATATTCTGAGTAACTGTCAATTTGGATTTAAAGAAAACTGCTTTGCCATAGGTACCATACACTACACCTATGAAAAACTAACTGACGACTTAGATAGGGGTTTAAATCCAGTAGCTATACTATGCGATATGTAGAAGGCCTTCGACTGCGTGAAACATAAAATTTTACTTGAAAAATTTGAAATTTCTGGAATAAGAGGTCCTGCTTTAGAGTGGATATCAAACTTTCTGAGACAGAAAACAATTGGTCTCCTTAAAGTGGAATAATAATAATAACATATCCAATGTCTCCTCCAATCTAATTAAAACTAATGTAGGAGTACCACAAGGCAGTGTCCTTGCGCCTACCCTGTTCAATTTATATGTGAATGATTTAGAAAATATTTTCACTGAGTGTCAGGTCACAATGTACGCAGATGATACATTCATAACCATATCTAACTGCTCTAACACGAATATCCACGCAATTTGTACTGGAAATCTAAAAAAACCTTAGACAATGGTGTAGTAAAAATTCCCTGTATTTAAATATATCAAAAACAGAGTTCATAAGATTTCGAACGCATCAAAATAAAAATAATCTAGACATAAATATCAGCGATGATAAGTATCATGTAAGGAGAGTGGCTCGCAGTAAGTTTTTAGGTATAACATTAAACGAAAATTTAAATGGCAAGTCGCACCTAGAATCTATCGTAATCAAACTAAATAAAACCTGCTATCAAATAAAACAACTAAAATCTGTCGTTGATATCAATCACATTATTTGGTTTTATAAAGCTCAAATAGAATCTCAATTTGGCTACGGAATCTATATCTGGGCATCAACCTCTATTCTGCCCACAGCACTTCTGTTCCAAAAGAAAATTATTAGAATCATTGCAGTTGTTCCGCGGCATACTAGTTGCAGAAGCTTATTTAAATTGTTTAATGTTCCCACTGTGTTTGGTATTTTTATCATGCAAATATCAATCTTTGTATACAAAAATAAAAATAAATTTAATACAAGAAATCACATGTATAACACTAGGAACAAAATATTAATTACCATAAGAAAATGCAGATTACAATTAGCAAAAAATTCACCGCAAATACTGGGTCCTCAGATCTTCAATCATCTGCCAAATAACTTTGTTTCCTTTCACAAAAATATTAAAGATTTTTGTATAAACCATATATTTTACAATCTTGACGAGTTCTTTGAACACTCATGGGGTGCGTTCCAAAACCTTACTCTGGAGTATCGAGTATGGTAAAATCCGTTCCAAAACTATTGCGCTTACTCTTAGAGTTTACGCGATAAACGTTCCAAAATTCTGAGTATACCTACTCTTCGTACTCTGCTACGCTAATAGGGTACGAAATACTCTAAAGAGAATTTGCGTGCCTTTCACAAATTTTTACAAAGAACATACAAAAATCAAGTTTGAAATAAAAATAAATCTTGAAAATTATCAATATATTGAAGTAATTGATGATTATTTCTCTTCTAAAAAAGTCATTTGAAAAACATAATAGTAAAACCTGTATTAATTGTAAAAAATGTCTTGATAAAACAGGGAGTGCACACAATAAATAATTTTTGGCAGTCAAAATATCGTATCAAAAAGATATTTTCTTATTTTCAAGGTTGTTATTTTATTTACTCAAAGCCGTTCGTAAATACTCCGGCAAATATGGTAACGTGACCGTACTCCAAGTAGGGGATCCACTTACTTTGTGTCTTTGTATTGGAACGCACCCATGGTGACATACTTTGTAACATGTTATGTATTATTTTGACGACTTTTATATTGTAATAATTATAGTCTCTAAAAATAAATTATTATTATTATTATTAGATATTATTATTATTATTATTATTATTATTATTATTATTATTATTATTATTATTATTAATTACAAGTACTAAAATATTTTGACGCATACGTCAAGGGTAAAAAGTTTTAACATATATGCCAGTATAGTAATTACGTAGGCTTCCACAATCTAAGTCATGAGAAATATTCGTTTTCCGGGGATGGACTGTGTCATATTTTGAGTCAGAGCTCAACGTTTCGCCCACAGTCGTATGGGGCATCTTCAGGAGCAAGGGGGATAGTACTGTCTTAAACAAGGTTACCCGACGTGTCAACCACGCTAGAGGCCGAGTTTAACCAACAAGAGGGGGAGACTCAGTTTACAAGGTTATCCGACGTGTAAACAACGCTAGAGGCCAAATAAACGAAGATAGCTTTTTAAACAAAATGGGTAAGAATATTTATAAGAAAAGATCAGTATTGTTATTGTTTTGTTTACAATAATTTTTGTAGAATAAAATCATAAAAATTCCAATTAAATCCTATCAAATTTAAATACTTCAATAATTATTTTTACTCTATACACTATAAATTAATAATGAATATATTTTACTCGTTTTACAGTTACTGCTCCAATCTTATTTGACGTGGGGTAACTTTTACCTAGATCCTAGCCTAGATGGTTGCTGGTTGAGTTTCTTTACGGCTACCTACCGATAGTCATTCACATAAATATGGTTTGTTAGGGGACAAACCAGTAAGGATGCCTATCGTACTTTACATATTAATATTTTAATTGCAAATTTTAACATGAGTGTAAATTTTGATGCCTTGATTTCGCCAATACTAGCTTTACAAAGACTTACAATATCTTATTCTGGGTACGGCAAGTTCGATTCAAATTTAATTTCTCCATATTCATCATCCGTAATTTAAAAACATTTCATCCACATACAATGTGTATACAATTTAAAATCCATCACTCCAGAGTTTTTTCTCCATGTATCACCGGTGCTGTTCCCATTTTGAAATTCCGTGTCTGGAGCTAGAACTGAGTTCCGGTGGAAAGAATTGTCAGTTTGACGTGGTGCAGCTACAGCACGCAAACCCTACCTACACACGATCATGTGAACCAGACGTTCTTGCACCGGTCACGAACGGGAATATCTACAATACATACTCCGGAAGAAAACATGAGAAGAATATATGATCTAATTATTTAAAACTTATTGTCTAACACCTTATAATTCGATTAAAATTTCTTGGAAATTATTTTATGTACGTTTGTTGAATAATACATTCTCATAATATATTTGTTTCTCGGCAAGTTGTCATTCATACCTCATTACTCACTGCACTAAGTCCAATATGTTATAATTCATAATCTTTAGTGATTGGTTTATAATGACAAATCGCTAGCACTGGAACTAGACTAATTAACTACACTTATCGGCTGATCGGGGTGTATTCTGTAACAGTAACAGTAGATGTAGATGTGCTTTTGTTTTGACAAAAATTCTCATAGGTTACTAGAAAGTGGCAAAAAACTAAATTTGATCGATATTTTCATTTTGAAATTATTTCTAAGCAATCAGTCATCGAGAAAAATGTTTCAAATAAAAAAAGTTAGATATTTTTATTGTTTATACAGTGGCGTACGAAAATAATTTTTCTATTGGTAAATTTTCGAGATATAATACAAACTTACATTTTCTTAAATAGAACCCACATTTAGTGATGTACGACGAGGCGAGAGTACTCTCGCATCTCGTCTTGTTTCGCAGCATTATGTGAGACGAGAACGAGAACGAGATTGCATTTTAAAATTCGAGGCGAGATCGATATAACAACTGCGAGAAGCGAGAAATCTCAATAGATTCTCGCGAGAGTCTCGCATTAAAAAGTATTTGTAACTTTATAGCTTTGATTCATAAATTCAATGAAAAATGTACCGTACAAGGAGTGAAGTTAACGCTAATTCATGCATAGAATACGAGACTGTGAAAATTATATGAATTCACTATAATATTGAGTCTACTTAGAGTCGACTGGTATCGGTCCCAGAGCGAGGAAATGCAAAATAAAAACAAAATCTGTTTTGCATTCAATAGAACTAGTTTTCTCCAATATTTCAGTCCCTAATTCACCCCAATTAAAACCACGATTAACATTTTCTTGCCGTCCATAAAAAGTAAAGGATGTTATGTTAAGCGTCGATGGGAGCCAAAACGGAGAGAAGTGGAGTGATTGGTTGCCGGCGATTTACAAAGTTACAAAAAAGAATTGTTTAATGTTTTAATTCGTTTTACCGATGACAGAATATATTAACAGATGTTTGTATTGAAATAATTTAGAGATCACAATTTGGTGAAAAACTGGATATTTTTCAGGTAAATAAAATTATTTATACCTTGCTCCATTTAAGCCATTCAGTATTGCGGAGCATAGGGAATAGTAAATAGGTAGCGCGCAAGCGCTTATTTCTATAGCGGGACTCTCGTGCGAGATCGAGACCAGACCCAAAAAAATGTGCGAGAACGAGATCGAGATTACAGATCCGAAAACGAGACGAGATCGATATTTTATATTTTTTTCTCTTTCGATTGATGTAATGGTGCACCACATGTCCCATTTAATCCAAATTGTATATCTTATAGTTTCCGAGATCCAAATGGTGGCATTCGAAACCGAATATCCTATATATGTATTTGTATTATGAAACATTATGTTTAAATTATTTAAATTCTAAACTAAACATCTTGGCCCATATTATTCTGGAGCGCGCTTTTATATTATATTCTTGTGAGGAGTGCGCGCTAGAATATTTTATTATAAAGTGCGCTCGTAATACGGATCCTTGTCTGCCTATGTACGAATAAAAATTGGCACCGCCATACAATGAACGGTTTCTGAGAGAAATTTATTCCTGATAATTTGAAACCCAGATTTATTATTACTGTTAATGCTACGTACCTAATTAAAATATTCGTATGTTCCGATTGATATGAATTAAATTGCATGTGTGCCAGTATGTCGACCAATCATTCATTTCTCCCTGTGGTGTATTAAGGATGGGTGGATATCTCATTAGACTGTATAGGACAGTGTCGTGTTCGGTGAGTACACGTTGGTCTAGGAACAGCATATCACCGCCAGCATCTGTGCTCTGTGATGTCATCTACTGCTGATGACATGCTCCTGTCCAGTGTTCACTGCCCACTGCCCAGCCCTAGCTAAGCCTACAGGGTGCTACTGACATAGGGGATGATGTACGAGTACTACACAACGATAGAATTTGCAAAAGGTCTGTCTAGGTGAAAGGATCATGATAATAATTAATAGTTATTTCAATAGATAGTAAAGTATAACGGGCCGACCAAATCAAAATCAAAGTTAGAGTCATAATCATTTCTTTATTGTAATCAAATATTAAAAAGTGCTAATTAAAAAACTTTTTTACCTCCCGCTATCCTTGGTTAGGGAGGTATAGGGATCGTGCTAAAAATCGCATATCAAGATTTTGATAAATGACCACGTTTTAAGGTCCCCAAAATCCGATTTTAACATTTTCACGATGATTGTGTGTATGTGTGTGTGGATCCTTTACTCTAACTCAAATACTATATCATTCAGAAAATTTTGAAACCTTGTATTCCTACCTTATTCTAATATGAGAAGATACCATTAGATTTTGGTGTATATCAGATAACCGGAAATGACACTTTATTTGAAGCTCAAAATAGATTTTCTTCGAAAAATACCTTCAAATGTTATACTTTTTGAAGATTTGTGTTATTATAAAAATTAAAGATTATTAATTTTTCTACAGATTTGTATAAATACATCATAAGGCTGATACGGAGCAAATAACAGATGAGGTTGAATATTGTTTAATCGAGGCGATAGTGATTTGTATATCGGCCGTGTGACATTCATTATTTTCTACTTTCTAGGGCATGTTGACAGGTGACAGCTCTTCATGACACACCTCATGATCTTTTTAGAAACACTTGATTTTTAATAATTGTACTGTTATAAAAAATAACGGCCGTGGCTGTTTTGACGCATATATTGGTTGAACATAGAGTACTATTATAGTTATTAACGTCATAAGGCTGATATGTAGCAAATAACAAATGAGGTTGAATGATGTAAAATCAAGGCGATAGCCGGGATTTTATAATCAACCGTGTCTGTTATTTGTATATAAGCCGTGTGACGTTTAGTATTTTTCATAACATAAAATATCTTCTTAAAATTCTATTTTCTATGACATATTGACAGGTGACAGCTCTTCATGACAATTTCATGATGCTGAGATTTTTTTTTAGGAACTAATGATTTTTAATGATTGTACTGTTATAAAAAATAACGGCCGTGGCTGTTTTGATGCAATTAATTTAACATAATGTATTATCAATGTATAATGTATATTAAAAAATGTAAATTCTAAGCCAATTTGGCAAGAATAAACCTAATCTAATCTAAACGAAAAGGTACAGCTATCGTTAGTGTTTCGTGCATAACACGTTTTGTTGAATAACTTTAAAACATGGTATATCTACATACCTACTTAGATTCCTTCGAATTTAAATACATCATATGTTACAAAAATATAATTTAACATAGTACACTGCTTTTGCTTTATACGAAATATTATATACCAATAATGAACAATTTTTGGAGTCAAAAGATCATGTAGAAATTCTGTCAAAAAAGTGATAACGAATAGAAATAGGTTGAATATTGTATACTGTACTGTGTACACTCAAATTTGAGCCAACCAGCAGCTATAAACTAAACGACGGTGTTGTATGAAGAAGTTCACAATTATTTACGGACATTATCTAGTATAAGAGTATTATATAAATTTCGATATTTTCCAACAGTATTGTATAGGATATATAGAAATCAGTAAAAGTTTCTATTAGAATTTCAGTATAGCACTTGTATACGCAACAATGCACCATCACCAATATAATTACTGGAGTCAATCAGGCGTGGCAACTGTACACTACAGTTCCATCACTTTGTTCAGCATTCCGCAGCCACGGCCGCTTTTTGCTCCAAGTTGGCGCGGTGCATTCATTCGCACCTCGCGTCCACATCAATCCGGCCGCTCGGCTGCATAAAAACGAACGCGGAACCTACCCACTGCAGTGGAAGAACACCAACCGACTTCTTGCTTTTTTTATTTTCGATAGCGATGACGATGCCAATAAAGTGATGAGCATTAATACAGCCCGTTGTCAAAGAATCATTGCAGCATGCTTTGACAATTAGCAGATAGTTGAAGAATTGTAGTTTTTTTTGCAAGCAGCCAAAAGGAATGCATAATTGAGGCGTTATAAATATAAGAGATGTAATTGATACGTGAATAATTTTATTATAGTTCAATTATTAATATAGTTCGATGCGGATAGCCACGTCACGTGCATTATCTTCTGATCGGATCTGAGCTACCTTGATTCATTGGAATCTATCATATACGCAGTGTATAGTCGTATATAAGTACCAATATATCCAGCATTAATCATACTTGTACAGGACGTTTTGGCCAGTAGCTTTTCTTAAATACGAGGGTGATTTATAATGTTAGAGCCCGAGCCACGTTTGACTGTTAGAACAACTAATAACTGACAGCTGACCACAAGAATGTTTTTAGAATAGTCTGTAGCACCCCAATATGAATTTTGCTTTCTGTGCCACAGCCCACCATGATTGACACGAACTCTATCTAGCTAGCTATGAAGAAAAACCAATATTTGAATGTAAATTAATATTTTGCTGCTTCTGACATCGCCACTTCATTGCAATAACTAAAACTTACATCCCTCTTTCTGATAAAATGAAATATTAAATCATTTTGATATTTTCCTTCGTTCTTTCTTCCACAGTGACCTTCCACACTTTAGATTTCTATAGACCACCTTACAGACGTTTATAACTTTAGCGTTGTCCAACAGTTGACCGTAAGTACGTATAGAAATCGAAAATCTGTATTTCTGTCTTTTTTAGTATTAGAACTTGGTTTAGTGGACGAGAATTACAGAAAGTAAGAATTTTTGCACTTTTATTGCATATTGACAACTAACATATGTCAAACTTGTTAACCTTTATTTTATATAGGTACATGTTTGCATCAGCACGAATTATCTAAAATAAAAAATCCCAACAGAATAAGAACGGAAAAACAGATTGCTCGAAATATTTTGCAGGAATATCAAAATTATGAATATAATATACTTTTTCATATAAAAGTAGGTATTTAATATTTTAAATAACTCTGATATTAAAATTATTTTAGTTCCTGCATAGTTTGCATATTCATTTGGGTCTTTTCCAGGGATTTGTTAACAAATTATCGGCTAGTGTAATACAGCGAAATTGTACAATTTATTTTGAAAATAAATTGCATAATAAATTGTGAAAATTGGAAGGTGTTCTATTTTCTCCGATTTTCTTAAAAAAATTTGGTTACTTTTCCAGTACACATTGAACTATTTCTGTTTGACGTTTGTGTGCTTTGTGTGTATCACGGAAGTTTTTTATTTATGTGAAATTTCACGATTTCGAAACGCAAACACAAAAATACGAAACAAACAGTTAACCTTAAAATATATCTGATTATTAAATGCGGTTGGTAGCCCTTCTCCCGACAACAATAAATTGTTACGATATCGTGAAGTGTAAAATGCTTATATTTTCAAAATAAATTGTGCAATTTATTGCTCGATAAATTGTACGATTTACTGTGAAGTGTAATGCAGGCTTTAGGAAGTATTTCTTCTTCAAATAACATGTATTTAAATATTAGAAGGTAATTGGAATCTGGAGTGGAAATAATCATTCGTCTTTGTTTATTGGCTAGATAGCCATCCTCGCATATGTAAAGGAGTGCAATAATAATCAATGGTTACCGCATGAATTAAAATCTTTAAACTGCTTTAGGTACTTGTATTTTAACTTTATTTTAACCAAGCTGTACCCCTATTAAAATTAAATTAGTGTTTCCGAATTTTCATTTGGTATCTACTTAATATTAAACTATATACGGAAATCTTATGAAACCCTGTAAAATTCGTTATTTTTTGTATTTATCTTTACATCTAGTGAGAGTTTCACTTAATAATAGAGTATACAACAATTTCAAAATTAATGATTCATGGTCTTTATTTAATTGACATCAATTCAACTTTTAGTAACCTTTATCACTATGGTTAATGCTTGTCAAAATATTTTGTTGGCATCAGAAATTTATGAATTTATTCACTATACGATCTTTAGTGAAATATCAAATATTAACTAACAAGTAATGGACAAAAATGTAAGTAGTAGAGCTTATAATTACAAACTACTTAGAAATTAATCAAAGCTGATTACATAATGCGTACATAACCCCAGGCCTAAAACTTGGTTAACTATAGTTCTATAGTTCTGGGCTATCAAGTATAAGCTTAGTATTAAGTTCTAACACAAACTATAATACTGGGCAAACATGTATCAAAAACAAATATAGCATTAAATTTAGTAGACATCACAAACTGATCGGAATTTTAGAAAAAAAATTTCTCTGTTTCGGAAGAGACTGACATATTCTTGCATGATTATTGATGCTAGAATGAGCTTAATTCTAAAAAAATTTGCTGAATTTTTACCTTCCGTCACCTTTAGGTTAGGAAGGTATTGTCATTGCTCAAAAAATTCGGTGGTGAGTTTTTGATAAATAAGCACGTTTTAGGGTCCCTAGAATACTATTTTCCTATTTTTACGATGATGTCTGTGTGTGTGTGTGTCCGTATGTGACAAAATTTTCGCCTGCAATAATACTACAATTCCAAAAATTATAATTCTTTCGTATTCTTCTTCGTTACATCCATATAAAGAGCTGAATAGATTTTGGTTATAATTGGTCAACCGGAAGTACCCTAATTTGAAGATTTTAACAGTTTTTCTTTGAAAAACGATGTTAAATATCATTTTTTCACATTTAACGTTATTATGAATATTAAACAATATTTTGTTCTCTATACGATTTGAATGCATTTTATACTTCATATTAAATGGATACAGAGTTAAAAAATCTGATGTAGTCAACACATGACCTCCCGTCAATTCCATGTTTGAACAATGAACTTTAAGTAAAGTATCACTTCCGGTTGATCGTTCGCAAACAAAAT
The DNA here is from genome assembly GCA_963082715.1 of Harpalus rubripes. Classification (NCBI taxonomy): domain Eukaryota; kingdom Metazoa; phylum Arthropoda; class Insecta; order Coleoptera; family Carabidae; genus Harpalus; species Harpalus rubripes. Next base: position 38,947,535 of record OY720449.1, read on the forward strand.
CTAATTTGTTGTACCAATAAATAGAAAAGTCTGTAATACCAAATTTTGGATTATATTTTATTATGTTTTTCCTCGAAAATCTGTAAAGAGCTCCAAATTAAGTACCACTTCCGGTTTATTATATAGGTATAGTCAAAATCTAATGTTGTTATAAATTATGCACGTGTTTTAAATAGCAAATTTGAGAAGTTTTGGATCATGTTTTAATACATTTTTTCAAGAAAATCTGTTTATAGCTTCCTGTAAAGTAGTACTTCCGGTTTATCAATTTTAGAAAACATCTAATATGTCGTTCTTATTAATATAAAAGTCATATGTCATATGCCCGGTTTCTCCACAGTAACTTAAGTTGTTGATTATTGAAGTGCTACTTAATTGTAAGTGGTTCTTATATCTCAATGGAGGGTTATGATTTTGACGTCACACGCAAGAAAGAGTGCGACAATGTATAAGTTGAGATGGAAAATCGGATTACAAACAAACCATCGCCATTTTTAAAGTTCTGTCTTCTGTCACTTGTGTTTTGACATTTGAGTTTTACATAATTCAATGTCTTCGGATGGCTGTGGAAACTTAAAGAATTTTACATTTGTCATGTATTCTTTATAATTATAGCGGGAATCACTATTTGCAAAGACCATACACTCGCTTCATATTTGGCACCATCTTGTAAATGTCACGGTGACAGCGATTTGTTTGTAATCTAGCAACCGAATGAAATGAGACACGTGTAGTACAAGGAAAATATCAATAGATGGCAGCCCGAAAATATGCCTCTGTATAACCCTCTATTGCGTTGCACCAGCAAATTTAAATACGAACTTAACTTATGTCACAAATTACATTAGCAACAGCGTAAAATATGTCAAAACTGTCATTGTATTTGTCAGTGTTTATATGTTTGCATTCGTTTTAACAATATTCGATATGGATTTACCGGATTTCCCTAAATTTGACGACGTTAACGTCGTAGATAATGTGGACAAAGTTTATTTTGTCGATATTATCGCAAATGTTAGAATCCCGTGACAAATATATAACAGAATTGATTTGTTCCAATTATATGACGACAAAGATTTTCTGTCAATATTTTTTATAGGTGGACCACCGCCAATTCTATAAACAAAAGCCCTTTCCTTCGCCGATGTCTTCCTGGCATCAGCCTTCATATTTGCCCACATTTTTCGTAGGTTTGCCACATCTCTGTATACATTTAATAAATTTGTATTAAATGTTGTGGCAATTAAGTTCCAAGTATTATCCTTTTGTATATTTGATACCGCATTAGTTTGTTTTTTATTTTCGATGATCTCTTTATATTTATCTTGAACTGATATGACAACTGACATATATGACACATAAGTCACCGATTTTTAAAGTGCTACTTACGTCTCACATTTTGATATTATTGCGTAGTGCAACAATTTACGGTGGAACTTAGGAATAAGTCACGACTTAAGTCTTAAGTTGCTCTGGAGAAACCGGGCATTAAATTCCAAATTTGAGCTTTAAGTAAAGTATCACTTCCGGTTGATCGTTTGTAAACAAAATCTAATTTGTTGTTCCAATAAATAGAAAAGTCTGCAATACCAAGTTTTAGATTATATTTTATTATGTTTTTCCTCGAAAAAGGTATAGTTAAAATATAATGTTGTTTCGAATTATAAACGAGTTTTAAATACCAAATTTGAGAAGTTTTGAAACATGTGTTAATATATTTTTTCAAGAACATCTTTTATAGCTTCCTGTAAAGTAGTACTTCCGGTTTATGAATTTTAGAAAACATCTAGTATGTCGTACTCATTAATATAAAAGTCGTAAATATCAATTTGAAAAGTTTTGGATTGTATCAATTTAGTTTTCCCGAAAATCTGTTCAGAGCTTCAAATAAAGTATCACTTCCGGTTGATTAATTTAAGCCAAAATCTAATATGTTGCTTCGCTTTATATAAAAGTCTTAAATACTAAATTTGACAAGTTGTGGAATACATAATAATATATTTTTCACAAAAATCTGTTCAGAGCTTCAAGTAAAGTATCACTTCCGATGTATCAATTTTAGAAAAAATCTAACATGTCATTCTTATTAATATAAAAGTCTTAAATACCAAATTTGAAAACTTCTCGATTGTATCAATATATTTTTCGCGAAAATCTGTTCAGAGTTTCAAATAAAGTATCACTCCCGGTTTATCAATTGTATCCAAAATCTAATATGTTGTTCCCCTTCATATAAAATCGTAAAGAAAATCGGATTTATGTACATTATATTTTGACTATACCTATATGATAAACCGGAAGTGGTACTTAATTTGGAGCTCTTAACAGGTTTTCGAGGAAAAACATAATAAAATATAATCTAAAATTTGGTATTGCAGACTTTTCTATTTATTGGAACAACAAATTAGATTTTGTTTACAAACGATCAACCGGAAGTGATACTTTACTTAAAGCTCATTGCTATTTCAAACATGGAAATGACGGGAGGTCATGTGTTGGTCACATCAGATTTTTTTATATTGTCATAAGTCATGGCTATTGCTACGAGGGTAGCACCGACAGTTTCTGCAAACGAATATAATCAAGGTAGCTACGAAAAACAAATGCATGCGAAAACAAAACTACATCCTCTGGTAGTGGTAGTAGACAGTTCTTGTGACAATAGGGTACTATACCATAGTCAAATTTTAACTATTTTAAATAAGAAGACGAAAATATACATAAATTAATGAGTATTCGTGAAAAAGTTTGTTTCAATATTGATTATGTCGCAAACTACAAGCAATGAGACCCTTACCGCAAAGCTCAGCGTAGATGGCAGCATATGGATATTCTCCTAAGTACTTATTACAATGTACAGATTTTTGTAAGAATACACAAATATTATTTAGTGTAATCGTGATTTTTCATGGTTGTGGCACATTATATAAACACAAAATATAGAATACTATACAATAGGTGCAATAAAAGAAATGTTTTTAACAAATACGTAGTCTAAATTTATTATTTTTATTTTATTTAATAGTTATGTTTGACGCTCGTTCGACGTTTCAAAGTCTTTTGAAGGATAAAGTAACTAGCGAACCTATCGGGAGAATTATTGTGCTAACGCTCTCATTAAAGTAGATTACTAATTAGGTATGACGCATTAGGTCCCAAGAATTTGATTGGTCGCCCGATTTTAAAAACGAGATTCGCGGGTCTGCTGTGATCACCTTTGGAAGATTATGAAGTGACACGTAGTTGCATAACCTAACAAAAACAAAAAAATATTTATTATTATTTATTATTATTTTCTTTTATTATTATTATTTATTATTATTATGAATATTAATATTATTATTTATTATTATTATAAATATTATTAATATTAATATTATTAATATTATTAATTTTATTAATATTATTAATATTATTAATATTATTAATATTATTAATATTATTAATATTATTAATATTATTAATATTATTAATATTATTAATATTATTAATATTATTAATATTATTAATATTATTAATATTATTAATATCATTAATATTATTAATATTATTAATATCATTAATATTATTAATATTATTAATATTATTAATATTATTAATATTATTAATATTATTAATATTATTAATATTATCAATATTATTAATATTATTAATAATATTATTAATATTATTAATATTATTAATATTATTAATAATATTATTAATATTATTAATATTATTATTATTAATATTATTAATATTATTAATATTATTAATATTATTAATATTATTAATATTATTAATATTATTAATATTATTAATAGTATTAATATTATTAATATTATTAATATTATTAATATTATTAATATTATTAATATTACTAATATTATTAATATTATAAATATTACTAATATTACTAATATTATTAATATTATTATTATTATTATTAATATTATTAATATTATTAATATTATTAATATTACTAATATTATTATTATTATTATTATTATTATTATTATTATTATTATTATTATTATTATTATTATTATTATTATTATTATTATTATTATTATTATTGTACATGTGGTCACGTTGGCGTGTTTTAGGTAATCGGTTATGATTCTAACAGCCCAATTTCGATTCTAATCGACCCAAAAGTGTTACTATCGTCGCGATAGCTACAGCTTTTGAAAGCCCATGAAATGATATCTGATAAACGCCGTCAACGGTACACATAATATTAGTCATTATTAGAATAGAAACAGATTGACAAACCCAGAAATATTGTTTATATTATTATACATATGCGGTAAATTTCGGCTCTTTGCTCGTCAGAAGTTGCTGTTTTTATCAAAAATAGGTGAAAGAAATGTCAACAGCTTCATCAATTACATTTCCATTCTTTCTTTCATCTTTTATCTCGTTTCTACGCATACATTTCTCCTTTTTCTATCCTTGCAAATGTTGTAAGAGAGTTTTCTTTCTAGCTTGGTGTGTCTGTATGACAGAATGACGTGGTGTAGATGACTAACCTCGTCGTCGTCTCGGAATGGAGTTGTACGAATACAGTATCGTGAAATTGTTCAATCGAGCGTGCCAAGCGCATTCAATTTAATGCGTGTTATTCCTTCACCCGGCGAAGACGAAGACTTTTCACGCCCCCGCAGTGCGGGAGGTGCGGAGGTGGTGCGGAGATAAAGATAGAATAAAAAATTGATGTGGCCAGCACATTACCTCTACTCAATTCCATATTTATTTTATATAAGAAGCGTAAATATATCATCTCGGTTTATTACTCATTTTTGGTTTGCCAACATACTTTTAAAAACAGATTTCGGTAATGAATATACAATACTGTTGAGAGTGCACTCTCAAAGCTGTTGTGATCGACAATAAATCAAATATATTAAAAATTTAATAATATGCAGGTTCGGACTGGCCATTGTAGAAAGGAGAATTTTCCTCTCGATGCTAAATAAATTTGAGGGACAAATTCGGCATATCTTTAAATCAACAAATTTTCAAGGAAAAATCAAAAATTACTTTTTCCGGCGGGATCAAAATAGCATTTTCCGCCGGGACCAAATTCTCTGGGTCCAACCCTGACAATATACATATATCTCATATCTAATAACAGGTTTGACTTCATAAACGAGGTATGATGAGTTTTAACAAAATATATCATACATATATTAAAAAATGCATTACACACTTATGACACTACATAACATTATTTTTTTTTTTTATACTTCTCTATGTATTTAGTAAATGTCATATATTTATACTCATATTGTATATTTATGTAAATATTTATTGTACATAAGCGGAAACCTATTATTGGGTAATCTGTTGGCTTCCCGTAAATAAATAAAATTAAAATTAAAAATTAAAATTCCAATCCAAACTGTTTATTGAATTTTCAAGTCGCTTCTTGGTGACCATTGCGTTTATTTTGCTTTCCAGAGTATTCTTTCTTTGTATTTATAGTTTCAAATGAAGATTTGAGTACCTAGTATTTAATATTTTCTAATTCTAATAAGCCGAAGATACGTGGTGCTTCAGATTTGAACGAAAAACAACAGTAAGTTATTATAGAAGGTCGAAAACAAGAGCAGACTCATCATAAAGAGTCGCACAGCAGCTTAGCATCTCCAAATCAACGGTGACTAAACTTCTACAGTATTGGAATATACAAGAGGTTACTTTAAGATGAAAACAAACAACCGATCGTGTTGCACTACTTCTCTCACAATATTCTTCAGCAACCCACATCTTATAACTCCGAACCGGACAAAGCGAAGGAAATATCGATTTCTGATCAGCCTAAAGCTTAATCTTTTCATACGGACCATATGCCGCCGTCTAGAAGCCACAAGCCACGGGACCCACGGGACTGAATTGTCGGCGATATATGAGGAATTTTTGAGCTGCTGATCCAATATTTTTTGCATATAAATATATTTTTTTTATATTCGTCACATTTTCTCCCAAATTTAAGTCAAAGTAGTAAATTATTTGTAAGAAAATATATTCCGTAGATCTTTTAAAAACTATAAAATTAATCACAACAGTTTTAATATAATATTTTAAGAAAACTACAAAACTCACTATTACATTAGATTTATTGGCTCGTACCACGAGCACAGTTTTAGCCAAAACGCTGTTTTAAGAAATGTCAAATTACATTATTTAATATTTATAATAAATAATAACAAATTTATCAAAATATGATTTTAAAGCAGAATATGGTTTATAATCAAACAAATATTTTTTAAAAAATCGTTCTTTATACATAAGGGCGAAATTAAATATTGAAATTTGATTTTGACATTTCTTAAAACAGCGTTTTAGTTAAAACCGTGCTCGTGGTACGAACCATTATTATTATCTACGAAGTTAGATAAATAAGTAACGAAAATTTCATTTGTTCCAAAATGTAATAATTTATTCATCAATATTAATAATATAGTCCCCTTCAAAGTATTCGCCATTAGATATATGTAATTTACTTATGCCAGAGTTGTTTGATCTCCTCTATGGTTGCATAACGTTATTCCTTCAATGTTTTCTTTATCTTCTTGAAGAGGAAAAAGTCACATTGGGACATGTCTGATGAATACAGTGGCTAACAGCATTACGACGATGTTATTTTTGATTTTAAAAAATCATGAATAATATTTAACTATGAGCTGGTGCGTTGTCGAAGTGCAAAATCCAGGGGTTGCTTGCCCACAATTATTATAGTTTTCGTCGGATTACCTCTCATAAAAGGTACAACCTCCCATTCGGCGATTACTAAACGCAATATATTACACTTTTGCCACGTTTTCAGCAACGGTTTTTAATAAAGATTTACCTTTGATTCTCATAATAACTCATTTTTGTCCACGTTTAGCACGATCGTAGAAAAAAAACTATTACAGAATGCGAACCATGAACCATAATACGACTATGCGTCTATCTAATTTGAATCTTGTTGCAAAACGTTATTAACACAAAATAAAACTCATCTAGTGAATCTGAATATCTCCCTTTATTTCTCTTACGGTAGTGTCCAGCCCGTGTGACCTTTACCCTCTGCCCTACAGCTTGTCGTGACCTGCAGCCGTGCTGGAGCTGGATGCAATATCCGACCGATCCGGGAAAAAATCCACAAAGGATTGTAAACACTCCGGGAAAAAGAGAACAACATACGCATAACTCCTTCAAACTGCGCACCTTTTTTCTCTTACTGCATATTACTCGCAATGCGATTACTGCACGTAAAATCTTATAGCGGTTGTAAATACACAGAATAAGGATTATTTTAGAGTAGAACTACATTTTTAAATATGAACCACAGCACAAGAAAATTCTCTAAGAAAGTAGCACGGTTTATTTACTTTCATTTCATTTTATAACTCTATACTAGTATTTTTTTCTTTCATTGCTCAAACATACTTAATAATAAATTATAACAGGCAAATGTTAAACTTTTACAATAATTACTGAAAAGTTCTTAATAACGATTGGTATGCATTAAACCCTAAATTATAGGTAATGTCAAGAAAGCGCTTTTATGGAGCACACTCTTTATAAAAATAGAATGTAAAAGCGCGATCCATAAAAGCACTTTTATTAAAAATGCGCTCGTAATACGGGCCTATGAAGTTGTGCTTCAGAAGATATCTGTAGCTTAATGCAAGAACAACCTATAACCTATGTCAATTTTCGACCCATAAAAAAATTGATTGCATAATAGGCTAAAAATAGCTATTTGTGTATTAAGAGCGCAAAATGGGACATTGTCGATTGAGAGGTTGTTGCCGCGCGACGCAGGAGCGTGGTATTCTCTCGAAATCGACAATGTCCATTTGCGCTCGAAACACACACAAGATTTTTTCTACAGTCGCCACAATGGGGTCCTCCGCCATAACAAAAATTTATTTTTTATTTATTTTTACTTATCGGTATTTTCCATTCTTCTTGAGCTATTGCTTCAATCTAATCTAAGCATTTTATACTTTCGTTTTTGTAAATGAATGCCCTATTTTATTTTCACAGCAGTGCGGCATTTTGTTTGGTTATGTAACATACCGACAGAGCAGTTATATGTCAGATTGACTTGTTAAATGGGTAATGTGTAACTACAGTGTCATTAATTCCTGACTAAACGTTTCCATTAAGAATGTAGCCAAGTAACATTTCTCACCATTGTATAGTTAGAAATTTGAGGATCGAGCGTTTTTTCTACTTTGTCGGTCTAGAGCGGCAAAGTGACATTTTGCGTTGAAAAAAAAAAACGCAAATGGCTACTTTGTATATAGACTGTAGAAAAACATATTTTTACATATATTTTATACAAAAATGGCCAAAATTTAACTGTAAAGGAACCAAAAAGGATCGGCACCCATTGAAGCAATGTCCTATCCCTACAACAAAAAATACTTATTGCAGTAATAACCAGCATCGGACTGGCCATTGTGGCAATTTGGCGATCGCCACAGGAACAGCCTGCGAAAGGGCCCAGTCTAAACCAAACCTATAGCTTTTATAGTTAATATAATAATAAAGAGAAAAAATAATAAAGAGAAAAATATCTTAAAGAACTGATTGTTGATCAAATGCATAAAGTAAATCAGGAGTCTGACTTTCCACAGAACAATCTTGTTCACTCCAAGCTAGTCGTCACCCCGGTCATTAACTAATATATTCTAGAAATAATGCTCAATGGACATGTGCAAAATCTACAAGTACGTAAATATAAAATTTGGGTTTTAAATTCTTTGTGATTTGGTATGACATTTGGCTTTTCACATAGACTTTCATTCAGATTCCTAAAAAAGATTAAATTCAGAGTAACCAACTTCATTTTTATTCCGGGTTAAAAATTTGGGTATGAGAACTATTCATAAAACAGAATCAGGTTGGAGCATGGGTTGGAGTTAAATTTTGCAACTGTCATTTAAATTACAATTTTTTTCGCTTTAACTCTTGGGTTGTAGGTACTTAGGTATGCTCAATTGTACCAACAAGGCTTAAATTTTAAGCGACCCGTAGATAAAAATATGCAAATCGAAACAACAATGCATATAAATTCCAAGATTCACTTGACATTTCATATCGACGTAATATTGTCAAATTAAGGAACGATTAAAATTTAAGTTACGATGATGCAACCGACCGTTAAAGCCATAATTTTGTGGACCTAAACGATTCGTTTCAATGATATTATTAACATTTATGTGGTGTTGTGTGAAAGATGAAAAATGGAAAATAATTATAAACAGTGTATCTACAAAAAAATATATCTTTTTAACAGCATTCCCGGTTCACTATTAATATGATTTGATTACAACAAAGAAAATGTTCAAAAATATAATGCTAAGTACAGTTTATAAAATATGAATATAATATACAGCGTGAGTCTGGGAAGACGCCCCCCCCTTTAACTTTTTTATATAATAGAAAAAAATGGCTCATATAAAAGTTTTATTTTACATATACTATTTGATGGCGGATGTAGATATTTTTATAAAGTCAGATTTACAAGATACGACTATCAACTTTTATTTTTCAAATGGCAACCTATAATTATTTTAATAAAATAGAAACCGCCATTTTTTTCTCTTTTCAAAAATGTATTATTTTTTATTAATGTATTTGAAAAATTTCGAGAAAAATGAAATAATTTAGAAATATTAGAAATAATTTTTAAACAAATATTATAGGTGGCTATGTGAAAATAAACAAAACGTAACAATGTAAAACAATTAAATTAATGTCAAAAAAGTATACATTAGTTTGTTACTTAATTTAACTTATTTTGTAAACAAAAAAAAAAACATTTTGAAATGTTTACGAAGAATGAATTAATTGATATGATTCTAATAATTGGTGAATCGACTGGAATCATAAGAAGAGCAAAAAGAATTTGCCGGGAGCGGTTTTTGTTACTAAATTTCTTGTTTACTTATAACTATTTTTCCTATTACAAAAATATCCACCAAATTGCATGCCTGCTAAACGTGCAAAAATTTTAAGTTTCTGTTGCCCACTTAACCTTCGCCCACAATGCTTACATGATTATCACCCAGTTGACTATCGCCTAGTGTACTCGTCCAGTTTTCGCGAACTGTCGGAAGACGCACCACAGTTATTCCAATGTAAATTTTGTACATAAAAGGGACATTTTAATACTTACGCCAAAGCTTTTATTTATCGAGGGAGAAAGCGGAAAGCGCTCATTTGTATTTCAATCTCGATCAATTCTTTTCTGATTTTTCTTTCACGATCTATTTTCCCATCCACCTCAGTTTATCAGTATCTAATATCAGATGAATGCGATGTCACCTCACACATCGAACCCGGGTTCGTGAGTTAGTGGTAACGAGGCATGTATGTCCTGGTGGTGACACCGCGACACACGATGTGTGTGAGCCGAACGATTTATTAGCGACACGCATATTGATGGTGTGTGGAGTAACATACACTCACTAGACGTACCTAGTTAGTAGCTTCTTGCTTCTTGGAAGTGTGGGAGGAGAAATATTAAGGGTGTAGGTAGGGAACAGTGGGAGGAAATTTGAACCATTGTTAATTAGAAAAAGAATGTAACAAACACACTTGAAGTAAAAATGATGAATGTGTCAAGTTACCCGGTTGTGGTTCTAGCAGTCGGGGTTCAAATCGGGCCGATATAAAGGTTTGAAATGTTAAGAAATGGATACGTATAGTTAACAATGAGATATAATTTGAATCAATTTAAATTAGAGGTTAAATATAACACACTTAAGTATGGTGAAACGATTAAAAAACAGTTTTTAAGATTACAATATTAAGAACTCTGACATTGGGTTCACCACTATCAGCCTGGAATAAAACGAAGTGGAAACGATGGAAGTAAGGGTACACGATCTCTCAAGACAGGAATAGTGGTTCTGTGCTGTCCACTTGCAAAGTCATGGCTTCAATTTTTTGGCATGCGCAGGGAATATTGATGGTGGTTTTCCCATCCTAAGGATCAAATCATCACAGCACAATCCTAATCAAACTTGTTATATCAACTTGAAATGCTAACAAAATGTGTACTGTTCCATTAAAAGAACGCCCCGGGGTGTAGCGCACACATCAACAGTTGCGAATACTGAAATTCATATATGCAGGTTTGAATAGGTACTTCATCCCCCCTATTCACCGTCTCTAACTCCATAAAACTTGTATCTATTTTCGAAAATCAAAAAACACAAGGGAGAGCGACGATTTTTGTATAATGAAGTAGTTTAGCGTTTAGCAACCGTAATGGAGTATTTTGTATTTTTGCAGCAACAAGCATATTATAAGACCAAACCTGGATCATGTCATATGGCATTGCAAAATCGATGGACCAAATGTAGTAACTCAAAAGGGGAATGGGGAATACGTTGGAAAATAATGTAAAATAGTTATTTAAGTATTAAGGACAGTAACCAGTAAGTGCTTCCTACCGGTTAAGGATACATCCGATACCGGTAGTAAAAGACTTACTGACCACAATGCTTATTACGTTTTTTACTTCCTTGTACAAAGTAAAGGAAGTATTGTAATCGCGAAAAGTTTCGGTTTTCAGATTTCAACGGAAATATCCATTTTGGCCATTCCTGAATCCATTTTGACTAATTTCGTCGTGACGTCTGTGCGTACGTTCGTACGTATGTATGTACGTACATACGTACGCATAACTTCAAAACGGTAAGCCGTAGAAAGTTCAAATTTTGTATTTAGGACTCCTACAACATCTAGTTGTGCACCCCCCCCCTTTTGGTAATTACATAATTTCCAAAAATGGTACTTTATTTGAAGCCTATAATAGATTTTAATGAAAAACTATTTTAAAATATAATCCAAAACTTATCAAATTTGGTATATAAGACTTTTATGTCAATTAGAATAACAGTAGATTTTGGTTAAAACAGGCTAACCGGAAGTGATATATTACCTGAAGTTGTTAACAGTTTTCCTTGAATAAAATGGTTTCATTTTGATTTTAGAAATAAATGCTTCAAATAAGAGTTTTAGAGAATTAAATTCTGCGTCTAGCACATCAAGTATTATTAAATTAGCCCTTTGTATAAGCGAGATATGTATATTTAAAACATATACTTTATGGTTTTTGTAATGAAGCTTCCTATGGATTAGAACAAAAAATAACAAAAAAATAAAAAATTTAGATGTTAATGTCAAATTAAAATTTTAAAAAATAAGATTTGAATATTATTTTGACATATTAAAAATTGTTGGTTGTCATTTTTAAATTAAGCTTTGATCGTTGTTTTTATTTACTTACCGTCTCCGTATCCTGATTAGTAAGTGATACGCACCACTTACCGATCAGTAATTTGCAAATAAACCCTACTGCCTTGGACACCCTATCGGTAAACATTTAAAAACACAGATCATGTAAAAAATATTTAAAATTTTTTTTCTGTATTATGCTGCAAATTTGTCAATCAACCCTCGTATTTCATTTTTAAATAATAGAAACGTGTATAGGATTCACTGAAATTTCTGACTTATATTGTTACTGTTATACAGTTACTGCATTAATACTTAAGAGAAGCTAAATAATTATATTGTTTAAAATTATTAATAATTGGAATCGTATTGTAAAATAATAATTTCGTAATTATTAAGTGCTTTAATTTCGAGCTATCAGTGTCTAGCAAATTACACCCTTCCCATTTTAAGAAAATGCCTCCTCCCTATGATTATTTTTTAATTGGCGCATGACTTCACGTCCGCATAGCGCGCGAATATCTAGAGCGCTCTTTTGTTCTCGTCAAAGCCGCCCTGACCGCCCACAACTCCGAAGGATCGTGTCATGCCATGACCTACGATATCACGCTCAACCCGTTAGCTTTAGCTGATGCCTGATGTATTCCAAACTAACTTAAGGTTGCTATGTAGGTACTCGTTAAGATCGAACAAGAGCTAGGGTACTCACCGAACGTTGATCTTGTGCGTGATCTACGACGAATGAAAAGAAATGAAGAGAATCGCATTATACTTCATTAAAATTTGCGCACAATTTATTCATTAAATTCGCATCTATGTACTAATAAAATTATATAAATTTACATATTATATTTCACTAACATTTTTTGCAACAATCATCACCATGACAATCCCTATATTAAATAAAACAACCTTTTTAGACCACATAACTAATATTTTTTTCAGAAATAACAGCAGAAACTTGAAAAATCTAATAAAATTTATAATCCGTGCGTTACTTTTACTACGAAAAACAATTGAATTCATCAATTCAGTACCTTTATGGCCATCTATGTCGATTTGCTTGAACTGCACTGAAAACTAAGTATTCTGTATTCTTTCCTTTCTAGGAACATTTATGTCAAAAGTAGCTGTACATTATAAAAATTTGTTAAAAAAGATAAATGATTGAATATAAACTATTTATAATATTTTCATACGTATAAATACATAGAAATTAACAAACAGGTAATTCATTATTTTAAGTTTAAAGCAAGACAACTAATTTTTGGTTAGAATCATGAATCAGTTATTATTTAAATATTTATTTATATAATATTTTTACCTTCTTAGAACAAAATGGGCAATTGGCAATTAGAAGTAGCACGTATGGCAATGTATATGGCATTTCCAGTGGCATTGTTTCACTATTTCAACCAGCCAGAATATTTTGAAAGTTGGGTAACATCTATGAGAAGAGAACTTTATCCCCCAGAAAATAAGGTGCACAGGGATGAAATACAAAACGCTATTAAGAAAATACAAGAAAAACACGATCTTCAAATGTTACAAGCCTTTGAGGAAACGAACAAATGAATAAAAACGATAAAGTTGTATTCTTTGTTTCATAATTAGTTCTATTGTTACTATTATGTGCTTTATTATTTGTTTACTGTTTAAATAAATTATGAAAATATTTTTTAAATAAAATCATTATGCTTGAAGCTCCCTCTATTACCTATTTCAGAGAATACAAAGTACAAACAAAAGTGAATTTAATAGTTTTTATAATTTATTTATAAGAAATTATAATGTAAATTGAATAGTGTTATGAATCTGTTTTGCTAAAAAAATAAAATTATCTGGTCCTACATAGCTCAATGATGATAAATCCATTGGGTGTCTGTAGTCTGCCATGTTGGCGTGTATAGATTTCTGTTAGTGACGGGAATTTTGCTTAAATTTGTTGATTAGGTACCTTATTCTTCGTTTTAGAAGACATTTATTGATAGTACAATTATATAAAAAATTGTAGATATGGTAATTCTTCAAACAGACAGCTAAATACCAGTAAGTCAATATCATGTATTGAATAATAAACATTTTAATTTATACGACTGGAATTTTTACTTTATTTAGACCAGGGACCGTTATTTTAACTGTATTTTTATACATCTTAAATATTACATTTGGTGTTACGTCCTGCATGACTATTTAATAAAATCCATAAAGAAAAGTGATATGTAATTCAATATTATTTGTTATGTAAATAAGTTCTAATTATTTTTTTATCCAGCAGATAATGACACGACAATACAAGAGAATATAAATTCTTTATTAAGCATCAACAACAAAGAGTTGGAAACAATGGAAGGTTCAAACAATGTAACGTGCCCTGTGTGCACGTTATACCTTCGTCCAGGTATGACGCTGGAGGACCATTTAGCTACACATCCCAAACAAAAAGTCATAGAGGCTTTATTGCGAGTTACTCAATCTACGGATAAAAGTAATGAATGTACTAATATTCAATCCCAAGTACCACAACCGCAACAACAAGGGATGCCTCAAATAGCACAACAGGGAATTGCTCAAATAACACAACAACAAGGAATGCCTCAAATACCACAACAGGGAATTCCTCAAATACCACAACAACCAGGAATTCCTCAAATAACACAACAACAAGGAATGAGTATGCAAATGAATCAAATGCCCCAAAATCAATCGTTTATTTACCAACAGTTCACATCTACGACAGGCAATCAGTTCATTGGCGCCCCAATTAATCCATTGAACAACTTAAATCAACAACAATTCATTGCTATCCCTGCGTTCATTCCACCCCAAATGGTCTCTCCTTGCTTTTATCAGCAACAACAACAATTGCAAATAGTCACAGCATCTTCAAATTTTCCACCGTTTCTTCAGCGCCCACAAGAAATTTCTCCTATAACTCCGGCTACTTGTCAACCTACAGTTATAGAAATACAGGACCCAGTAACACCACCGAGATCTAGTGTTATTGCGGTGTCAGAAAAACGAACTCCTACAACTAGTGAATTAATTAGTGAAAAATTAATAGCTCTTGAAATGAACAGTAAAGACGATGTATCTATTGTTGTTGAAGATGAAGAGAAAAAGGAGGAAGAAGAGGAAATTGAAGAAAGTACAACAAATGAGACTGAAAAAGAAATAAAAGAGGATGAAATAAAAGACGATGAAATAAAAGAGGATGAAATAAAAGACGATGAAATAAAAGAGGATGAAATTAAAGAAGATGAGGACGAATTAAGTAAAGCATGCCAGACTACGCAAGAAAAACACTCCCTGTCGAATGATACTACTACTGCAGCTGATAGTAACGAAGGTGTAACAATATTACCCGGCCCTGAACCTAATTTTGATAAAAATCAGATTGAGATCACACCCACCACCAATTTTGAAAACATTCATGAAAATATGGAATCTAACAACCAAAATCAGTCTAATAAGCCTATGATGCTAGATGTATCTACTTTAAATTTTATTCTCCCGAATGATATACCTGAACAAGATGTGGAAATGGAAAACGAGAATGATAAACAAGACGAACCAATTTTGGTGAACATAGACGACGAATCTTTAAAAGATATAAACATTTCTCACAAATTAGGCGTATCAGATTTCGATGATGAGGACGACAGATTATTCGATGAATTGTCCCACCAAAGTTTAAACATCCGAGCAGATGAGAAAATGCCTGCAAGAGGAGAACTTTCCGAACAAGAAAGTAACGGAGCGAGTGAAATTGGCTGGGGAAGTAGAATTTATCAGGAAGGAAGTTCTGGTATTTCAGCTTCTTACGACCTAATAGCTCGAGAAAGCTGGGAAGCTTCAGATTGTTCAGACTCTGAAATGCCTCCTCTTCAAAGTAGAATTCAACCACCAATGGACTATAACGCTGAAGATGTTGATGAACCTGACCCTATCTTCACAGACGAAAGAGATGAGAAAACTTCTTTTACTTTTGACTGTTCAACTTGCGAACAATCTTTCAGGTGTCCTAAAGAAAGAAGAGTTCATCAAGCGGAGCATCAAGCAGATGATGATGATGATGATGATGAGAATTCAACTAGTAGTAGTTCCAGTAGTGTAAGTGAAGATTCTCCTAGGACAAGTATTAAATTTAAAGATATAGAAAAATTATCGACAAATGAAGAAGATAAAAATGAAATTAAAGCAGAACTTGCAGATGAAAAGCCATTAATAGAAGATGCAGACATAGAAGAAAGTGAACTTCTTTTGTGCAATATTTGTGGAGAATTACTACCTTCTATGAAAGACTTAACTGTTCATAACAAAAAACAACACAATATTGGATTAAATCAAAATTTTATTTGCAAAACATGCAAAGAACCATTTCATAGGCAAAGGGATTATATAAAACATTTAAAAATTCATCCATTAGAATGTATAATATGTAGTAAATTATTTTTTAAACCCGCGAATTTAAAAGTGCATCTTAAGCGGCATTCTGGAGATAAACCGCATAAGTGTGAAATATGTCTTAAATCATTTTTCGCTAAACAAAAATTACGAGAACATTTAAATATACACAATAATGTATCTCCAATTAAATGTACACAGTGTGATGAATCGTTTAAACGTTATTCTAATCTCATACAACACAGGAATCATCATCATTTAAATATTAGGAAGAAAACTAGAGACTATATTTGTTATTGCGGGGAAATATGTCATTCCAAAAGTAAGTTTAACTGGCATAAAGAAACACATGAAACAAAGCCTAAGTCGTGCATGTATTGCAACGAAAAGTTTATACATATAGCTAGTTTAACTCGTCACATTCGCCGGGCCCACAACAATCATTACGTTCCAGATGAGAACAGAAAATGCGAGAACGTAGAATGCGATATATGTAAAGGAGTTTATTTAAAGTCCAGTTTAGATGCTCATCTACACATTCACACTGGCAAAAAGCCCTATACATGCACTATTTGTAATAAGGAATTCACTACAAAGTGGAATTTGAAACTCCATAAGTGGATCCATGCTGCACCGACTTCAAAACCGTTTAAATGCGATGTCTGCCAAAACGCGTATTTCAGGGAATCCGACTACAACGCTCATATGAATTCTCATCGTAGTGTAAAGCCGTATACATGCAATTATTGTGGGTGTAAGTTTATTCGTAAATACAACTGCATCAGACATGTTAAAGAGCATGAGGAAAATAAGAATTTCACATGTGAGGTTTGTAATAAGAGTTTCCATCGGTCGTATTATCTTAAAGAGCATATGAGAGTACATACAGGTGTTAGACCATATTCGTGCAATATCTGTGGGAAAACGTCCACAACTAAGTCAAATCATAATAAACATATGAAAATTCATCATGCTAGGGAACCCGTCACTACAGAGGGATAAACAAAATTTACAAACTTTTGTGAATTTAATACACTCTAAGTGTTAAACTAATTTTATGAACTCACTATGGTGTTTTATTTGTATATATACTGAAAAACTCTTACGGAATATGATTCGAATGGGATTTAGTCTTGTTATTTATATTATTTTATTACATCTGTCGTCTATATTTGTTCTTTTGTGATATATTAAAAATATATTATACAAATTTATTTGAAATAAAAAATTTAATTTTACCAATGTATAACTTCTAAATGTTTCAGGATTATTTCAGTATTTTTCTTAAATTCGTCATTTTCTGTTTCACCATCTGACTGGGTGCCCCAAACCTCCAGTAAGTTGAACCACACTGAATCAAAATCATAAAAGGCTAAAGTTTTGCAGCAGTTGATAAAGCTTTCCTGAAAACAAAAATTTAAAACACTGTCACTAAATTAGAAAAAATAATACCTGTAATGGAATTGGTTGCCGGCAACTTAAATATGGTAAAGTTGAGTGCATTACTAAATTTACATCATTTACAGTCATTTCTAAATCAGTAACTAATTGAGCAATATTATTTAAAATTATTAATTGCAACTTATATTCTTGATTGTATCTATAAGCTGATCCTCTATCTTTTAAATAACTTTTCGCCGCTAAATTTTTAATAGTATTACATATTTCTGGAAACACACTCCTAAAAAATATTATTTATAAATGTATTATTTTTGAAACAGAATTCATACTTGGAAGTTCTCATTCGGATGAAATCTTTTGATAATCGAGCTAAAACAATCAACAATTCAAAACTTCTGTTGATTATTAATGGATCATCTTCTCTGAATCGGTCTATAAGTGGAGACCAAATTAAATGAACTATAGGCAGTAATTCATTCTCGTATTTTTTTATTATTTCAAGTCCATCTTTCAAAATATTTAAAGTCAATAATTTCTGGTCGCGGTTTTTACACGGTAAGAAATTTAAACTTCTTTTTAAAATATCTACTGTTAGTTGAATTTCTTCAGGTAATTCTACTTTTTTAGGTTCTTCTTCAAAAATTAATTCTTCTTTTTTGGACATATCTTCTTTGTATAATTCTTCAGCACATTTGTCCATAATATTATCAGATAAATCAATTTTTGTGTCATACATAGCGTACAATACATCCATGGTTTTCTTATATTCTTTTAATAAATGAATCAGTTTGTTTTCTTCTCGAAGATTTAAGCTTTTCCACCGTTGTAAACTTTGGACAAACGAATGAAATACTTTCAAAAAAGATGAAATATTTTGTTGCTGATATTTATCGGAAGAATATATAAGAACTTCATTAACAACATACATGATGGGTGGTAATACTTCAATTGTACTGTATTTCATAACAACATTTAAAACATCGAGAACGGCAATATTTGTGTCCAATCTTTTTAATCTGTTCACAACGTGAAATGAAAAATAGTCAGTGTTCTGAACAATGAGATCAGTAACAGAGCTATAAGCACAATTTTGTGATATTTTTGATAATGTTAATAATCCTGCTGTACTCAACAATGGTTGGGCACTACCTACAGAATAATAACAATAAAACGGATCATACACATATAATTATCATCATTTACCTGCTCTTTCGAGAACTATGTACAATATTTTAAGTAAATAATTCTTAAAACAAAGTTTAAGAGCATTAGACATACACCCAATTCCTTCTACTAATAAACACATTTGAATAATATTGTTATGAATTTCCAGTACCGTAATTTCTGTTGCATCTGTAGACAAATACCAGTTTTCTTCTGCTGTGTATATCTTCAAAATATTGTTTATTAACCGCTCAGAATTTTGAGAACATTGAATATCAACTAAAAAATTTCAAAATATGGTAAAATTCGCGGAATGAAAAATTTAACAATTTTTACCTGAAATAATTTCGTTCAACAGAAAAATTATTTCGCTTCGATTTTCATAATCGCTTAGAAATATTTCACTTAGAGAATCCACAATTATTTCAATAGCTTCTGAATGTGACAATAAGTGAACCGCAATTTGAAATTTATTTAACAAAACCTTTTGATCAATATATTTAAATTGCTTCCACGTAACTGCAGTTTCAGATATTGACTCAAAATCTCTAATAGCGTATTCTTCAAATAAACTAACATTCGATTTTTCCAAAGTTGAAATAAAAATTAAACATTGCAAAAAACGATTTAATATGTCTGGAGATTGCAGTACTCGAAACAAATTTTTTGATCCCAACAATCGTAAATAACCGACAAGTAAATTTAGAGATGATAGCTGTTTTTGTACATCTGCAAAATATAATTTAATAATTATGAAGAAAGCTCAAAAAAATATTTAATACCTGTTCCATTTATAATTCTAGGCAATGAATTTATAACATTATTAAAATTTTCGGACAAAACATCAATAAAAGTTGAATCAGTATAATTTGGAATTAATTCCAACGCTTTTTTACTATTTTCAGACATTTTTGGATCATTATCCTCTGATAGAGATATTAAAATTTCTACACAAATTGGTAAAGAAGTTTGTAAACGCTGAGAACATTTAGTAAGAATTTGCTCACAAAAATTGCTTAATTCAAAACGAACTAATTCATGGTAGTGACTTTGCAATGAAGCTATATTTTCAATAATTTTATGTAAATTTTGTGATGTTTTATTATACCAATCCAAAGTTCTTGTTTCGATTTGTAGTTTTTTCATAAGTTCGGAAATATTTTTCTCTTTTTTCGTATCTTCTTCAACTTTTTCTTCAATTTTCTGAACTGGGAATTCGAAAGTAATTTCTTGTTCTTCTTGTAACTCATCATCTTCCATGTGAAGAACGATTATTCGATGTAATGCTTTTATTGCTAGCTACATAAATCAGAAAAATTATGGATTTTGAAGTTTTACGAAAAATTTAAAATCTCACCGACGTAATTTTATGGCCCTGTTTTTCATCATCTAAAGCAATTTCCTGAAATGCTATAGCAATTCCAGGCAAAAAAAACATGATACAATCTGCAACTTGACTTCTCAAAACTTTATCGTCAAAATCTGCTTCATCATGTATATATGAAATTGTCATTAAGCAATTTACTGCACTTATTCTAAAATATATTTTATTCAACTAAGTTTTTATGACTGGCGAATAGATATACCTTAAATTTCGCATTTTTTCGTTTTTTGCAATCTGTATACACATGTATATACATTGTGGAAAATATACTTTATATGAATTTGAATACAAATCTCCTAAAATATCGCTTGATACATTTTTATATAATGTTTTTAAACATAACAAAGCACTCAATTTTAATTCTTCATCTGTTTCTGGTACTAAAATAAATAAAAAAATAATTGAATATTTTTTCACTTGTTTTGTAATTTGTTTTTGTTACTTAAAGTTGCTGTTTGTTTATCAAATACTTGCTTAGTAATAGCAACACACAACTGCAGAAATATTTTAATCTTACTTAATTTGATATTTTCAAGCAAACATTGTAATGTATCTAATAGTTCTTGCTTTATTATATTTGAATTACTAGAAAGAATCAAACTTAGGTTAAGTAAACAAATCACAAGTAAATGATGTAAATAATACCTCTTTTCTTTATCAAGCTGAATATATAAAGGAAAAATAATATATTCATGAAGTCTTTGGATTAAAGGGTTCGCACTTTTCTTGATTACTTCCCTCAAATCTATTAATTTCTCCTTTGTTGGATTTGTTACAATATCATCGCAAACTGGTTTTAAAGCTAAGAACACATTATTAATGCTATGATTCATTCTGAAAGAAATAATTTTTGATTATTAAAAATAACATTTTTTATTTGAAATTTTAGTAATGTAAGTAATGTTTATTTTTAAAAACTTCTTTCACGCATGTTGCTCTTTCCAAGCAGTCGCAAACAGCTTTCATATTTGGCACTAAAATTCCCTAAAATGAAAAGCCATCATCTTTTTTAAAATTATTTAAAAATAACAGAAACAAATACGTAATATTTTTGAAATTATCAACGGATATCCAATCAAAGCGTTCTTAATTATACATTTGTTTAAACCAAATTATCATGTTTCAAACAAAAATTTCATTTGTTTAATATCATTGTCCTTAAAACTTTTATTTGAAGAGTTATTATTATTAATTTGTGTTTGTCAATTTAGAAAAAATAAACTGTTGTAGAAAATTATTTATTCCGCAAAGAATACAGCATAGAAATAATGGCATATGTAAGTAATGTATAAATTGACCTTTTACTAAATTTAAAATCTGTTTAAACTAACAGTATTATACTACGAAAAAATTAACATATGTTTTTAGTCCTGTAATAATTTTATTACTCAAGCTATTACACTGACATACAAACTACGTTAAAAATATCTAATAAAATATTTATTTATACAAATAGACGGACAATATAACATCTGCAAATAAATACGTTGCAATACTGAACATTTTTTACGATTCTACACACGAATATACATATTACAGTTTCTATTCATTTATTATCTACAGTCTTTTCTACAACCGAAGACTTGACAGATACAGTTTCTAGATCTTCTGAATTTTTCTCTTCTAAAGATTTTTCTGATTGTGAATTTTTACTGCTTGATTCTACACTAGACACTGAAGATGATCTATATTTTGATCTGAAAGGGACTGACACAGATCTTGATCTAGATCGCGTCCGTCTTAAACCTGATCTTGATCTACCCTCAGATGCTGATCTGGATTTTGATCTAGATCTGGAATAAGATTTGGATCGAGAACGTCGTTTAGATCTGTATGAAGCTGTTGAAACTGATCTGGATTTATGGTATGAAACTGATCTGGATCTTCTGCGGGATCTAGATTTGGATCTATTTTTACCGTTATTTCTATTTCTTGGTTCTTTTGAACGAGATCTACTTCTTTTATATTTGCGTCTCCTATGCCTGCTTCTATCGTCTTCAGAGTCTGAAGAGTTTCGATTTGATTGGTGAGGATATTTTTGTTTTTTCATGCTTTTTGCAATTACTCTTCTTTGATGATCCAGTTGAGGAAATAAATCTAAAATGAAAATGAATTTATTATGATTGTTTCTTAACTTTTTTAAAACTTATTCAGGCTGGCCAACAAATATTGAAATTCCCTGACATTTTCATGACTTTTCCAGACGAACTTTATATTTTTCCATATCCTAATTTCTATAATTATATTTATTTCGCAAATTTTCTACCTAATTATATTTTGATCTTGTAATTTACATTGGATTTTCTAAACATGACAATGAATTTAAACAATTAAAGGCAAAGAATGGAGAGAACAAATTAGGGGCCATTCAAATAATATTCGATGGTTAAATGAGACAAAAATATGAAAAAAGGTGAAAAAATATGTAAATCATAAAAATTCTTTAATTTTTATAATTTCTCTCCGTGCAAAAAGCAACAAAACAAAAAATATTTTTCTTGATAATAAAATTCCATGACAATCCATGACTTTTCCAGGCAATATTCAATTTCCTGAATTTCCCTGACTGTTGACCATCCTGTTATTATTTATTACCGTGTGATATTTCTAATGCCTTCTTCGCTGAATTCATTTCAGCTTGTTGAATGCTATGTCCAGTAGCTTTTGCCAAACGTCTACCACGAAAATATACCGCAACTGTGTAAACTCTAGTGTTTGTAGGTCCTTTACACTCAATAACTCTGCAAAACATCCAGTTATAAGTACCGGGTGTTTTCCAACTTCGGGTAAAAACTTATATAGTAATAACCAAAATGCGTAAAAAGCTTAATCAACATTTTCAACTGTTTTCGAGAAAGAGGCCATTTTCTATTAGAATAAAAAACAATCTAATTTTACATAAAACTTTTTTCTCAATTTCTAATAGTAACGAAGTTATTTGAAAATAGACCATTTAAGAAATTTGAGCGACCACTACATTTACTTTTTCAATTAAAAAGTTAGTGCCGTTAAATGGCGGTATTTCAAATTTTTACGCGACCCCGGTATTGTTTTAAATTTTAGAACTACACAGAAGTTGTCAATATGAATTTGAGTACAAGATATGATTTCAATTCTTATTTTACAAATAAAAACTTATTTTACTATGTGAAAAGTTGAAGTCCATTCTATTATAAAAATTGTATTACTATACCTAACCTAACTTTTTATTTTCTAAACCAGACAAAACATTTCAAATGGCAATATTTTGTGGACCAGAAGTTTAGTACCCGTCATAATTATTTTAAAAACGAAACAAACAAATCAAAAACAAAATTGTAAAATTGACAGAACTGTCATATAAACAAGGACGGGTATACGGCAATCGGCACTAACTTTTTGTCGCAGTCTAACACTTGGCGCATGCGCTTTGAATTTGACCAGTGACGTCATTCTTCAATGCGCCACCTAGTGAAATTCCTATTAAATAGAGATGAGGAGGCACCAGGCACCATGTTGTCAAGTAAAATGATTAAAAGAACAAACATTTATTTTCCGTAAAAAATATTTAAACAACACAAAAACTTATATAATTTTGTCGTTCATTATAAAGAAATTATTAATAATGAAAAAATATACATTTAAAAGAAAAAACAATTTTATTCTTATTTGTTATTTTCTTAATATCAATCTAGCAACTACGCAATTATCTGTCACTTATGTGGTGTTTATTTCGCAACTTGTAGAACAAATTACTACTTTTCTTCTCTTCCTCTTGTTTCAAAAAACTAATCACAAGCGCTTTGAGTGAATTTATTTATTAAAGTTAAATTTTTACCAGAGTATTTACTTTCCACCATTTGTTATTTTATTTGAAATGTACCAGTCTCCTCAATGCGCAAACAACCTACTGCGCACTACATATGTCATTTTTGTCTATCTCTGTTTTGAAGTAAAAGGTCCATAAGCACATCTGTGTTGACCTCTGAAAGGTAAACAAAAAGTTTCATTTAATCGAAGTCGTAACTCTTGTAGTTTTCGAGATAGTAGAGGAAAATCCCGTAATAACTCATTTTTCACTGCCTTATATCTCGGAAACTATTGAAAATCGGACCCATGTTGATTAAGCCTTTTTTATTCATTTTGGTCAGTATTATTCATTTAAAAATTTTATCCGAAGTCGTTAAATCAGGTAAAAAATCATTAAGTTCTTACTTATAAACAGGAATGTCTGGTTCGCCTCCATCCATAGTACGTAAAGTCAGACAACACTGTTGTAATTTTGATTTTGGATCGTTCCAATCTTGATTCATAATAAAATCTTGCAAACGAGGGAAAAGAGTAACTTGGCAGAAAACTCTACAATGTTCCAAGCCCTATATTTAAAAAAAATAATACAAATTTACATTTAAATGAGTAATATATTTTACCTGATCAATATACAATGCTCCAACAAATGCTTCGAGCAAATCAGCCCTGTCTTTCGTTTTCAATTCCGCTTTTGGATTATTATATACGGCATAATTAGCCATTCCAAGATCATCACACACAACTGCTTGAGTTCTATTATTTACTAGAGAACTTCTCAATAACTAAAAATAATAATTGTAGAAACAAAATAAAAATTAAATAATTATTCGTACAGATAAATGCCCTTCATGATGTTCGGGAAAATATTTATATAAATATTCAGAAGCAATAAGCTGAAGAACAGTATCTCCTAAAAACTCTAACCGCTGGTTAGATCCTAAAGTTAGATTAGTATAGCCGATACTACGATCGGTAAAAGCGCGGGCTAACAATCTAATGTGATTAAATTCAACACCGATAGAATCTTCAAATTTAGTAAGTTTTTGTAAAAGTTCAAAATCTGGAATCCATTGTCTGTCTCCCATTGGTTCTTGCTCTTGCAATGGATGAGGAGGAAGATTCTCCCATACGTCCAAAAGATGAGGATCACTTTTGAAAAGAGTTCTTCCAAATACTTGGTCAGCAATCTATTTAAACAGAACAATTTTTGCATATATATTAATAGCACTCTTTTAAAAATAACTTACGTCTATTGCTCCGTCAAGAAATAGTGCTCCCATAAGAGCTTCAAAACAATTAGCCATAGCATGTCTCAATTCAAGATCGTGACACAAATCCGATCCATGAGCATACAACATAAACTGATCCAAACTCAAAGCTCTAGCAAGTACAGCTAGATGCTGATTCTGTACAATAGCTGCTCTGTATGTAGCTAAGCCACCTTCTTCTAAGTCTGGAAACATTCTAAACAAATGTATCGAAGATAGAAACTCCACAACTGCATCGCCGAGAAATTCCAGTCTTTCATTGTGCGTTATGTTGGATTCTGTTTCATATTTCTTTCCAAACCTAGACATAATATTTATTAACGTGTTTATACCTCTTTTTCTAGTATTCATGTAGTGAATTCGCCTATCACCATACTCGGGTTGACGAATACCGCAGTTTGTTAAACTATTTCTAGCATGATCAGGATTTGTACCGAAGTTTTCTCTATAAGATGGATGAGTGAGAGCTAGTTGTAATAAAGCACGGTTTTTAAAACTATAGCCGATGTTAAATTCCAACACATTTAAAGAATGATGGAAACGAAGATGGCATACGAGAACTGGGATTAACATTGCATGCTAGAATAAATTTTTTATTAAATTATGAAATATTTTTTAGAGAAATATTCTTACTTGAATAATATCGCACATAATTCCCGTCCTATAGAATCCATCTGCTGAAACTGCAACTGTAACATCTCTCTTCATTTTGCTTTGCGTCCTCATTTCTTGTAATTTTATTTCTTTGGATTCCAATTTTCTTTTATCTTCAAATGTTGGTTTAGACATATTAGCAAGTAAATGGCGAAATTTAACGTAATCTCGCCACGCTTTTTGATATCTACAAAAAATATGTATGAAAAATAATTTATAGAATAAAGCGACCTATTTATTTTGAAAAAAATATTACATTAGACGTGTCGGGCAAAAATTAGCCCATCATTAGCAACAGTAGAATGTAATTAAAACATTGGGGTATTCTAATATTAAAAGAAAAATTCTGAAACTTACACACTTGTATTATAAATCTAAAATATGGAGATCTTTTTACCTTCCGTTAACTTTAGGTAAGGAGGGTAGTCTTTGGTCAAAAAAATCGATGATGAGTTTTTAATGAATAAGCACGTTTTAGGATCTCTAGAATACGATTTTACTATTTTTGCGATGATGTCTGTCTGTCTGTATGTATGTATGGGATGTATGTATGTATGCATATGTGTATGTATGTATGTATGTAAGTATGTATATATGTGTGTGTATGACGATTTTTTCGGATCGCATAACTTCAATACCACCTTTCTAAAAATTATAATTTTTGCGTATTCCTTTTCTTGACATCTATATGAAGAGCTGATTAGATTTTGGTTACAAATGGTCGACCGAAAGTACCCTAATTTGAAGATTTTTAACAGTTTTTCTTGAAAAAACGCTGTTAAATATTATGTTTTTACATTTAATGTTATAAATATTAAAGAATATTTTATTTTCTATGAGATTTGAATACATTTTATACTTCATATTCAATGAATATACAGTTAAAAAATTATAAAGAAATTAAATATCATAAAACAGCAAGCTGTGCATGGAAACATCTAAGAAAATTCTGATTTACAAATGTCAGTGTCAAGAGCATTTGACAGTATGTTTGTGTTATAATTTTACTGGAAATATATAATCTCTTACAAAATACTTTTTGTACGGAATTTGTACAAAATACATAGAACTGAAGGTAATGTACTGGAAATATGGAATCTTTTACAAGAAAATCTCTGTGTGGAATTCGTGCAATATACATAGAGCTGACGGAAGGTAAAGTGCTGGCCGTATCACATTTTTTTTATTTTTAGAACGAGATGTGAATTTTTAAATATTAATTGAAAATTTGAATTTTACCGGATGTGACGTAGAAGGAGCTCACATTTATTAGTAAACTTGTAAACACACAAAACGTAATAAAACGAATACGGACAAGACAGTTGACATCACATCAATGGTAGAAAAACTGCTTCCTATTAACAGCACAATTATATGTACAAAATCTGTTAGAAATGTCATCAGTCACTCGTACGTCACAAACCACATGATACCATTTTAGCGGCAAAAAATGACAAGAAAACTCATGGTAGAAAAAATAAATTTTGATTTTTTACATTATTCAGTTATTGTTTAGCATAATCCAGAATTTTATAACATTTTTTACCTTATATACAGGGTAGTGACTTGGACGTCGCAGCATAGGGGTTACAATGGTAAAATCTTAATGAACAGTTATTTGCTCTCCTAATTATTTTAGAGCAAATTTGTATTCAGGTTTTTGCTACAGAAAAAATACTGCATCCGAATATGAAATTGTTTATAATTTTTCAATATCCGGAACCGTAAAAATAGTCAAAAACAATATTTTTTTTGCAAAAATCATTGATGCCATGAAATAAAAATATCACATAAACAATGGGCCCGTCCAAGTCTTCGACTTTTTAGAAATTACATAACGCATATGAATTTTGAATATAAATAATTGAAAACGAAATAAAAATTGCTATATATTTTGTATTTTTATACCTATAATAATGTAATTCAAGTTTTTAGCGTAAAACGGTCGCCATGTTGTGACGTCAGCGTCATTACTGTCGTCCAGTTGCCTTGTGAAAATGTCACTGTACAGTGGACCATGCATATTTTGCTCATAAATTCGCGATTGGCTTTACACGTACTCTAATATACACATATTTAATATATGGGAGTAATTTTTTATTAAGATCAAAAGAAAATTTACTTATTAAATAAATAAAATTATAATTTATGTTTTAATTATTGTAATCTCAATACTTGTCATTGTTGTAATCATTTAGTAAATAGAAATGTAAATGTTGGATTACTTTTTATTATGAACTATGCTTTGATTATTGTAATCAATACTGTCATTGTTGTATTTAATTATAAATAGACAATAGTTTAAATACTATTTTAATTTTAATAATGATACTTGGTGAGTATAATAACCAATATTATATTAAAGAAAGTCTTAAAGTCACATTAATTAAAGCGAATAATTAATCTGATTATGAAAACGAGTAAAAATTATTAATTTTACTTACCTATAATACCATTATTAATGTTAACGTATGTCGGTTCTCTCTACTTATGACGGAGTGACATTAACGTCACAACTTTCGCGCCAAAACTTTAATAATTATTTTAGGCGTTATTAAGCATAATTTCAAGAAAACAAAAAATACGGAATTTCTATTTTTAAATTCTTCATAACATATAAAAAATTCAAAAAAAGTTGGACGGCCCCATTAGCAAATGTCATATAAGAATCAAGATAAGCATTTTAAAATAGATTGGGGCATTGTTTAATGGTAAATGCTGGTTAAAAAGCGGGCCATAGGTGTTTAACATGATAATTATATTCTTAGTCCTTAAAAATATTTTGTTTTTATAATCTACATCTAAATTATTTCTCAGATTTTATTCATTTTTATTTTGTAACCTGCAAAATCAAAATTCTGACAATTCAAACGATGTGCATTTCTTTGTAATTTTGTTTAAATTTCGTGGCTATCACTACAAATGAGCAATATTTATAAAATTTCAAATTGGATTTTACAGATTACTAAACATGCAAAACAAAATCTGTTTAGTGATGCTGGTGTAGAATTTAATTCTCCACAACATTTATATATTTATATATATATATATATATATATATATATATATATATATATATATATATATATATATATATATATATATATATATATATATATATATATATATTAAGGGTCGTATTCATAGTCACTACTTAAGGAAATCTAAAATGTCGTTCTCGTCAAATTACATTGGTGTAATCAACTATTGCATTGTTATCACCAACTACAATAAAGGTGTTTTCATTTTCCTCGTTTTGAAAATAAGTTTTTATATTTTGCGTTCATAATGAAGTCATTACGATACGCAATTGCGTATCGTAATGACCTTCATTTCGATACGCAATTTTTTGTTTTAGACGGTTGGTACTAGATGACGTTTCTTTAACCCATTTTTACCTAATTTATTTTTAGTTAATTGACAATTCATTTTAATAATATAATGTAGAAATTATTATTATTTTTTATTTGGGGAAGATTATTTACATGAAAATGTACAAATATAATCACAAATTGAGTAAGTAAATGTTAATATAATGTTCGAATTAGTCCACATAGATGGACCTAGTAGTACTAAAAATTTGTAGATTGAACCTTTGAACGATAGAAAATTATTTTTAATTAATTTTAAAGCAAGTTTTAATTCAAATATAAGAAAAAATAAAAATTTCCTGTACACTGAGGCTGAAAGGGTTAAATTGTCAAACGACAAAGCTGGAAGATAAGAAATTTCAATATAACCTCAAAATTTCTTTTACTTAATTAATCACTTTATTTAATGAATATAATAATAATACATATTTTCGTCTTACTTTGCATTTCAAAATAAGCAATCAAAACATTCTCTGTTACGCCTTTGACATTATTTTCTTTACACCATGTGTCAAAATTTGCAAATTCTTTCTCACAAATCTCGCGCGATTTTTTAGAAAGTAGATTATTTCCTGTAGTCTGAGCTATATTACGTAGCTCAGGCGGAGTGCAACTGATTTCATCTTCCATGATTACACTAAATTCACTTAAATTTGTTCGTAAATATTGAAATGACATGAACTTTCAAATAATAATTGAATGTGGTCAACAGTGGTCAATTCAATGTTACCAACTACAACATTTCACTTACAAATTTCCCTAAATCAACTCGGTTTAATATTAACAGTTTTTTTAAAATATTTTAGTTTGTAGAAGGTGCAAAATATAAAAAATAGTATAAAGAACTCATTTTATAAGACTTTTTTTCGCACTTGTCAATTAGAAAACTCGCTGACGCTCGTTTTCTAAATTTTGACGCGTGCGAAAAAAACATGTCTTATAAAACACGTTCTTTAATATACTATTAAACGTCAAGAATCTATGACAGATGTTTGCGCTTTTGTTTATATGTTTGTTCGATGGCATCAATGATTTTTTCAAAAATGTTATTGTTTTCGATTATTTTTACGTTTCCGGATATTGAAAAATTATAAACAATAGCATATTCGAATGTAGTATTTTTTTCTGTAGCACAAATCTAAATACAATTTTGCTCTAAAATAATTAAGAAAGCAAATAACTGTTCATTAAGATTTTACCATTGAAACCCCTATGCTCCGTCGTTCAGGTCACAAGCCTGTATAAATAATAATATAAAGAATGAAAAAATAACATACTCCGGATTTCCAGCATAGCTTAGTTGCGGAGGCCTTATACCAAAATGGACAATATCTGGAAAACGAGGTCTGCCAGGAATTTGTAAGTCACTATTACGATCTAGTTGATCTACTCGAACCGAGCAAGGTTTTTTTCCTGGATAGGTGACCACCATACCCTAAATAGTATAACAGAAAAATAAATAAAAGTTATTAAATAATAAGTAACAATATATTTTACCTTTACTTCATCTGCATATGCCTGCCATTCATATTGGGTCATTTTTATCATATTTTCAAGATTTTCTGCTGTAATAAGTAACTTTGAACTGTTTAACAAATATTGCAAAACTTCCTTCATAGAAAGTATTTCTCGGCCATTATCTACAAATAACATAAAATTTAATTTCTCATATCGAAAGAAATAAATACAAAGTATAACATACCAGGCAAATCTCGTACAAATCGAGGCATAAAATGAAATTGTGAACATCCATTTGTATCACCAGCTGCGCGAAAATCAAGATCAACCAATTCTAATAATTCCCTGAATAAGTAGTCATCTGAAAAAAAAAACAGCAAAAATTATATAATGCAATTTAAATTACGAAGTTTAGTAACTTACGAAATAAGTCTAATTCCCTTATGGTAAAATTATCTGGATGTTTCTCTTCAATGTATAAAATCGTGTATTCAATATTAAATCTTATAACTTTGCAAGTGGGCAACTCAACTAAAGGGAAATGTGAAAACATGGAAAATCCTTCGAAAATAAATTCATGTTCGTCGTGTTTAATAATAGTTGGAGTTTTAGTCAGAAAGTTAGTAGGAGGAGATATAGTAATGCGGTAATGATAGAGTTTGTCAGAGTTGTTTGTGTGTTTATCACAAACTTTAAGGAATTTTTCTCCGGCATATATTCCATGACGAATTCCAGATTTTCTGGATTTGAGGGAGCAGCGACATAGTGGACCATCATTCATTTCTCCTGGATCGTTATACCTTTGAAAATTTATAGATTAATCTTTGAATCTTGATAATATATGATCATATATTTACCACATTTCTGGATGAAGTCTGTCTGGATGTTGTTGTTTTCGTGTTAATTCTTCCATGATGTTTTCCTCTTCATCGTCAGAAATTTCTTCGGAGCTGGATTCGCTATCGTTGCTACATTGTTCAGCTGTAAATACAAAATTTAACACCGGAGAGAATAAATTATTTAAATAAAACTTACATTTATGCTTGCATAATCGAGTTTTCTTTTTTCTTGCAGGTGGAACATACTTCGGTTTAGTTTCATTTATTTTGGTAGCTCTTGTAACAAGTTCTTCATTAAAGCGATCGCATATTTCTAATAATTTTGGCGTTCCTCTAATAATTTTAGGATTATCTTCATCTCTCATATAATAAAGATCTGCTGGAGTAGTTCGAGTCCAAATGGATTTTTCTCTTTCTATTGTTTCTTCTTGACTGTACCTCGCAAGTTCTTCCAATTTTGAAGACATCTCTTCACTGGTAGCACAATAATTCTTTCTCCATTTCTCTAACAGGGCTTCTCGTTCAGTCTTTGGTTTTCTAATTTCTTTAGGTTTTTCTCGAGGAATATTATCAATCTTTCTTCGTTTTCTATAATCATGGTGACTTCTGGATCTGCTTCGTTTTCTAACACGACTTCTAGATCTTCGAGAACGCGATCGAGATCTATCATAGCTTCGATCTTTATTTGCTCTTTCTCTTCGATCTGCTTCTTTCTGCTGTTTTTCTTTTAATTGTTTTCTACGTCTTGAAGATTCGCTTTCTTTCCTATACTCATCTAAAGACTTTTTGTAATCGTTTTCCTCGATTTTTTCGAAACTAGGAGTTAATTTATCCGGATACTGAGTTGTAGACTCATATGTTGATAAGCCACTAGCAGCATCAGCAACTTTTTGCTCACTGTTGTTTGGATTGTATTGTGCATAATAATTTCCATAGTAGTCGTATCCCGGATTGTCATTTCCA
This sequence comes from Harpalus rubripes, assembly GCA_963082715.1. NCBI lineage: Eukaryota > Metazoa > Arthropoda > Insecta > Coleoptera > Carabidae > Harpalus > Harpalus rubripes. The sequence goes on from OY720449.1 coordinate 38,980,464, forward strand.
TGGTTATAATTTGATTGTTGTGGATAATATGTATTTTGAGAATAATCAGATGGATATCTGGGATAGGCATAAGAAGTAGCTGCGGTAGTATATTGAGAATTATAGGAAGAGTCTGCATTTTGTCTAGGAGGTGGATATCTTTCAAAATTGCTATGGGGAGCAGGGAATGTGTAAGAAGGATATTGTTGTGGAAGTCTTGGTCTAATAGGTTGATTTTGATAAGCACCTGGAGGTGGATAGGGGTATCGTGGTGGTCTTTGAGAATACCTAAAGTTACTTTCCATGTTTAAAACATTATTTTACACAATTTTTTATTGATAGTAATGTAACCTATAAATTTAAATGTTTACACCCGATAAGTTATGTCTTATTCATGATTTAACCATTACTATGAACAAATAATTAAGAATTTAATTCAGCACTACATTGTGTAAAATATATTTAGAGGAAATATAACAAAAAAAGAAATAATATTGACAGATGAATTAGTGCGCATGTATATTATATTGATGATGAGTTAAAAGCTTGAAATAAAGATTTGTAGATAAAATAGTTTAGTTTTATTATAATTTCAGTAAAAATAGTTGCGAATATTGTTTCACAAGAAAAATACTTTATATCAAAATTGAAGAATTTTATTTAAATTTAGATAGTACAAGAAAATTAATGCAAGATGACGCTAAATGTACTGATATGCGCATGGCAAGGTTCGCTTTGTTCTGGAGAAACGAAAAATCATTCGCTATCTTTCTCATTTGTGATTCGTGACTCTGCTAAGTCTGGAAATTTCTAGAATACTCCATTGCACGTTTTAAATTCCTACTTAGAATTTAGATTATCATTGTTGTTAGTGACAGCGACAGAAGTGTCGACGAAGTATCTTTACACGTGGATATTTATAAATAATTTCGGAAGTGTGTAACGGTTTTATAACATTTTCAGGTAAGTTTTATCGATTTTCGTAATTTAAGGTTTTGTAAATCCTGTGAATCATGACATTTTCTTGAACTTTACATCATAGTGAGCCTATTTCCAGAATTAATTGTTTTATATTTTCAAATAATTTGGCATTTTTACGAATTTTACTGGAGCATTCAGAGTGACATAACACTTTTTATAACTTTACAGTAAACAGCCATGGTAAAGGAGACAAAGTTCTACGAAATCCTTGGTGTTAAACCAGGATGCAGCCCAGAAGATTTGAAGAAAGCATACAGAAAACTAGCCTTAAAGTATCATCCTGACAAAAATCCAAATGAAGGTGAAAAATTCAAACAAATTTCTCAAGCATATGAAGTGCTTTCAGACCCAGAGAAGAAACGCATTTATGATCAAGGAGGAGAACAAGCTCTCAAAGAAGGTGGAGTTGGTGGTGGCTTCTCTAGCCCCATGGACCTCTTCGACATGTTCTTTGGAGGTGGAGGCTTTGGAGGCCGATCTCGAAGGGAACGTCGAGGCAAGGACGTCGTCCATCAGCTCAGCGTGTCTTTGGAAGAATTATACAAGGGCACTGTACGCAAACTAGCATTACAAAAAAATGTTATCTGTGATAAATGTGAAGGACGAGGTGGAAAGGTTGGCGCCGTAGAACAATGTGGCACATGTCGTGGTACTGGCATGCAAGTACAAATCCAGCAACTCGGTCCAGGCGTTATCCAACAAGTCCAGTCCATGTGTAGCGACTGCCGTGGCACAGGCGAGCGCATTAACCCCAAAGATCGATGCAAAACGTGCCAGGGAAGAAAGACAATTAAAGATAGGAAAATTTTGGAAGTACATGTGGACGCAGGTATGAATGATGGCCAAAAGATTATTTTCAATGGTGAGGGAGATCAAGAGCCTGGTTACGAGCCTGGAGACATCATCGTAGTTTTAGACGAAAAAGAACATGGCGTTTTTAAAAGATCTGGAAACGATCTTTTCCTACGAATGGAAATTCAGCTTGTAGAAGCATTATGCGGTTTCCAGAAAACAATTAGAACTTTGGATGATAGGGATTTGGTAATTACTGCAATTCCTGGCGAAGTTACAAGGCATGGAGAGGTTAAGTACATAGCCAATGAGGGTATGCCTTATTACAAGAATCCTATGGAAAAAGGCAGAATGTTGGTTCAATTTATTGTTCAGTTCCCCAATGAAATTTCTCCACACATTATCCCAGCTCTAGAAAACTGCCTTCCACCCAGACCAGAAATTATGATTCCAGACACTGCGGAGGAGTGCACCCTGGTGCCTATGGACCCTGAACAAGAAGCGCGAAGACGGCACCAGAAGAACGCGTATGATGAAGACGATGAGAGAAGAGGCCCTGGAGTACAATGTGCTACTAGTTAAATTTTCAGATTTTTAACTCATGCTCTCAAGTCTTTCTGTAGGATACCATATATTTTTTAATGTACCTAATTTTGTAACTTTTAAATGATTGTGTTCTACTGGCTGGTTTGGTAAGGTGTTTCTTACTAAAATAAATGCTATCCTATAAATAGATTTGTGTTTATGCGTTAGGTAATTAATTTGATGTATTTAAAAATCACTTCAAATGTATTCCATAAATACATATTTATGCTGTAGGTGTACTCTGTAGAATAATTCAACTGGCTGGTGATTTTTTTTATGACTTCTAAATTTGTTAGTATCTAATTTTATGTATTGAGCAAATCACGAATATCGTAATGTAATATATCTAACTCCGTTTATAGAGTTACGAATTATATTTATTGAAATAAAATAGTATTGCGTGAAATATATCTGAAGTTTTGAATAAAGTTTTAGGTTCTACTTTTACACATATTTAATAATTCCAATGATTTTACAGAAATTAAATGTACAGATGTATTTCATGTTCATTTAAAATATATTCAAATTATTCGTCATGTATTTATTTTGTTTTCCTATCACTTCCCAATTGTTTAAATGTATGTAAACTATTCTATTAATAATATAATTGAATTAAATAGTATATTTTATTATTAAAGAAAGAAGCGTCTTATATTTGTGAAAAATATTATTTATTTAATATGCTAATACATACATAACTACGTGTACGTAGATGTTTGATTGTTTATAATGAATTCCAATATTTCTCAATAAAAAATGAAACAACGTAGTTCCAGTATTCTCCGCTAGATGGAGTGACCAGTCGCGCAGATGTTCATTTTTCATGAACCGACCGAGATACCGCAAAGACTTGTGGGACTACGAGAAAGGAACCATATTATATTTTTCAGATATCATTTACGTATTACACAGCGGAGGGAAAGCTATACGGTGAATGGCATTTTCATTAGCTTTCGACTTCGTTGTATTTTTAAGTGTCTGTAAACACAAAAACAACAGTGGTTTCAAGTTTAAATGTGTTTTGTGATTACCGGGTTAATATTTTACGTGTTTCGAGTGTGTAACTAGTGCAGGTGTTGGGTTATCTGTGTTGATGACATTGGAGAATCAAAACACTAGTTTAATCTTTGTCAACTTATAGCAGTTTTTTAAATTGGTGTAATGTCAATTTGGGAATTCATTGAGTTTTCAAATAAAACAAAAACGTCATGCAGGTAAAGTTGAGCAACCAGCTGTGTAGATACACAGTGGCGCACTTAGCTATTTACAGAGTAATAATTTTTATTGGTGGTTATAAATTATGTTCCTTTGAAAATATACAAACACTCCTAACCTGAGGTTTCCTTTTGTCCAGTAAATGTATTTTTATGCCTTAATACAAAGCCTTACTACCAGAAAATTTGTTGTATGTGTACAGTGGTTGTGTTGATTAATTAGATATTTTGTTTTTGGGTGCAGAATTCAAGAATAAAGAGAGGCTCTCTACGTGTGCCAGTGATGTGTTGCCACGATGGCTGGCAAACCTGATTTATCGGTGTCTCCGCAACAGCAACAGTCTCCTGGTGTGCAAAATGTCGTAGTATACGTTTCCAATGATAACTTTGCCCAAGCGTACGCAGTTAATCAGCAAAATGTGGCGGCGTTCACCTCTCAGGGCTCCGCGACTCCCATCTCGCAGTCGCAGCCGATGCAGAACGGGGGCCCCGCAGCATCGCTGGCCCCCGTGGCGAAGGGGCTGTTTAATAAGCCCCAAATCGTCAAGTCCATGGAGTTTCCTACGAACGCGCTGCTGGACAACGTGAACGTGAGCGTGAATGGGACCGCGTACGCGTATAACAACCTCGGCGCGTACAACAATCTGAACCACGGTGTGTTCGACAGTGCGGTGACAGTGACAGTGAAGGATAAGGACGTGGGGGATGCATACATGGATAGCGGGTTCGTGGCGGTTGCCGAGGTAGCGGGAAGATGTGACTCCGTGCGTTCGGAGACGGCGGAATCAAGCTGCAGCAGCTTGAGTTCGGCCGAGAGCACGACGCCGGCGGATCTGCTTATGTACGATAATAGCGGCGTGAGTGTTCGCGTGTTGGCCATGGTGCCGCCTGCTCCGGGTCAACCTGCGGCGGCCGTGCCCGCTGTGGCCGCTCCCCAGCCACAGCCGCCCGCCGCAGTCACCGTGCCGCTCGGCTGGAAGAGGATCATCACCAACAACCTCGTCATCTACATCAGGTAAGTGTATAAAAAAACTTCTTACATATTTATTTGCGCCGAAGCCGGATTAAAAAAGAGCAAATAAAGATGTGAATTTAAATAGCCGCGACAGTTGTGTCATGGCAACGTGAATAACAACTTAAATGATGGATCACGGGTTCAAATTCAAGGTCATTTTATTTATTAAAATTGCGCACAAAATTAATTGTAGACGTGAGTCATTCATTTTCAACTCTATTGTTTTTTATGTACAATACTTTAAATATAACCACAATAACTCTGCGGTAAAGCTTTAAAAAGAACTACCTAATAATTATTCACAGCATCTCCGCCTTTTATAAATTCTGAATTATAATTAATTTAATTAATGCTTGTGTAAAATACATGCAATAAATTAACTCTATTAAATAAACAAAATATAAAAATAATTTCCCTGGGTTTTTGCGATTATAACAAAAGAAAACTGTAACAAAGTGTAAGGAAGGACAATAAAATGCAGTTTCACGTGAGTGCATTGTGTAATCCTTGCATGTATTGTAGTAAAATCCGGACAGTTTGCTTGAGCCGTTGAAGGAGATTAGCCGCATTTTCCCGCTGTCGCAAGGCCCGGCGCACGTCTTTACAGCCTGGCTTTTGTGACCAAGCCATAAATCGTTGAGTGTCGGTTGCCCTTAAAAGGGCTCATATACTATACAGATCACCAGTGGCTGCAAAACTACCCCAAACAAACGTCCGAGATACAGAGAGAGAGAGAGAGAGAGAGAGAGAGAGAGAGAGAGAGTAAAGAAGTTGAAGACAATTTTCGTTTAAATTCAATTTATTTTATAGGAGTAGTAAGAGAAGAATTCATAAGAAATATTTTAATATTTTAAATATATTGATAGTAATATACCATGCACCATAACATGGTTATCACATACTTTTTAGGAAATATATAAAACTGGATTCAAATCTAGATTGTTAGCACAAACGTAGCCCAGAAACTTTTCAGGGAGGGGCCCAGGAAGTAAAATATATAATAGGTTTGTTCGTTTCACAACTTTGCGTATACGGTACTGCCGTGTACATACAAAGTATATGGACACGTCAGTAAACCGTAGACGTAAAGCAGCGAAACGAACAGACTTAATAATTCTCAGATTTAACAAAAATATATAAAAATATTTTTTTATTGAGAAAAGCTTAAACCCTTTGACTTGTTTCGCCACTGATTGTTTGATTTACAATCTATGTATTTTGCCATATCTCGAAATAAATCATTATTCGTAAACATACAGAAAATATATAACATCACTGCTTTTTACCCATTGTTGGGTGTGTCAATCTTTTATAGGTACATAAATTCCTTTTATGACAATGTTAAACGTTCTCCACAGACACAGATTTGTTGTGAAAGATATTCGGGATACGTATTTATATCTTACTTTTTAACTTGGTTGTGAAAAACTTTTGAAAACCCCTGCTTTCAGCCTGTTCTTCCGTACTGATTTTACGAATTCTGCACATAATTTACGATTGTATTGTTGCGTTGTGCTCTACCACCAACATAATTATTGCCTACGACGGATGCTCTTTGACTTTCTTAACTTTTGGGTTTTCTCTTTAGGGAACATTTCTTTTCCATTCCTTTCGTTACGGTTGAAAATGTGTCAGTCATTTCGTGATTTGTTATAGTTTTGTAAGTTGGCCTTGACGGACAAAGAATTTGGAAATGTTTTTGGGAAAATGGAACAATGATGTAAAAAGCAGATTGGCACATTTGAGTGGATTACGTTACAGGTTCTCATAATCCAAGTTCGAAACTGACCAGTCAGTTTTTTTTTACGAAATTTTGTATAAAATGTTTTTTTGCATAAAATTTTCCCTGTGGTATATTCTTCACAGTTGCAATAATTTACCGTTGGACACTTTACCGATCATTGTAATCGAGGTGCCAATAGGATTCGTATGCAACCAGCACCACATAGGTATGTTTAAGACAAAATAAACAATTGATCAGTTAATTGCGTTTGATAGATTTTAAATTAATTATAGTTGGGTGTTATGTAAGTAAGTAAGTAATGTGCCGTAGTTCAAGGTATGATAAGGAGAACCGAATGAAATTATAATCTGAAATCTATTCTGCACAGTCTGTCAAGTTGTAAAAGTTGAGAGACTATAAAGCCGACAAATTACCAACGAGCTACTTAATAAATTAAAATTTAAAAATCAAGTTCCAAAAAACAATATTTGTTGTTACTTTAAGTCTGCATAATTTGTACAATGACCCGAGGTTGGATTCTATGAAAATTATTCTCTTTTTGACAACATAATCTATTTTTAAGTATACTTATTATTTACATCTTGTTACCTGTGTCAGTAAACTTTATGAATGCTTTTTATTTAATATACTAATAACCATTTGCTGCGACTAAAATGAAATAAGCTGCCTAGCGGTGAATGGTAGCATCCAGCCTGTTAATAGTGAAACTAGTGACCGTATTTACAATTTATTTATTGCGGATAAAATTTGGGTTTGGTAATTGAGAAGCGTGTAATCGTTTTGTGCCGATCTTTTATGTTAATAAATATATATCGTCATTATCAAGATTTGCGAATAAAAACAGATTGATACACCTAGAAATGGGTAATAAACGGTGATATATTTATTTAGTAGTAACGTAGAACCCACTAAAGACTTAGATAAAGAATGTTTATTTATTTCTTAAGTAAATTAGTGGTGATATTCCGAGATGTTGGTTATGAAAAACAATTAGGTAAACGCACACGTCTCATCAGCGAAGTAATTGGTGCAAATTTAAATCAAATCGTCGCAATTTACAGCAATTAGTCTGTGGGACGAGCGGGCAGTCTACTCACTTCGCTAACGAATCACTATTGCCGATTCAGCGATAGTTAGCGAGCCACTAATACGACACATCACTTCTCAACCGCCGTCCGCCATGTGATATTAGCCCGACGTAATAAATTGATCTCTGGATACACGAGCTATTTGTTAATTAATACGTTTTAATTAATAACTGCAAGCGAGCGAATCGACAATTTGATTATTTTAGATTAAATTTAATCAGATGTTTGTTTTTGATTATCAAAAGTTCATTTACGAACATGTACTAATTAAAAATTCAATGAAGACTAATTAAAATCAATTTTGAAAATAAAAAAGGACGGTGTTCTCATAACATAATTTTAGATAAGTACATTTACATTATGTGAATAAAATCAAGCAAGGATATGCTCAGTCAATAACTGGTTGGTTAATCACAGAACTACATTGATTTTATTTTTAACGTTTTTTAGGTATTGTACATTAAAACAAAGTGTTATACTTTATAAATAAATTACAATGTTTGAGTTTGAATATTTCATTATAAATAATTAGCTTATAAAAAGTTCTAAAAGCTTTTTAAATTTATTTAATAAATGTATTAATGTATTATGTTCAACTCACTATAATAGCTTTTAAAAATAATACGTAGTAGAAACTGCATTTTGTCACCCAAAATGATACATTATATTGGGTTGAGTGGTTTTGCGGTAACGGTTGTGATTTCGACTGTGCGGATTTGAATCCGATGGAAGACAAACGTTAAAAGAGTAAAAATTGTTTCTAATTTTCAAATAATACAAAGTGATTTCTGTTCCTGTGGTGCTCTCTCCACGATAACTTTAAAAGCCCGTGAGGAGATGTCAGGTAAACGCTCTCAACGTTTCAAATATATTACACTTATCACATTTACGATTAAAAAATCTGATATGGCCAGCACAATACCTTCCGTCAGTTCTATGTATTTTGTACAAATTCCACACAGAAAGTTTTTTTGCATATACCATATTTCCAGTACATTACCTTCAGTCAGTTCTATGTATTTTGTACAAATTCCATACAGAAAGTTTCTTGTAAGATTCTATATATTTCCAGGAAAATTATAACTCAATCATATTATGTAAATTTCACTTTGACACTGAAATTTATCAAACAGAATTTTCTTAATGTAGTAAATGTTTTCATGTTTATAGCACAGCTATGGCTGCTTTGTGAAATTTAATTTCTTTATAATTTTTTAACTCTATATCCATTGAATATGAAGTATAAAATGTAATCAAATCTTATAGAGAATAAAATATTCTTAAATATTTATAATAACATTAAATGTGAAAAAGTTTTAACAGCATTTTTTTCAAGAAAAACTGTTAAATCTTCAAATTAGGGTACTTGCGGTTGACCAATTATAACAAAAATCTAATCAGCTCTTCATATGGATCTAAAGAAAAAGAATACGCAAAAATAATTTTTGGAATGTGGTATTGAAGTAAAATCGTATTCTAGGGACCCTAAAATGTGCTTATTCATTAAAAACTCATCATCGAATTTTTTGACCAAAGACAATACCTTCTTTACCTAAAGGTGACGGAAGGTAAAAAGTAGATTTGCATTCCCAAAAATGGGTAATGTGCCATATGCCGGGGTGATATTTTTATTCAAAAAATTACAATATAAAACCATTTTCATATACGAGTACATTATGTACGAATAATGGGTCATATTTGTACAACATATGTATAATATTCTGTACAGTTCAGTTTGGTTAAATTCAGTTAATTTAGATTTAGAATACGTGGAAATAAACCTTGAAGATTTCAAATAATAAAATGTTGAATGCTTTTAAAATGCTTTCTTAGATTATTATGAGTAAATAATGAATTATTTGTACTGTATTTGTAAATAGCCATATATTGTACTAGTTTAGATTTTCTTTCAATAGGTAATAATAAAAATAGCAAATTAAAATTTTTAAGTTCGTGTAAATTAAAATGTATTATCCTGAGTAAAAATACATCAAAATCTAATTTGTAAAACTTTTCTCATCCAATTGAAATCCTCGTAGAATTGATTCGATATTCTATTATTTATTCCTGCACAAAACAAATTCACAATCTGTATCCCTCGCATTGACTAAATCTTTCGGAATGAGGTCAGTCACCGGAGCCAGTGGCGTGCGGGCGGGTTTCCCAAGGGGCCACCGGTTCAGATTAAATTGAAGTTGGACGTGCCCCAATTTCACTTTAACGTAGCTAGCCCCTTCACGTAATCTTTCCGTTGCAATACAGCAGCAGATCGGTAAATAGATTAACGTTGGGAGGAGAAAAGGCGACGTTTAGGGTTGAAAGGGTGAATTTTCAGAGGAATTATAATTTTGGAAGGGTATTTCGTTTTGAAATGGACAGCAGGGACGTTCTAGTTAATTTATTGAGCGCAAAAAGGTGGGTTCAAATTACAAATTCAACAGTGACTAACTAGGAAATACTGTTAGGAGAGTTTGTTGTCAACACTTAGTAAAGCAACATTTTGAATAATAATAAAGACACAAATGAAACACTTAATTTTTACACAAATATGTATTGAAACTTGAAACATTGACGATCGTTTCGTTCTTTCGGACATCATAAGTCAAGTAGAACAAGCGGTTATTTTTAAATTTTTAGTAAGGGTTAATTTGTGACAAAGTCAAACAATAAAACTTAAATATAACCTGAAGTACTTGGTTTTGTTTATTTCGTATATTTTTAAATTTAGGCAGAAAATATTTATATCAGGCATTAAATTTTTAATAAAAGAAAGTTATACGTATATAAAGAACTCACAAACGTCCAACAAGTATATTCACGACAAATTAAATCAACAACACCAACTACTGGTTTCAGAATAGCAAAATACATGGATATCATTGGATGACAGACAGAATTAGCAAAAATCAAGATTTATTTAAAAAAATTAAAAATCGCTGTTTTTTAAAAAATCAAATAAATCATGATTTTTTTAATTTTAAAGATCTGTTGGTGTTATTCTACTTTTTAATTGTTTTATAAACAATATAAATATTTTATTTCATAAACGAAAACGAAATCAGTAATATAACCCCAAAGAATGCATTTGAATTTTTGCTTATACATAGTATATAACCACGCGCGCCTGTTTAAACTTTAAACTTAAAACCATACCTACCTAAATAAAACAGGTCAAAACATGTCTTGCATGGCACTCTGTAAAAAGCTTAAAGCAGATATTTTATTTTACGTTTATTTCATGACAAGAACCTATTATATCAATATTTAATTCAGAACATTTATTGTATTTATACTTTAGTTCTAAAATTAATAAGGCAGAATTTACAAATATATTAAAATTTTACCATTGTATTTCCTATGGTCCATAAATAAAAGTAGACACCCGGTACATATTATTAGATTATATTACCATAGTAGATTTTTTTTTGTTAACTCTATTGGCGATCAATTATAAGATTGTAGCGCCTCTAAAGGGCTGACGGAAACTAACGGAGATGTGATAAATTGTTAAACGTCAAGTGAGTTTCGACATATCTTTTATGAAATTGGATTAAATTAAAAAGAATATACAAATTTTTACATAGTAAATTCCTAAATATTGAATATTGCTAAATATAGTTGTTGATGTGTTGAAAAATATACATATTAATTTCATAAATAATGTCCTTTTGTATAATATAACTATAACCTATGATATTTTTATTTCAGAATGGATACAAAAATAAAATTGAAATTCACTCATTTCAATATTTATTATATTGTATATAGTTTTATTTTTAATTTGATATTGCTGCATTATAATAGTGTGTTATTTATTGTTATATGTTGTTTGATATTCTTGTATTTCTTTACTGTATTATTATTATTATTATTATTATTATTATTATTATTATTATTATTATTATGATTATTATTATATTGTTGTTGTTAATTTGTTATAGGGTAATAACCTACGTAGTTGATGCGGAATAAATAAATAAATAATCATAGATGCTAATAATAATGACAATAGATGTTTCCTTGAAGGAGAAGTTCCAGTGCCTGGCTATGTAATTTTATGTGGCAAAATTAATAATAATGAAAATATGTTCGAATTATATGGCTTATGGCGCAAAACTTCCGCTATTAATGAACATTCCCATGTTATTAAAGGATCGCTAAATGTTTGTAAACTCAATTTTAAAAGTTTTCACTATAACCTGCGTTTCTTCGAATTTAATATGAAAATTTACAATATTTATAAATTATAATTTTCTGAACACCAATAAAATACAGACAACAAATATTAACCTCTGGAAAATAATCATCATTCTTGAAGTGAAGAGAACAAACTTTAAACTTTCATGAATTTTTACACCGCTTTTCCAATATTATGTTTCAATAACCAAGCTTTAGTTTTTCTTTGTTTTGTGTTTTTCCAAATTTCTTATCAATTTTGACCATTACTTCACCTTTCTTTGGAAAGTTATGGAATTATAATAATTATTTAACGAAAATATGCAGAAAAATAACTTTCAATAAGTAATGGCCACAGGAGGAAATGGCGCAACCGCGCAACTTATCACAGCCTTGTTAGTTCCATTTTAATCCGCCAGTTAGAGTATCGCTTAGCATTGATCGCCAATAGGTATCTAAAATTATTTGAAAGACACTTGATTTTTTGACAAAAAATGTATTTTTTTATAAAATAAATAAATCGAATGATTTAAATCAGGCCAACCCTGATGGCAGATCATGAGTAGAATTGTCTTCGTAATTCCATCAATAATTATTGTAAGTAATACCTATATTTCCTTGTTATTACGTGATAATACTTTAGGAGTTTCTATATTCGCCTTCCTAAATAATAATGAATTTTACTATTGAATATATTTTCTAATATAATATAGCATTGTATTTAATTCATTAAATATATTTTTGTTTGTTTTTTATATATTACAATTTTTATTTGTTTGTTTTGAATTGCTAAAAACACTGCTATGTCGGCCTCCAAATGTGAAATAAAATAAAAAATATAATCAGGAAAAAATACTCGAAAAAATATTAAAAAACAAATAAATTTAAATGGAAGAAAAATTATTTATTACCTACCATATTATTTTATCAAATAATTTATGGGTAAAAACTTCAATAACAACTATGTTATAATCAAAGTTGATAAAAAATATGATTTATTTATTTAATATATACTAGATATAAAATATTATTTGCTATAGTTGTTGACCTTGTTGTTTTTGTATATTTCAATTTATATTTTGATTAAATATACCAATAATAAATAAATAAATATAATTTAAATGTAATATTCCATATTTAATAACTTTAAAACTGAAATGGGAATTTGGGAACAGTCTTGAAGTTTGAAATCAACAGAAAGCGATATCATTAAATTCTTCAGTTCGTAGATTGGTTGTACGTCTTGCATTATATTATAATACAAGTAAAATTGACACAAATATGGAATTTCTACTCCGTATTCTGAAGTATTACAGTGAAAAAAGAATTAAGAGAAATCATGTATTTAAAGCAAATACAATTACATAATGATGATGTATTCTGCCTTAATATGGTGTTATATAAAAACATTGTGTAAATAAAAGTAGTCATATTAAGTCATGTATTTAAAAGAGAGACGATTGCGTAAAAATGATGATATATGCCTGCATATGGTGCTGTATAAAACATTGTGTAATAATTCATGCTCGCATGATGGGTGGCATGCAATTATTCGCCGAATTTGGACTAGTGTTTACGGTCGAATAATTCTCATTGTTAATTAGTTTTTGCGGTATAATTTCCTCTGATCACAATTTCATCTAGAACACGTATGTACCTGGTAAATAAAACAAAACACTATCTTTCGTATCGGATGACGTATAACGCAACCGTTAACATATAATATTCCAGTTGCTTAATCAGATTACCTTTGATAGTCTACAGCTACACTGTGGTCCTCAAAATGTTCCTATCGCCAATAAAAAAGGAAACAAACTGAGTGTTTTTTATTCCTCTATTCTTTATACTTTTATTTCGGCAAGAATCAATCTTCGTCATACATGTTTCTGATTGTACTACTTTTGTCTCGTCCATATTCATAATAAATAACAATCTTACAAATACTTTTATTCCGCATACTCTGAAAATACCTTTTTCTCAGTGTGGTTTTCTTTTTAAATAATATTAGATTTTATGTACATAGTAATAACGTTATAACAAGTATCAGGAAAGCAGAATATCTGTGTTGAAAGTATTGAACTATTTTAAAAACATTTATTTTTGAAATTACACTATTCAAATTTTAAGGAATCTAAATGTTATTTTTGTATTAATTCGACAAAAGTGTTTTGGACAATACAATAGCGATAATTGCAAATTCTTCGTTTAATCCATTTTCTATAATAAAGACGTACTAAACACTCTTCACTTCATCGTATAAGTCAAAAACATGTAGTTGCTTACCTACAACCATTTCTCGAACCGTTGGCTTTACATTTTTACCACGTCTGTAATTTTATGTCAGTTATACAATTTCTAATACTTTATTTCATAAATAAATATATTTTATAAATACATCATCACGGCATATTACCCATTGCTGGGTGTGCCAATCTGCTTTGTACACAGATTTCGGTAATGATGATGACATTTTTGTACCGTGCGGGCGTTTACCAGGCATCACCTCACGGGCACTCATTGCTGGCGTGGAGAGTGCACAACATGGGTCAATTTTATACCACTTAAAATTCGATATATTTGGCGCCGGTCGGAAGCGAACCCGGTTCCCCAGATTCGCGCCCAGACACTCAGGCACGCGGCTCATCATAGTTTATATAACGGTTTTCATGTATGAAAGCAAATATTTTTATTTTTAGCGCTTAGATTCTTTTGAATTTAAATACTCGTAGCCAACATATCTCAACGAATTTTCATGATTTGAAATATTTTTACACATGGACACAATTTCAAGCAGTAGCTAACACAACACTCAACTCATTTTTAGATATGTTACAGGTAATGCTAGAAGAATGATATTTGGGTAAAGTCCGAAAAATAATTAAAATTCTAATTCGGAGTTTACCCATATACACATAGGTTTACCCACCGCTGAATGGGTAATGTTAGCTTAGTTACTGAAATATATAAAATAAACTTTATTGAACGAATTCACAAGTAAGCCGATATTATGTAACAAAATATTTATTAGAGTTACAGCGTCGAGCAGTTAAAACTACAGTTAATGTAGTTCTTGTCGTCCCTGAAAAGTTAGGGATGTTAAATTAAGCATCGATGGGAGCCAACACGGAGTGTTTTATTAAATTGTTTCTACAAAAACATCCAACTTTACAAAGAAAACCACTGTTTTAGTACCACTGTTTTTATTGATTAACTTCATATTAATGTGTAGCGCAACACCTAACATTACCCAGTCAACGTTGGGTAAACCTAGATGTGTATGGGTAAACTCCGAATTAGAATTATTTTAATTATTTTTCGGACTTTACTTCAAAGATCTTGTATAATCTTAATCCTAAATAAACCCAGTAAACCTAGGTTTACTCACTCTTCTAGCATAACACGTAACAGATTTATGTATTTGTAAATATAACTCTGAAAATAATATATTCTTTGCCATATTGGCTGAAACAGAAAGTTTTTAATGTGTAATACATTACATTCTCAATTGCAGCACAAATCTGGTTGTAAAATTAGTAACTCTATTCTACTTTCAAACAGGCCATATGTTTACTGTAGAAAAATATTACCACACATCTTGTACGAAGATTCAAACTTTTCTTATAACTTGTTAAAATTTTTGGCACCAGTTCTATTTTACTGTTTTCTTTCTTTTTCTTTGTTTTGGGACCTCTGGCATAACTAAACTCTCCTAACGCTAGTAATTTGCTCTACTCAGTGGCGTAGGAGTAAAATCGACCGGCTTTTGTTTGTTTTTCCAACAAAAGAAAAATAAAACAATGACAAGTGACAATCGGAAACAAACAATTGGGTATTTGAAGAAACAAATAAAATTGAATGAGGAAAATAGATAGTTAGAAAGTGTTGAGAGAGATAAAGCCATGCTATTATCGTATTGATGTTGATATATGTGTTTTCGTACTTTCTATTGTATTCACTGATCGATAGATATTGAAGAAAATATTGTGTGATTCATGGGTACACATATATTTTGGGAGTATTTTACAAAGAAATAACAAGCAGAAATGTTTATGGCTTTGTAAAGACGGTAATATAAACAAGAATAATAACTGTACATTTTATGAGCTTAGGTTTCTCCATTTATTTACAACAAATGATAAAATTGCAATTGCATAAACTAGAGTTGAACTGGAACAGCAGTATTCTTTGAAAAGGCAAAATAAAATAGAATTATTACATGATATATATAAATAAAATATTTCATAGTTATTTAACGTTTTGTTTTATAGAATATATTTGTATTCAATTAGGTATTTAAATTTTAAACTATAAAAATAAAATATAAAACAAATTTCATTAATTGTATCCATAATTAATAATTAACTAGAAATATGCAAATTGTGCTACATATTTTAGATACTTCCGTTGTTTATACAGAGAGTTCCTATACTTATGGTTCAAACTTTAAGGGATGAAAATAGAGCTAAAGTAAGTCAACGAGTCTTACTTCGCTAAGTCCAAATCAAGAAAATAGCCAAACTGTCATATTTGAAGAAATTCTTTAAGATATTAATGGAAAAAGACAAAAAATCAGTAAATTAGATGATCTATACCTTGTTCCATTTAAGCCATTCAGTATTGCGGAGCATAGGGAATAGTTTTGACATCTCTGATTTGCTGAAATTAGAGACAAGAGACAAGTTTACCAATGTAATTTCGGCTACTTCAGAATTGCGCTGTTGCCAGTGCCATCTACTGAATGGCTTAAATGGAACAGAGCATACCTATATTTCGGAAACAGTTGAGCATTACACTTCGCGGATTAAAACTGTTTGACTTACTTTTAACCGTATCCAATTGATCCAATAGTTTGTCTAATATCATGTATTATTGATCTATGGAATAAATTATAATTATTATAAGTACAGAAACACCCTGTATCCTGTATATCTTCTTCAGTATATTTTACGTTTTAAAAGGATTTAACATTTTATTATTTGAAATGTATTACACAATACTTTCTTAAGTAATTAAAATTTGAACTCATCTAACTCAAATTTATTTAACTAAACTGATCCTAGCATACTATTTAATCAAATTTATACATACCTACTATATTTGAAAATAGTTACTTTTTGTCTGACTTTCTGTAAAACACAAAAAAATATAGAGCACATTCGTGCATTTAATCCATGTGGTAACATAAATTAAGGGGCACACACATATTTTCATAATTTCATAGTTCACAAGTTAAATTAGTTTGTAGTATATTTTATAGTATAAAACACGTTATAAGTAAAAAAAAATGTTTTGGTGAATTCATTTGCATATATGACAACATAAATTAAGGGGTACATGTATATATTACTCATACATGTATATGATATTTTCATTTAAATAATTCTTTACATTACATTATATCGCATTTATTATATTGCTGTATAGATTTTTAAAAATAATGAGGTCTCGTGTTGCAGAATACGTTAAGTCCTTATCGTTGTGGTTCGGATAGTCCGAGTTCAAATCCGACCGAAGTCATCGTACAAGAAACGACTGTAAAGATATTCGCCCGTAATACAGCTAAATATTGTTTGCAATATTCAATTGCAGTTATCTCAAAAATAGCAAAACTCGATATACAACCTTTGTAGTTTAAGCCATTAATATATTGATTTCATTTGTTATATAATTTTTATCACATTATATTTTATAGATTTGATTTAATAGTGTGTCCCTTATTATTTACATATATATATATATATATATATATATATATATATATATATATATATATATATATATATATATATATATATATATATATATATATATTTAGCATTCCTATTTGTACACTTCCTTTTAATTGCTAATAAAATCCCTATTTACACACATTAGTTTCATTAGTGCCTTCTTCCACCATGTGTAACACATTTGGTATAAAACCCTCGTCTGACAACCGGCTTTGAAATGACTGAAATAGACTTGTAACTCGGCTCCTGAGTGCCTGAAAATAACTTAGCCATTCGTCTGTCAAAGAGAGATACCTTCATATCTTTTGTCAAACCAGACAACAATGATGACGACTATTGTTGATTTTTTAGATGTTTTGAAATAGTTGACAGCTGTAATATTTATCAATATGTGTTTGTGATTGTGAAATGCTATTGCTAGGTTACGGTTAGTAACTCAGCAAATGAACCGGAAAGATGATCAGACGACTAAGTTTCACTTTTAGTAAATTGTTTGAATTCTTAAGTTTCGAAATAGATTTTGAAACAGTTTAAATAGATTGCTGTACAAATATGTGTACTTAATTTATAATACAATTAAAAGTATGAACTGTATTCAAGTAATAGTGATAACAATATTATTTATAATTTAATTTGTTTACACATATTATGATAAAAGTATTAAAAAGAACTGAAAAAAACTTCCATTTTTTCAAAATCCTATTTTTTTTATGTTTCTAAATACTTCTAGATACAGATATATTCTAAAGTCGCAGGTCGATATCTCTTTTTGTTTCCGAAATATTTCCCGTCAAAATTTCACACAAGAAACTCACTTTTTTATCTAATACTCAAAAATGAGTAGGTACATAAGTCGTGTTAGCTTTATTATCATTTGATTCCACAGACAAAATTACAAGGTTTATCAATTTTAAGAATAGCGTCTTATACCATTTGAAAACAAATTCTGTAGGAACAGGATGAAATAAGAATTTTAGTGCAAACGCGTTTACGTAATAAGCGAGATATGAATTTTTAAAGTTAAGAATTTCTTGCGTGACGTAGCTGGTACTTTCAGTGGTCGACAAACTGTTAGAGAACAGATTTTTTCATGTTTGCATAGCTGAAATATTTTTATATAAAAAACTTATACGTTATATTCACGAAGAAATTATTATAAAGCATAAATAACATAAATAATATGCATTTTTTTCTTAATAAATTCTATAACATTGAAACAATTTGACAATATTATAACACAAAGTATGACGGCGGATGGCGCTAGTGTTTGTTTGTTTTGATTAGTTAAATTATTAATTAATATTGAAACAAATTTTTTTCACTAATAATTAATATATGTATATTTTCGTCTTCTTATTTAAGATACCTAGTTAAAATTTGTCTATGGTGTAGTACCCTAGTATTTGCTATATGAAAATTTATATTTTTCGGCACGAGGAATTGATTGGTAAAGTCGTTGACGTTGTATCTTCTACCCACTTTTGGGTTACTTCTCAATTCGTTTATTTCAAATTTTTAATCTCTACACTCGACCAAAATCTTTATCATTTTATTATAAGTAGGTATTTAAATTCCTTTGTCTTTAGTTGTTATTTATTATTTTTAAATGTTTATATAGTTGTTTTTGTTTTTGTAACTATATTTTGAATTTGGTTCTTAAAGCTGTCGTGGAGAGAGTACCACAGATGTTTACCTTTGTGCTATTTTAAAACTGGAAATTACTCGAGATAACATGGTAATACATAATGTAAGAAACCTTTTGTTTAGTGTAAGTAGAGTATAAATTAATTATCCATTCTCTGTCTATACTGTTGCATGCGATTTAAAATTCAAAGTTCAAGTGTTGGATAGACGTTAGAGTCATGCATTCCTCTCACATATCTCAGTGATCAAGCATTGAGGCAGCGAGAGAAAAGGTGAAAGTTCTCTATACTATACGCGGCTGGATAGCTCATATACAACACTATAGTTCACGTTTACGTTTACCTGGTGCGGGTAGTGTATAATAATGCGAGATGGTGTGTTGACCTTTATGAAGCACGCTCACGATCTTAGGGTGTGCATAACTCTATAAGGAAATGACGGAGGAGATAAATTAACTAGACGTTATATGGTCCAGTAGTTGATACAAAGAATTTTATAAAGATTATAGACAGAATTATTTTGGTAGGTACCTAAGGTATCAGAAAGGCATGCGCAGACAAAACCGGTAAAATTACGAAACGAACAAAATTTCAAAGTTTAATGACTTAATTTTTATGGATGCCGTTTTGCAGTTAGACTGTATTGCAGCAGTGTTGAAACTGCAGCATTTTTCAGTAAAAATTAAAGTAGTGAACGTACAAAACAAACCTACAATGTTAAAAAATGAGATCGCAAATTTTATGGGCATACAAAAAAACCATTTCAGAGATAAGCTATTTTCTATTGTCCCTTTTTGGTTAAATTTGAATATTTCGTTATACGTAAGAAAACTACTAATAACACCCTTGTATCTCAGTAGCCCCTAAATTTATGTTGCCACATAGAACTCAATGCATTCCACTACGATATGTTTTTTAGAAGAGTTAATGGTTTTTTTTTTCGTGAACTTAAACTATTTTAAATTATACTTCATATAACAATATAGAAAAGATATCTATATTTAAATTTTTAACTTATATCGTAATATCCATATATTTCAGATGCCCGTTAAATTATGTTGCCATGTAACATACATGCCTAGTTGCGTTTATGGGAAGATTTTGACAATAATATAAAATAATTATTTATGTATATTTAAATTATGTATTTATAATATTATATTTCAACTACCCCTGAATTTATGTTGCCACATAAAATCAAATACATTAGATTTCTATAAAGTTTTATAGCGTGCATTTACGAGCTGTCTCAGAAGTATTTGGACAGCTCTTAATAAAAAGAACATAGATTCCACTTGACTATTATTTAAACGTTTCTTTGAGGGAAACTATTTCTTGTATTTTAATTGATTCCTCAGTCTTCTCAATTCTTGAAGTGGATAAAATTCTTGGTTACAATATAGAAACCGGTACTGTGGGCTCGACATGTATAACACATTCTAACCTCAAACAGTCGTGGCTCACGAAGAGCGAGTCAATGATCGACCGATCACTGCACGTGTAGTCTATATCGCAACAACCGTTCTTTGCTGTACTGTACTATACTCACTCGTAGTGTAGCACAGAAGAGGTTATGGTCTGCTACAAATGCAAATTTGTATATGTACTCGTAGGTGTTAACCATGTATATAAGAAAATGACTGTATTATAGATATAATATTTAATTGTTTAACTTGAATTCAGCAGTTGACTATATTGGGTGATAGCATGAATGGTGATTAGGAAATGACTAGGGAGGAGATAATTAGCTGTGTTTTAACTGACAATCGTTTATAGTTTATTTTACGGAAAAATTTAAAATAACAGTTGTAGAAAAATTAATTGTACGCAACTTTAAATGAAGTATTTTTCTCTAAAATTGTAAAATAAACCATAAACGATTAACAGAGTTAAATCACTGCTAGTCATCTCCTAATCACAATAGAGTTTTTCAAGGCAACGGCTTCTAAATAAATAAGTATTGCACATACATTTTAGTATAAATTATATTAATATAAAATAAAAATAATGATACATTGTTTAAAATCTATAACTGAATTTTTAAATTGAAAAAAACATATGTTCAATACGGTCGTCAAATGACGCTACAACCCTAACGAGGTCACACAATGAAGTTATTTCATTTGATGGTATTTGTGCGCATGCCTGGCTTTTACCGCAAATTATTATTGTGGACGTTCAAAGGTGTGTAACAAGAAAACTACATACAAATAAAAAGCATGCACGTGCTGAATCAGTAACCGCCCAGTTAACGTTATTCATTCGTGGATGCAAGTCTATGTAGGTTATGTGTGGGTTACGTTTAATTTTTCTGCGCTACATTTTTGTAGCTAAATTCACTTGACACGACTGTTTCTATCTTATAGTTCATCAAGCCTCCTATCTTGCTGGGGCTCGCCAAGGTCTTGCTGGAGTTGTGACGTCACGGGATGCATTCTTTTGCATTTTGCTCCCGTACTATAAATTTTTATGCAAAATAAAAAAAATATATAAAAAAAATCAAAAAAAATCACCCATTGAGTTTAGTATAGCTGCTACAATACATCTCCACATCCATTGAACGAAAACAAAAAATTGTTCATTGCAATAATAACAAATGTAGACATGTAAACTCATGAAGGGCTTTAGTATTCATTTTAAGGATGAACACATAGGAGGTTAACATGTATGAAATCAGTTAATTGTGTATAGTATCTCCCCAATGCAAGATATTAAATCAAAAATTCGTGTACTTATTGGGGGATACTAATTCTATAAATTACAGTCCAAATTAGTAAATTTAAATGTATATCATAAAAAAATAAGGAAATTTGTAGCATTTCCAGGATTATTATCCATATCTCGCAAGAAATGGTTACCAAGTAACAGCTTAAATAGCATAGTGGTAGTGTGTGTGCGGCTAGGAATAAACAAAACTATGAGAGACTAGGTTCGGAACCAGCCAGCAGTAAAATATTTTTTTTAATTTTTTAAAATAATTTTTATTGTTAATACGATTTTTTTTGTTGAAATTTAATAAAATGGATACGTTATTTTTTATTATAAATGTTTATTGTAATTATTTAATTGTATGTTGTAATGAATGTGATTTAGCTTTTACAAAATACGTATAATTTATGCATTAAATAATGTTTATATTTTGTTAAAAGTCTATAAAAGATTCAAAACATATTAATGATAAAAACTATTTTGAAAAGAAAAAATTAAAAATTAAATTTTGCTCCTGGGTGGTTCCGGAGCCGTCTCTCCGAGTTTTGTTTATTACCAACTACCACTATGCTATTTGTACTGTTACTTAGTAACCATTTTGTTCGGTATACGAACAACAATCCTGGAAATTCTACAAATTTTCTTAATGTTTTCCAATATTATACATTTAAATTTACTAATTTGGATATATATATATATATATATATAATATAAATATATATTTTTGGGTAATAATTATTGAATACAAAATTTTCTGATTGATTTCGTGTGATTGTGCCGGAATGGTTGCGCCAGCTTCACGTACCTCGAAATTTACTTCGCTTTATTATCTTAAAATTAAATTTTTGCGTTACGATGATATCCGACAATATATTCTATTATAGCCTATGAATAGTTAATAGAGTAAAAATCTAAACAGGATTGTTCTATTTAAAATCTAATATCTTATATTTTGAGCTGTACTGCTTTATATCAGTAAATTATTCGCATTAGAATCCTGTTAGAATGTGGGTTAGATGAATGTCTTGACTTTTATCTTCGTTAAATCAAGTGCATTTGGAAAGGAAGATTGACTTATAATCCCCTGAATGTCAAGGTTCGGTATGAGAAAGTCGCGTAGGTTTGACGCCGTAGGAGGCGTGCTATGTATGAATATATTTGGCGTGAAATTTCATGAATGATGTATGTGTGTCATTATAAATCCGAGCACATGTTTGCATTCTATTTGTTTTATAAATAATGTACAAAACATCAATAAACAAATACCAAATCCTGCAAATATTTGATAGGATGAATTATCAGTTTTATTGATATTGACAATCATTAAGTTTGTGTAAATATAAATGCGAGTCGTTTTTAATTTAAAAACGACCCGAGTTTGTTTGTGACATTCATACATATTTGTAAATATAAATAAATTACGAACAAATAAAATACAATTCATATAGGACTAATGAAATGCTGTGTATGAAAAATGTATCCATTAAGATAAAAAATTATTTAGTTTAATTTAATTGTAGTGTATCTATTTCATGGGGTGCGTGACAGGATGCTCTAAGCGGTTATGATTATGACGACCTGAGTTCAAAGTCTTCCGAGGTCAATCATTACGAATTATTTATAGCGTCTTATAAATGAAAATGCAATGAAAACGGGCCACTTTTAATTTTCGTTTCTGTTAACAGCATTGTTTTTGAAACATTTGAAATAAATTGAAGTAACGATGATCGACTGGGAAAATGATGCAGGAAAAAACAAGAAGAAAAATTCTCGGAAATGCAGTCAAGATAATATGTTTATTTGATTATGCCGATGTTTCTATCATACTATGATCATCCTCAGGGTTAAATCAAGTCAGGTGAAACTAAGAAATATTTGTACATAATATTGTAATAAAGAACAATATGTTTTATAATATGGATATTATTAACTGAACAGACAGAATGAAACAAAACCTCCATATTATAAAACATATTTGTTCTTTATTACAATATAATGTACAAATATTTCTTAGTTTCACCTGACTTGATTTAACCCTGAGGATGATCATAGTATGATTGAAACGTCGGCATAATCAAATAAACATATTATCTTGACTGCATTTCCTAGAATTTTTCTTCTTGTTTTTTTCCTGCATTTGAAATAAAACTTTTAATTATGTCCAATGAAAGACAGATTATTGCAGTGTAAAAAAGGTAACAGTATCAACCATGAAATTGTAAGGTGAATAGCGCTATTCGAAAGAGATTAAAAAAGTGCTCCAAAGAAGTGCAAATCAAAATCTAGATTTATTTCTTACTTAAATGTTTTGCAAAAACACAAAATTTGTCTGTATCTAGTGAACTATGTATTGCTTCTAAACAATGCATTGCTAAAATGGCATTCTAACTTTTGTGTAATTAATTGATTTTGTAGCTCTTATAGTTGTCGAGATAATTACCAAAAAAAGAAACATAATAGCCCATTTTCTTGTAGTTTGTCGCGTTCCTCGTCGCGAATTTTTCTTCATCGAAGGCAACTAGTAAACAAATAATGGTATGCACTAGGAGGTATTTCATTATCGTAGGAAATCCATATCTTACTAGAGAAATTCAGAATAATATTAAACAATTATATATTATTTACGAAGAGAATATGAGGTATTATTTGGAGTGCGAGTAACTTACTATTCTATTTAATATCTTAATTACGTAGCACATCTTAATAATTAATAAACCGTCGGTTATGGGCCAAGCCGTCCCTGTCGTGTGGAATCCACACCATCCAGTCTTCCCTTATTGGGTGAATCGCTCGCCTATAAATAAGGTTGCAGTGTGCGATCAGCCACTCCGGCTTGCAATACGGGTATACGAGGTATTGCAAGAACATCAGCAAGACCTGTTTGCTCTCCTTGTGCGTGCTTTTTGTTCAGGGCTGCACCACTTTCCCTCCAGCATCAATCAAACCGGGCAAGATATCGAGATTATCAAGGTGAAAATGAGGGAATTACATAACAAGAAATATAAATAGGTATATATGTGATATGTAGAGTAAGCCTAGTTAATTTTAGGACACGTGATTTATGATCCCTAAATTCTGAACTATCTTGTACGTAACTTACATCTTTTGTCTGTTCATTTTCAGAAGAACAAAATACAAAAATTGTTGCATAAACATAAGTTTTTTTGAGAAATAAAGTGGGTAAACATAATAGATTTTATTTCATCGTGAAAGTAATAATTAAAAAAAACCTGATGTGGCCAGCACATTACCTTCCGTATTTTGTATAAATGTCATACAGAAAGTTCCTTGCAAAAGATTTTATTTCTTGTACATTACCAATTGTATGTATTTTATACAAATTCCATACAGAAAGTTTCTAGCAAAAGATCCCATATTTTCAGTAAAATTATAACACATACATCCTGTCAACTGCGCTTGACACTGGAACTTTTCAATCAGAATTTTCTTAATATAGCAGCTGTTTCCAAAGTTATAGCATAGCTGGCTAATACATGATATTTAATTTCTTTATAATTTTTACTTTCCGTCACCGTTAGTTAAGGAAGGTAATATCTTTGGTCAAAAATTTCGGTGGTGAGTTTTTAATGAATAAGCACGTTTTAAGGTCCCTAGAATACGATTTTACTATTTTTACGATGATGTCTGTATGTGTGTCAGTGTGTTAGAGTTATCGTAGACGAAAATTTTGTTACACACACACACACAATGACACACATACACACACATACAGACATCATCGTAAAAATAGTAAAATCGTATTCTAGGGACCTTAAAACGTGCTTATTCATTAAAAACTCACCACCGAAATTTTTGACCAAAAATATTACCTTCCTTACCTAAAGGTGATGGAAGGTAAAAATTATAAAGAAATTAAATATGTATTAGCCAGCTATTCTATAACTTTGGAAACAGCTGCTGTATTAAGAAAATTCCGATTGAAAAGTGTCAGTGTCACTCATATATATATATATATATATATATATATATATATATATATATATATATATATATATATATATATATATATCGTAAAAATAGTAAAATCGTATTCTAGGGACCCTAAAACGTACTTATATTCATCAAAAAATCACCACTGAATATAAACCTCAATGAATTTTATAAAACACACTAATTTTTGTCTATGTTTAAGGGCCTGTTTTTCAATCTCTGGCTATAATTCTAACCATGATTAAATAAACAATATTGAAACGAAATGAACTGTCAATGATTCGTTGCATAATATACTATTATTTAATCATGGTTCAAATTTTAACGAAAGATTGAAAAACTGACACTAACTGTACGCGACAGTAAGGCGATTGTTTAGCATGGCGATAGTTACGTGGGCGACATAAAAATTTTGCACGCGTAGCAGTCTTACAATTTGCTGAATTTTTTCGTAGCAGGAAAAATAGTTAAAAATGACCCTCTGCGATGCCCACTTCAGTATAGCCTAGTTGACCATCGATCATCGCCCAGTTGTCGATCGCCTATAGTTAACCATCGCCCAGTCGCCCTCGTCCAGTTGTCTGTGTCCGGGTTTCGGTATCCTTAAAAATACCTTTCCGTTGATTATTTATTTATGAGTTTTATTATTGTATAGACAATCGTTTATTAGTGACCTCTATTACTGCACTGCATGATTCTCTCCATTAATGAAAGATTTAAGTACAAGTGACTCCTTTAATAACATACTCGATAGTTAAATAACTATTAAACTGCTCCTTATTTACAAAGTCTTTACCGACTAAAGGTAAATTGCTTTTGGTTTAATTTAACCATTTTATCACCCACCATTCCTAGATTTTTTATTTTTTACATGTTTCACAAGTTAATAACCAAGTTAATAACTATCAATGCAAATGTTATGCGTTTTTGATTTTCAGTTCGCACCGAATTAAATAGAAAGCTTTGAGAAACAAACACAGATTAGAAATTTCAAAAATAGTTTGAAATCTCAATTACCTACTGTATAGTTGGCACTGAACAAGTGGCCAAGTAACCAAAAATTCAAAAATTCCCCAAAATATCAATTTATTAATCAGTTCATTTTCGTAGATAAATCAATTGATTTTTGTGCTTTATACGTGCGGATAAATTGAAGGTCAGAAGTCGATCAATAAATCTGCCGATATATCGTTAAGTGTCATACGGCCGTTGCATTCGTTCAATATATTTCCAACCAAATATATACCTACTGTGTTTTGTTTATCTCTTTGTGATCAGGTGACCATGTACGAATAAAACATATTTAAAATTGGGTGCGGTATCCATAGTCAAAGTAATTTGTCCTTTTTCATGAAAATGATTATTGTCTTCCACGCCTTTGTAATCAGGACAATCTTCTCCTAGCAGATGTTTTAATTAATTTAGCAAGTAATATGAATAAACAACTTCCTTATTTTCCTCATTGGAGTTGCACCTTAGCAAGGCACGTGTTTTCCATCACGCAGGGCAACATGACTCACGCATTCACGCGCACGCGAACCTGTGCGTGACGCCATGTCCTATACTCCTTGCAGCTCCTTGATGTCTCATTCAGATAACGCCCAGACACACAACACAAAAACTTAATCAAATTATGCGAGTTTTTATCGCGTTGTTTATGACTCGTGGAAGAATAGCAAAGTATAAAGATGAGAGATATGGTTATATTAGTTGTTTGCTATACCAGGAAGGTTTTTGCTACGTTAATTAATATTTAAATGATCCAAGTTGGTCATGGATCATCGATCTACATAATTGCTTTTTCTTTTTACACCGCAGTTTTCATTATCTTTACACACACTAAAGGTAGATTCTGTATGTGAATATAATAATGTATAATACAATGTTGTATAAGTTACAATGGTTAGTAAAAACAGAATATTGAATCAAATCTTTTGCACTGAATTATGTAGAACGTATAATTCTATCCTTGTATTTAACTTGGAAAAATTAATAATACTCGATAATAGTAATGCACGCGAGGTGAGACGAGACGAGAAATATAAAATATCGATCTCGTCTCGTTTTCGGATTTGTAATCTCGATCTCGCTCTCGTTCTCGCACATTTTTTTGGGTCTCCTCTCGTTCTCGCACGAGAGTCTCGCTATAAAAATAAGCGTATGTGCACTACATATTTACGTAACCGTTTAACTAAAAGAGACAATTTCGCACCAATAGCATCGTCTTCCATGTATTTGCAATCGTATAACTATAATAAAGAGACGAAACACTAAATTCTGGTCACCAAATTACTTCAATACGAACATAATGTTTATTCATTTACGGTCACCACAAAATGTGATGTTAGTAAATAATTTAATATATCTCTTAAATATCCAATTTATCATCAAATTGTGATCTGCAAACTATTTCAATACGAACATCTGTTCAACACATTCTGTCTGTCATCAGTAAAACCAATTAAACATTAAAATATTATTTTTTTGTAACTAAAAGTACCTACACTTTTTCATTAAATATATGCCACTATTCAAGTAAGATTAAGTTATAAAAAACCGCTACACTGGTAACCCGCCGGCAACCAATTACTCCGCTTCTCTCCCTGTTGGCTCCCATCGACGCTTAATATAATATCCTTTACTTTTCAGGGGCGACAATAGTTTTATTAACCTTGGTTTTAACTGGGGTGAAATATTAAAGAAAACTAGTTCTATTGGTTGCAATACCGACTTTGTCTTTATTTTTGCATTTTCTCTATCTGGAAACGATACTAATCGACTCTAGATAGACTCAAAAAATATAGTGAATTCATATAATTTTCACATTTACGTGTTCTATGTATGAATTAGCGTTAACTCCACTCCTCGTACGGTGCATTTTTCAATGAATTTATGAATCAAAGCTATAAAGTTACAAATACTTTTTATTGCGAGACTCTCGCGAGATTTCTCGCTTCTCGCAGTTATATCGATCTCGCCTCGAATTTTAAACTGCAATCTCGCTCTCGTTCTCGTCGCGCATAATGCAACGAGACGAGATGCGAGAGTACTCTCGCCTCGTCGTGCATCACTACTCGATAATCGTATTTACAACGAAAACCTCATTTTTTTGTAATTTTGTCTATATAACTTCATCTTATTGAGTTAATTGTTAATACATTATGAAAATTTTATGTTTCATTAAAACTTGTATCTCATGTATCCTATATATAGCTGTCCTAACAACAGCACCTGATTTAATTTTTTTAAAATCCTTTTTTGTTTCGATTAAATATGGCAAAGAATGTGTTTCAAATTCTTGGCTCGATATTATTTAATTCTGGCTCAATATCATTAATAACACATTGGATTTTGATCTTAAGTTCAGGAATTATTTGTGTTGGTTGATATAGACATATATTTTTTTATACACATTTGAATTCAGAAAACCTCACTAAAAAAAGTCGCATGGCGTCGAATCACAAGATCTTGCTGGTCAATTTATTTCTGGAGATAATACAGCTTGAAAACTATTGATGCAATAAATCAATTGTTTCTCTTACAGTACAGACTGGTCGCGCCGTCTTGCTGGCACCATATTTCACTGAGGTCCATATAAACCAGTTGATGCCAGAGGAACCCCGTAATTATGTTGCGATAACGAGCATCATTTACAGTCTAATTTTCAATAAGTAAAATTAAGTTTTCTCTTTACTAATAGGAACAATGACGGATAATACATTTCAGTGTCTAAAGATATCACCAATAGAAAAAATGGCGTCAAATTGAAATCTGGCATATTGAAGCGAAGGGAGATATGTTGAAAAGTAACACTTTGTCATCCAACATTAAATTGTATGGATCATTTACTGTGAACTGGTCAAGAATATAGTCCTCTTACTCAAAATGGCATATTTCTCGTCGTGTTGATATATTTATTTTCCATCATAAACATAATCGTTCTTGCAATAAAACTCGGTGCTAATAATGTAACACCTCTCTGCCGTCAACAGCACAAAGGGGTGGGAATAATAACATAATGATGTGTTAGAATTAGAGACGCGAGTCCTCAGGCTATTGATCAAACTTTGACGCAATGGATACACAAGCGTTTAGCTGCTACACTTCCCAGCTGACCTGGGAAACACCACCTGTGTGACGTCATCCTGTCACCATGTCACTATCAAACATTCATCATAACTAATTAATTCGACATACACACAAAACCTATTTAACAGTTAGAATGGAATTCAATGCAATATTTAAGGGGTCAGAAAAATTATAAGGATGTTAATTGATAGATTGAAATATTGATTATTTATTATTGTACTGTATTTTTACTGGAAATCTATTCCTGTATTCAAAATCTACAGTTTTTTGGCAATTTTAATAATTCATGTCCTCGGGTTTGAGTCTTTATTTATGCACAAACTTTTTTCATTGCTTTCTGTCTCTTACACATTATTTTTGCTTCTTGTACTGTCTCCTCTTTCTTCGTCAGCGTCTTCTTTATGATCCCATCTCGTTTTTCCCTTCGCTTTCCTTGTTCATTTTTTTTGTTACTTTGGCTTTCCAAACATTCTTCGTAGATCTCTTGTCCAACCTTGCAACATATTTCAACCAATTCAGTAGTAATACATATTGGTTGGACTTGCATTGTCTTTATTTTTTTAAATATTACAACATTTCGACTGCTGCAAATCTACAGTCGTCGTCAGGTTACAAAATAATTATAATAATAAAATTATAAAACATAAAATAAATAATAAATATATAAATTGTAAAATATAGACTTTGATAAAACTATTCAGTCAAATTTTGACGTCCTCTATTTCAAAATTTGACTGAATAGTTTTATCAAAGTCTATATTTTACAATTTATATATTTATTATTTATTTTATGTTTTATAATTTTATTATTATAATTATTTTGTAACCTGACGACGACTGTAGATTTGCAGCAGTCGAAACGTTAACTGGTCAAGAATATAGTCCTCTTACTCAAAATGGCATATTTCTCGTCGTGTTGATATATTTATTTTCCATCATAAACATAATGCAAGTCCAACCAATATGTATTAATAATTTAACATTGTCTACAAACTTTAAACAGCAATTCAGTAGTGTTTCCTGAATAAACTCTAGTATCGGTTTTGTCACTGTTTCTTATTCTCTGACAACGTGAACGTGACACCTTTGACTCTAGAGTACTACATTTTAAAATCTTGAAGTCCATTGTGATTTAAAAATATATTTAGAATTGTCCGAAGTGGTTAGTCGATTTAAAGTTCAAGTTATAGTGATTTTTGTCTGCTACAAATTAAAAGAATTTTGCAGTCTCTGCAACGATTTGCACACATTGAAATGAGCGAAATGAAGCACCACTATGATCGTACAGTTCTTGAGAAAAAAGAAAAATGTGTCAAAAAGGGGAAAATGAGTTGTTGTATTTTGCAGAAAATATTTGGTGTATGCGATTTTTATGGGACCTGGAATCGATTAAGGATAAAATGTGGAAGTCTGTCAAGAACAAAGAAAAACATCAAAAAGGTTCAAGATTTTATATGAACGAAGGATGAAAATTTCAATTGCAAATGAAGTAGGGATACCTATCAAAAGTAATGTTTCTCTTCGTCCGTTTTGTAAGTAAGTAGGCTTTTCATGCTGTCTGTTTAGATCTGACTATTTCACTCATAAATTTATAAGCCAATCCAAATTCAGGATTCTACTTAGTTACCATGTTTCATTTCGACAAAACACCGCCACAAAAATTTTATCGCACCCTTTAAGCCAATAAGATGTCGCATTTTTACAAGTAAGTGAGTTTTGATAAGCGAAATTTTTTTGACGTTTTAGAAACATATTGTTTACATACCTGTCAAAGTGTTTATATTTTCAGTGTTATCAGTTTTTATTAGAAACGAGACGATTCGGTCAGGAATCTATTTAAAACGTTGAAAAAGCAAACTTAAATATAACACCTCAAAACACAATAACAATTAGAAGATTTTTGTCAAGAAAAAAAATATATAAATGATTACCTGATTTTTATTTTGGAAATAGTCATCCGAATACCATTCGTGGTTAAATTTTATCCTGGAAAAATTTACCACTTATGATATTATATATGAAAATTGATGTTTGCAGTTTTTTCATTTAAAAGCGGAAAGTAAAGTTTTCTGATGATGATTATTATTATTATTATTATTATTATTATTGTTATTATTATTATTATTATTATTATTATTATTATTATTATTATTATTATTATTCGTGTCCAAACCATATACATAATATAAAGCATTAATACACAATAAATATATAAAACATTACAACAAATATTTTTCTCTACTTAGATACTGAAGTGACCGATTTTCGGTAGCGAAATACCGCATCCGGATCACATGGAGTGGAGTTAGCTGAGCTTGTTGTTATAACCATATAAATAGTCAATTTTTTGATACAGCACATTAAAAACGGTCATTTGATGTCATTTTTGAATGGACGTAGAAAAAATAGTGGGTGTCACGATCGTAAAGTCTTGATCAGTTTCGATAGATTGCCGCGCGATTTATTTCTTATGCCACAAAATATCACATTCAGCTCTGGATGCACAAATAACTTTTCTTTAAGTGCTAAGAGGCATTTGTAAAAATTTCTCCTAGTTCCTATGTATATTGTCAATAACAAAATTGGTAGTTGTATAATAATGTATTTATTTTATATAGAGGTGATACCGATTGTACATTTTGTTCCATTTAAGCCATTCAGTATTGCGGAGCATGGGGAATAGTTTTGACCTCTCTGATTGGCTGAAATTAGACACAAGTTTACCCAATGTAATTTCGGCTACTTCAGAATTGCGCTGTTGTCAGTGCCATCTACTGAATGGCTTAATTGGAACAGAGCATAGTGATGAAATTTTACTATTTTCGGACATATCTATTTATAGATATATTACTCTTTTATATTTGCATATTTTTAATGAATTTAATAAAAGAATGATAATATTTCATAAAGCAAAGATACTGCACACAAATGATTTTTTTTTTGAAAAACAATCAAAAGGTCTTTTTTTTAATTTAAATCACATTATAGCAAACTGGAAAATAGAATGTAATAAAAGAAAATATATCTTTTCATTAAATATTTAAATTTTTTATAATTTCAAAGCAAAGGCTATTTTTTTTATAAAAATAATACGGTTTATTATAAATGTACCTTAATATAAATTTGGCTTATTTTATTGTGCCCAGTTGGTTACTCAATTTAAACTAAATTAAATTAAACGTAGAAATAGACTATTTGGGCCTTAAGTATCAAGGATAAATTAGGTAAACACCGAAGAAAGAATTTGTGAAAAATTCATAGACCCCGCAGGGATTTGAACCCCGGACCTTCTCATATCTAGTGAGACACATGAGAAGGTCCGGGGTTCAAATCCCTGCGGGATCTATGATTTTTTCACAAATTCTTTCTTCGTTGTTTACCTAATTTATCCTTGATCCTTAAGACCCAAATAGTCTATTTCTACGTTTAATTCTTATATGGGATCACAAATAGTTCCTTTTCAATTTAAATTAGATTAAGTAAAAAAAAAACACGTTCTACCCCTGCCGAAGAAGCATTTAATTGAATAAAATACTATAATCAAAAAGTTCTGTAAATTACAATTTCAAAATTCGAAAAATACGTAACTTCAAAGAAGATAAATTGTAAATTAATGTTTTTTTTTTTATTTTAAAAAATCATGTGATATGAATCACTGATTTAAATCAGGCGGTTTAAAACAACATCCATACCCTGACACATATGTACCTACCTATATAAATATTTATGTATTAAAATCTGTTTCGTGCCAAAATTTATGTATATTTTCCCTTTGTTAAAAGCATTTTTTGATGAAAGTTCCATAATTAAAAGGTACAACTCCATTCAACTCAATCCTCGATCAAACTGCCACCTACATAAAAAAGTCATTTTCCATTTGCTATTCATTTCGATTAATAACGTATAAAAATTACAACGTACTGTGGTCGCCCAAGCCAGCGTTATTATCATGTTATCGCCCCATCAAATATGCATTTGCGTTTCACTTGTCGAACAAATACACCTCGTATCCCAGCAGGCTTATCCGGCGATCAGTGGCGGCGAATGGGACTGGGAAAAAGGGCACGCACCCCCACATCGCGTGACCGCAACCCTACCTGAACGTAAGGGATAGAAGTAAGCTATGAAAGTTAACCCTACAGATGGGAGATAGAAGGTTTGAATTTTAATTTAACACGCGGAGATGATAACGAAGAAAGGTTAGGTTAGGATAGAAGAAGTTAATGGGGGTGTCATGCAAAAAGGATAGTATGTTATTAATTTAATTTATATTTAAATGTTATTACGCCTTTTACATAATTTCTCTCTTGCTAAAATAAGAAAGAGGCAACCCTTATTTATAAATTTTGTCAGTTTAACGATGGGGGTCAAAAATTTGTGGAATAAAAAACGGAAAAATTTAACGTTATTATTTTTCTATTAGACTTTTCAGTTCTTTCAAAAAGTTTATTTTCCTATAAATCTACTAAAAGTAGGCTTTTAACGCTTGTTTTTAGGGTTAAAAATGTTTTTTTTTATGATACCAAAGTGACATATCATTGTTACTTTTAACACTAGTGTTGTAGATATTAACATACCTAGGAATGTTATGAGTACCATAACTGCCGCAGATGTCGGTTTGAAATCCGAGCTCATAGTGCGAGGATTTTAAGACATCTAAGGCTTGTTATGATTCATAACATCCGTGGTTTGTCCAATAGTTTATCGGTTTCAGAAAATGAAGACATTATTAAATATTATCTTTTGAAATTCTTTTATTAATGTCGCTTTCAGAATGCTGTGATAAACAGAACAATTATTTTGGCATATGTCAATATAACAAATATTCAAGTTAAGTGCTTACACACTAACCTCATCTGTATGTATTAAAGGACAGCTTTATACTTTCATTTTATTTTCATTTTGTAGACAAGTCTGTATTGTAATAATATTACCGTACAGATACAGTTACTACTTAGTTACCAGCCTACTTTTGTACAAGTAAACAAAGGCTTAATCTCCTGAAACCGGTAAGTAAATTAGTTATCTTGGGAATGGAATGGAACAACAAATATTTATATTATGCTACTGTACACACACTATAGAAGATATTCATTGTCTTACTAGTACAAAAATGTTGTTCTTATTGTACTAATAAAAAAATGTTAGCGTCTTAGTTTATCGCTGGCGGCTGCAGTCGTCAAAGCAACATATTGAAAATTGTTGGAAAGACGTAACACCGACTTGTTGAATGATGAATGTAATGTAATGGATTTCTCGGTGGTTGTAGGGCGGAGGTTTTATACGAAAGACAAAACTCTCATTGATGTTAATTTTATTTTAATTCCAATATTTCGTGGTTATTTTACCACTTCATCAGGGAAACTACAACGTACAAAATTTGTTATTCTACAGAATAGGTTATTACATTCACATTTTTAGAAAAGTACTTACAAACAGTTTTAACTTGAATGAAATTTTCTAACATCGAGAAACATCCTATATCTCTACTAAATGCACGTTAATTTTATAAAAATACACATATTATTTTCTACACAAGATAATTAAATACAATTGTTCATGTTCCATGTGCAAATGGAGACAAATATTCTTGGTTAAAATTTAGTTACATTTGTTTCCGGGCAACAGGTGAAGAAGAGAAAATGACCAATAGTGGCGCCAAAATATGAATTGTTAAAACGAACGAAGAAGGTACGTATAGATCGCACTTAAATTTTGTGTGTCGGTTTTATAATTGATAGTATTATTATGATTTATGTTAATATGACACATTTCTAAGAAGATACGTTTTTTGTAATTATTTTCGTGTTCAGTAATAGATGTTTGATCATATTGTACAAAATGATTAGTTTCTTGAACGTGATGTGCTAGCGCGCACTGGTTCTTACTGTTGGTTTTTTTCTCTCCCTGTCTGTGCTGGGATATTCTAGATTTAAGTTTTTGAGAGGTTTGACCTATATAAATTTTCCCACAACTGCATGGTATTTTATAGATAACATTTGACTGATTTAACAATGGTGTCTTATCTTTAACATTTGAATAAAGGTTATTTATAGTCTTCAAGTTTTTTTGAGCAAAAATTAGATGTTTTTCGTCTTTAAATAAACCAATTAGATTCGGTGTAAGGGAAGGTACATTAGGAAGGGCAATAAATATTTTTCTTTCATTGTTATCATTAGCTACGTGACCAAGATGGCGGTCGGCGTTACTAGTATTATATAATAAACGTTTTAGTAGTTGTCTAGGGAAAGAGTTCTCAACCAGTATCTCCTCCAATCTCGATAATGCCGATCCAACTAACGTAGGATGACAGATCTTCAGAATTCTATATTTTAGACCTAGAATTAGGTTGATTTTTGTTTTGTAGCTGTGGTTAGAGTGATAGTTGATATATTTACCAGACGATGTTAGTTTTTGGTACCAGTCAAGTATAATCTTTTGATCTGGTTGCCTTATTACCTTAGTATCGAGGAAAGGCACGCTGTTATCAGTTTCTGTTTCAACAGTAAACTGTATATTCGTATTTATACTGTTAAAAATCTGTAACGTAGTATCAATTTTATCACTCGGGACCGCACAGATTAGGTCGTCGACGTATTTGTAGATAAAAGGCATTTCAAAAGGTAGTAGAGGTAGACACCGATCCAGAACCCAATCCATAACCAACCTACTAATAATAGGGCTGATTTTACTACCCATTGGACAACCGAATATTTGCTGATAGTGCTGATCATTGTAAATAAAAAAAGTATTGTTGAAAATGAAGGTAATGATCTCAATGAATCCATTACATTACATTCATCATATTGAAAATTGTTACTTGACAGTTGTATCGTTTTAGTTTTGTAGTGTACACAGCCAGCTTTGGCTGAAATTGCAAAAATTTCCAAAAAAGTGTAAAAAATTTCTTCGAAACACTTGAAGAAAAAATAGTATATGTCATTCGGAGTAAAACGCCCTTCTTGTATTTTACTCAGCTTGCCTGACCTCGGTTAGCGCCTCGGCCGCAATAGCTGTGTTCAACACAAAAAGACCGTTTTCTACTCCTAATAATAATAACAACATAATATATTATTTTTGGTAAATGTCAAAAAATTATTAGAAATATAAATTTAAGTGGAAAAATAGTGTTTGTAGAAAAATAGTATATGATATTTTTTTGAGAATTTTTTGTGTGATTTTATTTTGTTCGTGATTTGTTGTGTGTTTGATTGAAAGTGATTTTATTTTGTTCGAAAGTTTGGACCTCTGCCCTTCGCGTCGTGTTCCAAACTTCCTTCTTGCAAAAGAAAATGTCACTTATAACACTTATACAGTGTGTTAAAAAAAATCCTAACTCGCAGTGGGCTATCAATAGAGAAATGTATGTCTGATCATTATTTAACTCATAAGTCAAGTTGTTAAAATTGATCTTCAAATGTAATTTAAGGAAAAAAGATAATAAAGAAGGATGCATTGTATTGTCAATCGCCGATTCCTAAGTTGTTTCCATTTCTTAAACAAGATTTAAGAAGAAAAGCTTTGATTTCTTTACATAACATTTTTCACAATATCTCGTGTCAAGTTGACATTTATTTAAATATTTTTAAATTGATATACGTTTTTTTGTTCTTAACCTCCTCCGAGTTAGGATTTTTTTGAACACACTGTATCATAAATAACTATTATGCGTATCTTCGAAAAAAAGTTTGTTTTTATTCAATATAATCACTTATACCTCCTTAAATACCTTCCTTATAAATAAGTTAAAAAAGATTGAGAATAAAAATTGGTCGGAGCCAGATCGGGACTGTAAGGAGTATAGTATAGATTTTGGAAGCCAAGGTCGTGAAGTGCAGTGAATGCAATTTTATTAATTTTTCTTGCCTTTTTTTACTATACGGCTTCTAATTGTTTTAGCAGAGCAGCATAATATTGCCCAGTTATTGAAACAGCTTTATGTAATCAATTTTCAAAGATATCGTTTGCAAATTACGTTCGATTTCTTACGGTCAGTTCTGTTTGAGAATAATTCCATTATCTATAGAAGTATCCAGGAAATGTCAATAGTTAACAACAGTTACAAAGTTATTAAAGATATAACATGGAATGTCGTATTTCATGACAAAGAAGTGTACCAATCAGATAGTCAACTTCCTTCTACTCATATTTATCATTCCTTATACCTGGTCACCACAGGAATGCTACTGAATGTATTTTTAAGTAGAATACAATTCTACTTATCAGGAAAGCATGAAGAATGAGTCTAGCAAAAACTGAATAGGTAGATATGTATATTCATATACTTACTTTATTTCGTATATAACATACATTTCTGTTACACCGTTGTCAGTAAAGTTTATGGACATTTCATATTTAAAGTTATAAATGTTCTGTTATATGCATAAGAGCTGATGACTTCAACTGATAAAACTTTTATGCAATACAAATAGATTTTATTAGTCCCACATTTGTTTAACATAGTTAAAAAAGTTGCAGATTCACTGTCGCATAAACGAGACATTCTGTTTGGACACATAATTCTTTCACCGATTATCTAGAATTATGTAATATTAATTTTATAATTATTTTAAATGTTGTTTCCATCTGTAAGTAAATTTAGATTTTTTTATTTATTTATTTATTTATTTATTTATTATTTATTAAGAATACACTGCCCTCACAGGCGAACCCAAAATGGGACAGGAACAATATTTACAAGAAATAAAATTTACATTGATAATATAGAAGTACACACAAAACTACTTTTATATTACATATACACAATAAAAAAATTAAAATTATAGAAATACATCGAGGATCAAGAATTACTATAACAAAGATGTCTTAATATAATACAAATAAAATAATCAGTAACCAATTAAGTTAATACTCACTAAAAGTAAGGACACTCCTTTTGAATTCAGAAAAAGTAACATGAAATATATCAGTTTGATTTTCTATCACATGAAACGAATTAAGCATCATTTATAATGGTGACTGTAACAATATATTTGTACGTGCTTGATGTAAATGAAATGTATGATGGGTGCGAGTATTAAATGGTGGTACACGAATATTAATTTGGTCTAGAAACGAAGGATCATCAATAGTATTGTGCAATAATTTATACAAATGGAAAAGCTGAATATGAGTCCGTCGACTAGAAAGTTTAATAAATTGAAAATTAAGTAAATAATCATATGAAATATTGTAATCTGGATATGTATTGTTTGCTTTATAATACAGATATCGTAGAAACTTTTTTTTGAATAGATTCTATATGTAAGGAATGAACTCTATAAGACGGATTCCAGACAACTGAACTATATTCAAGCTTGCTTCTAACAAATGCGTAATAAAGTTGAATAATTGGTTCAATAGTAGTGAAATTGCGCGAATTTCGAATTATAAATCCCAGCATTTTATTTGCTGTTGCTAACATGTCGGAAAAGTGTACATTAAATGTTACTTTGTTCGTGAAAGTTATACCCAGATCTTTTATTTGCGTACAGCGATTGAGAGGAATATCAGATATAGTGTACGGAAAAAGAATATGTTCATATTTACGAGAGATCGACATTATTTTACATTTAGTAATATTTAGTTCTAGTTTATTGGTTGTTTTAGAAAGGTTGTTCTAAAAGAAATGTAACTGTTGAAATAAATTTTGGTTTACAAAAACTGATTTCGTTTTGGCTTCATATCTATAATTCATACGTCATTCATTTCAATTTCTAAACGTGTCAATTACTTCGAAAATATAATACATCATAAGTATATTGACATTAATCTATGAACGAAGATGTTATGTATATTCATTATATGTTTAGAAGAAAACATTTATCCAGCATTTACGTTTATTTACATAAATTTTTTATAGTCTAACAAAGAACTAGCCAATGTCCATACTCTTATCAACTCAGCATCTCTTACTAAACACTCAGCTATGTTCTCTTGCAATCAAGCAATCACTACATTGAAACGGAAGTTCTTCGTGTAGGTGTAGCCAAGTTCTCATCAGCTACGTCAAGAACGAGTTACGATATCCTTGCAACATCCAGCATCTTACACACATACACAGGCATACACACAGTGTACGATGATCAACTTGACCGTGAACCCAACAAGGCAATTAAACGGTGGAAACATCTGCTGAGATTCGAGAAAGGAAAGAGTACTTGATCAGAAATATGTTGGCAAATGTAGCAACAAAGATTGAAGATGAGGATCTGTATGGATATACAGTTACGGAGAAAAATAGTGTGTATAAGGTTGGTTAAAAATATGAGGATAGTATAGATAAAATTGTTATTTTTCTACAAAATCAATAATCTCGTTCAACTTTTAATGATTTTTTTTATGTTAAAAATGTCAAAATAGAAATTAGAAATAACGGATAAAATAATTACTACTAAAGATATGGCGCGAAAATTGTGACGTCACCGTCACTACGGCATACGAAGAGAGAACCGAAATACGTTACTGTTTAAATCTCAAACAAGCTTCAGTGGGGTTGACACTTGTTAACGGCAGTCGCGTCCTTTATCTTAAATAAACTGACCTCTGTTTCAATGGTTTACATGAAAATTTTTAATCCCATTATTATGAGGCTATGAGTATAAAAATATGGTAATTTTTATTTCTCATTTATTTATATTCATAATTCATATGTAATATGTAATTTATAAAAAAACGTAGACTTGAACG
Source organism: Harpalus rubripes (assembly GCA_963082715.1). Lineage (NCBI taxonomy): Eukaryota > Metazoa > Arthropoda > Insecta > Coleoptera > Carabidae > Harpalus > Harpalus rubripes. The sequence continues at coordinate 39,020,848 of OY720449.1, forward strand.
GGCTATTGGACTTTGGGCTTCCAAAATAATAAAGCGCTACTAGCGGCAGAATTCTGAACTAAACATAATGTACATAATTGTTTACATTTGGTACATTTACATTTATGGATTGAACATTGAAATAAGGTTTTCACGGCGCTATAATTGTTTTATTTTAATTAAATATACAAAATACTGTTAAAATTAGAAGAAATTCCTTTTATTATAGGTTTTATGTCATGACGTTTTCACTGTAAAAACTACTAAAAGTGAAAATAATTGTTTTATATTAAATAGAATATACAAATAATCGCTAATATAAAAGGTATGTTCTTGTTTCAATTAAAATTAATAAGCAATAATTTAACAGAAATACAATTTATTAGAGGTTAATGTTGTGATGGAGTTTTCGTTCCAAAAAAACTACTAAAAATAGGAAAATATGTGCCATTTATGGTTGTAAATCTACGTCTCACAAAAGTAGGATAAAAAGATTGCATCTTTGTCCTAAAATTAATATAAAAAACTAATATGAATTAAACTAAGATACTGTTAACCTACAACTACTTACTAATTATCCTTATTAAATGAAAATATAAATAAAACTATCACTGAAACTACAACTACGGGAAACTTTAAATTAAACTCAACCAAATTAATAAAATACACGAAACTAAAACACAAATAACTCAAGAAACCAATTAAATTACTTGACAGCAATGATACTCTTACGGAAGCCAACGAAAAGTGTACCTTAGTTCATGAGTTTGACATTTGTTGTCAACGCCATACCTATATTCTAGACAGGGTACCTACCTTAATAACAAAAAAAAAAAAAAAAATGTACACTTTTTACTTAAAGTATTACTCAATAAATAGCGATTAAGATGAAATAAATATTTTTTTTTATAATTACTTTGCGAGATATTTGAGGATTGTCGTCAGTGTCACTGTGACGTCACATTAGTGCTATCTTTCTCTCACTGCCTACTATATAGAGCTTGTACGAGAGAAAGATACAGCAATAGGTGTCCCCGTGACGTCGACGATGTTGACATTAAAAATCAAATGCAGTTAAACTAAAAACAATTAAGACTTTATAATACTACGAATTGCTTCAAAATTAAAAGAACTTTCATTTAAAATAATAAAGAAATCAGAGTGCAGGACCCCTTGTTCATGTTTTTAAACAGCGCTCCTGTGGGAATTATGTCTTCCCGCACACCGCACACTAATTTTTAATTTTAGAGACAATTCTGATTAATGCTGATAACTAAAGTGGTGGCAGATTTTCCTTTCGTCTTTCTTGAGATTTTTGGCTCAGGCATAAATGAAAGAAAGGTAATTGTTATTAGTACTTGTCCATCACCAGATTTGGCACCCTGCGACTGGTCATATTTTACCCGAGTAACTAGTTTATTTTATGGTCATAAAAGAACTTTTTGTTCAACCTTATCATTAAAATGTTAATTCAGCAACGATATTTTAATTTATTAAACTCATCTTTATAAGTAGGTAATATGAAATAAAATAAAATAAAGTTTTCTCATGTAAGGTGTGCTGATTACTTTACTTAATAAAAACAGTGGTCAATTGCATTTTCTATAAAAGTGCTAATGAAGGCTTGGTGGAAATTAACGTTTCCTAGAATTATCTATAATGAAAAGCAACGCATTAAGGAGAACATTGTAGGCGGCTTAAAAATCACGTTAGCAGGAACGTTGGAGCAAGAAAATAATTTAGTTGCAAAATAAATGAGCAGTAAATACATCTAGTGCTCCGTATAAAACACTTAGCAGTTCTGGGAAATGGCAGAGCATTGCGTATGCGGCTATGAAATAATTCAGCCCCGCATGTAAATGCGCGAAGCTGGGAGATTTTTCTGCATTCCATCGAGAGTAAGTTGGCTGTGGCTGGAGATACACACAGTGGCGTCGCTACGAGGGTTGTTCCCGGGAGTGGGAAGTACGCCAAATTATATTATCTAAAGGAGTAACATTGCAATGGGTAGGATAAGTTTTGATATATCAAATCTGTATACAGTACTTTACTTAAAATTATGGTCACATACCTTATTGAGCTTAAAGCTTTAAAGGGATCAAAGTGCCAGAAATATCTATCGAACCAGGCCCAATGTGTTCTAGAATCAGTTGGTAATGAACTAATTTTATAATATAGGAGGTAGGTAAATATGAACATGTATTAAAATACTTTGACTCATATACGTCCAAATGAAAAAAATAAAAGAAATAATATTGTACTTTTCAATACATTACGCTATTACTAACGTAAGTAATAGCTCATGCACAACGTCAAGAAAGTCATTTTATTGAATTCAGAGGCATTCATGGATCGTCCTAAAAATACTTTTTTGTGCAACCGGACGCGAAATAAGCATTTCGCAGCCGCAATACAGGCCGCGAAATTCAATTTCGCGACCGTTGTCATGGTAGCGGCCGCGAAATTAGGTAAACAACCACTTTGACACTTGAGAATTGTATGGTTTTGTTTATCAAATGTTAATTCCATACCCACCTTGAAAGCTAACTTTCTATTTACATTGAAACTGTTTAAAATTAATAAAATTTGTAATTACATATTTTTTACGGTTGCACAAAAAATATTGTGTACACCTTGTCCGCGAAATCCTCGAGATTGTCTTGCCTCGGACGCAAGCGGCCTCGGCGACAATTTTTCTCTCGGTACGCTAAAGAATGATTTCGCGGCCTTGATATACAAATAACTATTAACAACCAGTAAAATGGCACTTTCTGGACTCAGTACTATTTCGTAAACTCAGCTTTTACTTACTAATATAATTTACAAGTTATCTCCAACTTTTAATATCTATAGCTTTTGAACTGTTTTATTTTTCTTTTTTTTTAATCTGATATTTTCTTTCCTAAATGATATCATATAAATACAAAATGTGTATAATAATTGAATACTTCCAATGATATTTGGGAATATTATATTAATTGTACCTACTGATTCATACTGAGTGAATCCAACCCTTGCGACGCCACTGGCTGGATTCTCTCTCGAGTCCTCTCCGTGTTACATGTTCATTTAATGTGCTCCTTCAAATCGGTAATCGCACGTTACGGGCCTGTAATTGTGGAGCCAGGCGAGCTGGTATTATTTAGCTGTCAGACGAAACCCTTAACAACCGATATATTGATCTTATAAGGAGTTTTATGCGTTTGCGCTATTACCTCGTCCTTCATCCCTCCACCGGCCATGGAATAATTTATATTCGCTTTTTGATTTTCTCTCTCGTGCTGCGAGCGAACGCTTTTTGTTTTGCAAACAGATGTTTCTCACAGTTTTGTGATCGCCTGTAAATAATCACATACCGACCTAAACTATTTGTTTTGCCGTTTTTGTTCAGATTTATTACGTTTGCAATTTGCCGTGTCGTATGTTCTTATGACTTATTTCTAGTTTGTTTTACGACCCTAAATCTTTACTCGACATATACGTTTATGATTCATTACTTTTCGTTTCCGTATTATTGAAGGAATGCCGTACTACAAAATTAAATATAGCAGGTCTTGCAACAGACTTTCATATAATGAAAATGTTCAGTTCATTTTTTTCCTTTTTCTACAATAACTTTATTGAAACTAGTTTATTATTATTTTATGAGAACTCTCTTGATATGAATGATAAAACCATTAATTTGTTATCATTATTAATGTAACGTTTTTATTTATTTGAGTGAATTGTAAAAATCATAACAATGACGATTACTATTGTTAAACATTTATTAAATACTAATTTAAGACTAAAAATATAATTAACTAAACACTAACACTATTTATTTTAACAATTAACACGACTATTTATTTACACTATTACTGATTATTTATTTCGACTATTTATGTCACTATTTTACTATATCACGTCCAATGTCCGACCTCCACAGCGTCTGTATATTCAACTGACTCAAAAGCGCCTGTGTATTCAACTGTCCGGACAGAATTCCCACCTTTCGCCTCACTGTCTGTCTATTTATGTAACTAATTGTTTAACTATCTAATTGTCCTCCTGACGGACGAATTCTGTAATTTCCACAGCCTCAGTATTACCGACTGTCCGTATGCCACAATTCTTCTACACCACTGCCGAGTGCTGAGTATCCACTTCTACTCGCCGTACGTCCCCGTATACCTAGTTTCCTAATACTCCTCTAAACTACCGAGTATTCACGTCCACAGCTATCCCAGTAACTTTTTGAGTACTCCACTCCACACCAAACTGCATACGCTCACCACGATATTGCTGTGCCACTCAACTCATTGACTCCTTACTTCTTACTATCTGTATAACTGTCCTTCTGACGGACTAACACTCTCGCACACACGTACTTTGCTTACATAGTTGTTCTAATATATTCTAGAAAACTCTCTACGTCATAACAATGCGCCGGTAAGTTCGCTTATCTCTCCTCGTTCTAAGTTAAAACGGGAGGCAATTGTTTGCAAAAAACTCTGTGCCAGTTTTTAATCTCCTATGTGCACCTTGAAAAAAAAAATAGCCGGTATACGCTTTACAAATCGTTCATTCATCATTCTCTGTATATGATCAAAAATCGTCTTAACTGATCCACTCTAACTCTCGTAACAATATCCTTCTTCTTCTTCTTCTTAACCATCATGCATTCTTCGTGCACCAAATTATTCCTCATGCGATCTCGCCCACCCACATACACTATGTGAATATTTCCACTCCAGTTTCTTTCCTATTATATTTTCCCATCCATTTTCATGATTCTCCTACATGCATCAAGCAAAAAACCTCAAAAAATCGATAGTCAATTCATATGCCCCATATCTACAATTTCATATATTGCTTGTTATTGGCTGATCAGCATAGCAATAGCACCTTCCCACGTTAAAAAAAAATTAATCGATATTCAATCAATATTCCGACAATTTCGTATGTTGCTTGTTATTGGTTGATCAGCATTGTCCGTCCCCTCATGCCAATTCTGATATACCTATGTATACATCCATGTGACCGGATTTCGAACTTCGGTTAAATGGAACATATGGTATACCTTTGGGGGACATTCTGAGATGTACTTTTGTACTTTTAAAAAATTCTCATAGGTTACTAGAAAATGGCGGAAAACTGAATTTGGTCGATATTTTCATTTTGAAATTACTTCTAAACTATCAGTAATCGAGAAAAATGTTTCAAATAAAAAAATATGTATTTTTATTGCCTACCCAGTGGCGTATGTTTTCGGTAAATTTAAATTATACCTGGTATATCTACTTACATGAATTAGAAAATAGAGTTAAAATTAAATTATGAAACAGGGTAATTATGAAATAAGTTATTTAAAGTAAAATAAAATACTGTTTTTAAAAAACTAATGAAATTACTGACAAAAAATAAGAAATATCATGAAAAATAACGAAAAATCTAAGATTTTGAGGGTAAAATAAATTTAAAACACAATAACACTTATACCAATTGAAAGAGAAATTCAAATATGGGTTTCATTTAAAAAATATAATTTTGTGTCATATCTAGAAAATGTATATTTTGCTACAAAAATATTTTCTGAATATAATAATATATAAAAATTAAATGATATTTTATCACTTTAATTTTCATATAAAAGATGCGCGCGCGTGGACGCGTTATATAACTATACGTATAAGCAAAAATTCAAATGCATTCTTTGGGTTTTTTTTATAGATTTCGCTAGAGTTTATGAAATAAAATATTTATATATTATATTGCAATTAAAAAAGTGCAATAACACTAACAGATCTTTTAAAATAAAAATAATCATGATTTATTTGATTTTAATTTTTTTATATAAATCATGATTTTTGCCAACCCTGATTAGTTTCTAGTTCAGTTTAGTGCTTCATTAGAGAAGATAAGAAACTGCTCTGCTACCACATTATCCCTCATCAATTTAATAGTAGTTGTATTTTTATTTTTTTACTTATTGTATTGTTATTTCAAAACATATCCTGCAATTTTGAAAATTCTGTAACTCTCAGCCTAAAACATTGCTGTGTATATAATATTTTGTATTACTTTTTTCTCATTTTGAAGCGTATTCATTACCTGATATCCTCCTGTATATATGATCGTTTTTAAAAAAAATTATTTATAGCAGTTGTTTTCGTAAATAAATATACTAATAACTTATGGGAACGAATTATTTATTGAACTTGATTAAAATTTTGCAATTAATGTATTATTACTTCGTGCATTGTGCACATAAATACAAATTAATAACTCAATCTAACAAAGAACTATGAATTTAATTGTTCCTGTAATCTTTCGAAAAACCATTATATATGTCAATTAAAACAGTCTTATTTTGTTATTTTCGACATATTAGAAACCACAACGTCATAGAGAAACAATAGCTATTGTTATAAATTTTTAAATAAATAATAAAACAATGCAAACAAACGAATGTGTGTGGGTGGGGCAGGTGAGGAATTCTCCACCTACGAAAGAACCAAGTGCAAAGAACGAAACGCGAAGCGCAACAAAGTGATTTTAACACCTAATAAAACTCTAAACATTGTGGCGCAGAAGAGTGAAGTTAGCCAGTGATGATATACAGGCGAGTTAATCAAATATCATGTCGTGGAATAAAACTATAAATAGCGTGCACGTAAGTACGGAATGATATTGTTGATGACATTGAGTTTGTCGTAAAATATTGTTTGAAGAAGTCGTCGGTTTATGATATAGAGAATGACATATTGATTGTGAACATATAAAAAACAGATGTTGACGATATGACTGGGCTTCTTTTTGCGTGCCAACGTTATATAGACGAGAAGATTGTTGTTTAGAAATGTTTTATATAAACATGATTTCGTTTTTATATGCTTCTTAAAATTGTAATATAATATTTCAAACTTTTTAGAAATATGTCTTTGCATGTCACTATGCTTTTCTCTCTCTATATAATTTTTGCATATCAATGACTGATAAAGGTAAACCCATCTTCTATAATTATTTTGTTGTATTTTACTACAAGAAATACCGAGTTCTCAACTTTTTTAATGGGTACTTATGAAATTGACGTCACACAACACACATCCTCCCCTCCAGTACCTACTACATGTCTTTAAAAGAAGACGACAAGCTCGAAGAGAAAGATAGTTTTTTCAACATATTTTCCTAATCCGATTCGATATTTGCTGTTTATTTAGCTGATGATAAATTCTAAAAAAAAAAAAAAAAAATAATACCAAAACATAAAATTATCCAACACATTTAAATACTGTTTTAATTTCTATCTAAGAGATCATGCTATTGCGATACTGTCTCTGTCTTCAATCTTGTCGTCTTTGTTTCATAGATTACTTCAAAACTCAGTAGATGGCAACAGTAAATTCTAAAATCCCATTGCCGTCCTTTTTCTAAATTTCATTAACTTATGTGCTCTTTTCCACCACAACACTAAACCATTTGATACTTGGTAAGCGTCATCATTATCGAAATCTTCGAAATAACAAGAGATTATCATGCCCAGAAATGGGTAATAAGTCTTGATTATATATTAATTTTATTTATGTGTGACAATTTTGAACTTTGATTTAATAATTAAAAAGACTATATAATTTTGTGGTCTTTTTGCTTAATTTAATGTTTTTTTGTTTGTTTACTTGTTTCAAAGTGCGTTACCAGGCGTCATGTTCGCAAAGCTATTGCGGAGAGAGCACCATACGATTTACTTCTATGCTATTTAAAAACTAGAAATAAGTATCAAGTTAGACGTGATTCGAAATCGAACACGGGCCATCCGAATTACAATCAGTAATGTTCGATGGTGGTATTTTAATGGTTTGCAGTAGGTTTAGTGGGTAAACTAGTAAAAAAAGGCATTTTGATTTCAGTAGGTTTTGAATTTTCGTTGTTCGAATTACAGTTGCTTATATTGTACATTATTGTAAATTAACATTAAAATTGTGAGGTACCAATGTTTTCGAATTATTGAGTGATAGAATTTTGCGGTTCGTGGCATCCCAGTTTTCAATTCTCTGAATTGTTTAACCCATAATAGCCAGTTGTTGAAAGTTAAACCATCTGAATTCTTGTTGTAAGCACGAAGCATTTAATAATACATAACCACATCGTTTCATACTGCAGGTGCACTCTTCTTTTTCGACCATCAAAACTCTGACAAACCGACAACAATACACGTCGCGACAGTGATGACAAGTTTTTGCACGTCTACAACTGTCTGTCCATCGTCGATCAAAAGCGAAATGGTAGCAAGCGTAGGGCATCGTACTCAGAGCTTACACGAGGGACAGACATAATACCATTCCATGCCAACGTTATTAAGAGATGCTTTTTGTAAAAAAGAACCAAAAGGTGTACATGGAGGAATTTGGTGGAGGTGCAGATGTTGAAATGGAATTTTTAATTGTTAAGAAAAAGAAGTAATTAACAATAACTTTTTTGTAATAAGAATACGTTTTCATACTTAAAGAGACACCTGATATACAAACACATTTTAAAAACGGTGGTTTCTAGAATTTTGAGGATGTTGCCAGAAGATTCTGAAATAAAAATTCTTTGGACCAGCTATGTATGATAGTATTGTTGTTACGAACTATACATATTTTGTTAGGATATGTAAAGGTGGATTTATGCAGTCTACTTTTTATTTTACTTTTTCTTTTCGCTTTTACTTTAAGTTTGGTACTTTATGCAGCTACTTTAAAGCATTCAATTCACCTGCGCAGATGTGATTTTTTTGGCATACAGTTTCAAATGTAAATAGTTAAATATATCCTGTTAAAATAGACAAGAATGTAATAATTTGTGCATACAAAATTATTATTATACATAGTAAGTAAATTACTAACCAGTTTCGTTTAATACAGACGCTAAACTTTTCCATACATTAATTTTGGCCACTTTATCTTTGAATAAAATATCTGTTTTATCATATAAGTGGGGATATTTATGAATTAAATCTTATAATGTACAATCTTGTTCTTTACTGATTTTTCGTTTGCACAACCTAAAACCTACACACAAAAACAAATACACAACACGCTGACGTTTGTGAAGTAGAGCTCATGCGCAGTTGTGATATTCTTTTACTTTAACGGTCTTAAGTTGAATATTAGTCAACTTAAGGTCTTAAAGTAAAATTAGAAGTGTGCACATAAAGCAGCACATATATTAACACACATTTAACTTTTATAAAGTAAAAGAAAAAGTAAAATAAAAAGTAGGCTGCATAAATCCACCTCAAGCTAAACGCGGAATGACTGATTAATTATTAATTTGTAAGACCGCTGCTTTTGAGAAACATGTTTGGTCTAAAATGAACACGGAAAATTTATAAGTAACTTTGCTTCAACATGATAAAGTACTCGTATGTACAAGCAAGCCCAAACTTATAATAGTTTGGCAGGTTTACATTTTCAGTAAATTATAAAACACAAACGGTTAGAAGTTTCAAAAAAATTCTTTCGGCTACTTTAAATATAGACTTTTTGTATAGCCATCTACTTCAAGCTTTGTCCACCTAATCCCATAATAAATAATAAAATTAGTCGTATAGTATTTTTCAAATCCTAACCAAAATAACGTTTTTCAAATTTGAAATATAATTAAAGGTACAGTTGATTCACAAGACCTAAATTTTTTAATATCATATGAAATTACTTTGTTCTAAGTCGATTAAGCCCAGAAACATGATTGACTGAACCGAAAATAAATTCCACATTTTAATATTTTATCTTCATACGAATTTCTGGTCACTCTGTATTCATTAAAATTGTCTACTAAATAAAAAAAACAAATATCTTTCTCAATATTTCGCAAACTATATCAATACCATATCAATTTATAAACATTTTAGTATAAAGTTCCCCTATAAAATTCATTCCCAATCAGGCTGCAGAATCACTATCCGGCTAGTAACAGTATCAGGCAATATCTACGAGGTGTGTAATTCGTATGTGACATGTATAGCCAACAGTGGTGCAGTGCAAGCCATTCTATTGGCTGTCATTCACGCACATAGAATCGAGTGTTGTTGGGGCTTTGATTGCTATTGCCTTGCCTGCCGAACAGAGGCTCTCGTACCTTGTTAATGTGTTGTTACTGTTGTTAGCGTATGAAGTGATGGGATTGTTTCAAGAATTTATTTCTATTGCCTATATACCTTTTTATTGGGAAGAATTACTTCCAACATCGATAAATATATAATTAGAAGGAATAGTTATCGTCGAAATACAAAGTGACATAGCGTTTCATTTTGACACCTGTTTGTGTTAAAGTCCACTTTTTGACACATTTATTGTGTAAAAAATACATATTTTATGAAACCATTTTATTGAAAACAAGTGCACTTTATAACGATTGTAAGTAAAATATATTGCTGGATGCGCGAATCTGCTTCTTTTGATAGATTTTGGTAATGCCGATATAACTGTATCTACTACCATTGATGGTAAATTTAGAGAAAACTTTTTCATAAATTAAAAACTACCTAATATAATAAAGAATTGGAAAAACACTCGGCATGTTTCACATGATTTCAGCATCTGAATCAACCTCTCGGCTAGCATCTGAAAAATGACCAAGAGATTGTTCAGATACTGAAATTTTGTAAAACATGGCGAATGTTTTAATAATTCTTTATTAGGCATTGTTTCACCGATAGTTCGCTATTGTACTTTTGATATACAATATGAGACTAAAATCAATCTCAATTATTTTTTTACGGAAATACGCTAAAAATTACAATTTAGAGCGTATTTCAGAGTGTCAGGGGACTAGTGATATTTTGTTGGTTATTATATCTGTCAAACAAATAGTAAATAACAATCACTACTTTCATGGTAGGTAAGTATATTGATATTTGCTGTAAATTCCAATTTTTTTTTGTAAAATTTTAAAAAAGCTACGTTTTGTTTATTTTCACATAGCCACCTATAATATTTGTTTAAAAATTATTTCTAATATTTCTAAATTATCTCATTTTTCTCGAAATTTTTCAAATACATTAATAAAAAATAATACATCGTTGAAAAGAGAAAAAAATGGCGGTTTCTATTTTATTAAAATAATTATAGGTTGCCATTTGAAAAATAAAAGTTGATAGTCGTATTTTGTAAACCTGACTTTATAAAAAATATCTACATCTGCCATCAAATAGTATATGTAAAATAATAAAACTTTTATATGAGCCATTTTTTTCTATTACTTATAATAAAAAAGTTAAAGGGGGGGCGTCTTCCCAGACTCACCCTGTATATATTATAACTTTCTTCTAAAATTAATGGGAAACTACATTTAAAAAATGACTCTTCTATATCAGACTTCCAAAATAAGAATATGTCACTAGCGGTAGAAATCTGAACTAAACATAAACATAAGGTACATAATTGTTTCCATTTGTAACATTTACCTTTGTGGATTGAAAGGTTTTCACAGCGTTATAATTGTTTTATTTTAATAAAATATACAAAATACTGTTAAAATAAGAGGTAAGTTTTTATTTAAATTAAAATTAATAATGAAATTAGAAAAAATTCCATTAAGTGTTATAGTTTTATGTTATTATAGAATTTTTACTGTAAAATCTACCTACTAAAAGTAAAAATAATTGTTTTGTTTTTAAATAGAATGTACAAATAACTGCTAATATAAAAGGTAGGTTCCTGTTTCAATTAAAATTAATAAGCAAATAGAGAGAAATACAATTTATTAGAGGTGAATGTTGGTACCCAAAACAACTACTAAAAATAGGAAAACATGAGCCGTTTATGGCTGTAAAACCTAATATAAACTAAACTAAGATACTGTTAATCTACAACTATTTATTAATTATTCTTAGTAAATAAAAATATTCATAAAACTATCACCAACACTACAACTGCGCATAACTTTAAACTAGACTCTATCGCTATTAATAACAAACCCTGAACTAAAACACAAAATAACTCAAGAATCCAAGAAAATTTTGACAGCAATGCTACTCTTATGAAAGCCAGCGCCAACGCAGAGTGTACCTTTGGTCATGAGTTTGAGGGTTGTTGTCAGCGCCATGATCATTTGGAAGCTCAGTAGGTACTTATAACAGATTTAAGTTTACTATAAAACCAAGCTTGATGTAAACTAATTTTATGATCAAATGATTTTATAGGTAACTGAACTGTGCATTTTGTCTACAACGCTTATCAAAAGATATACTGTATATATTGTCACCAGAACATTGTAACAGCGTATTATTAGGTTAACAGTTATTGTTACCATGTGGGGATTTGTATCTTTTTGATTTGTCTATTATTAACCATATGCTTTTACCTTTCCCCATTTGGTAATTTAATCTTATGTACAGGGGTGTCAAGGCGATCGTGCGTTACTAGGAACTAATTACACATGCAAGGTGAGGGTGTACACCCCTTCTAACTACCGTTGATTAAAAGCCTTTCCCTGTAGGGGAAAATCGTTTCTACCTTGTTTATCAGATACTGATATATCACATTCATTTCATTATGGGTTATTTACATTTGTTTTACTTGTCAATTACAAACAATAAAAATATTGTTCTCTACATGCTGTATTTTATAATGAAATATTGTATATATTTTAATATAATTTTATGTTTTTGTCACATATTAAATTGTTACTATTTTTAATGTTTTTCTTTTGAAAATTATTTAATAAATATTCATATTTGAAATTCTGTCAAATCTGTTTTCATAAAGATTGCTTCAAATTTAAACACTTCTATTTGATTGTAAATAAATAGTCAGTATATATTAATATTTTGTCTAGAAAACTTGCAAATAAATACTGACTAGAGCGTGATTTTTTGCGTCATGTTAGGTTACCATTTATTTAAAATATTGACTGGTTTTGTATTAACTGGTGTAATACTGACTGACCACTTATGTTAAGCCCTTTCATACGGTCAGTTTATCTATTAGTTTTATTTTTCTGTAACTATGAATGATAAAACATAAGGGAATTTAAAGATTTTTGTTTCAGAGTTTTCTCAGACAGTCATATTTTTTTCTGATGTAGTTCTTACAATTATTATTATTGTTATTGTTTTGGCATGTTTTTTAATCTCTTTATACAGGGTGTTCATTTTAAATGGACCACCATTGCTATCTTCAGACATATAAGAGCTACAAAAATGGTTAAATGGCCAAACAATTTCTATTCTATTCTATTTCACAAGACAAATTTAAATAAAAGAAAACTATTTTTTTGTCGACCAGAGGGACAATATGGGACCTAACTTTTTATTTTAAATGAGAATAAATATTTTTTATTTTCTCATTAGTTAGAGAATTTACTTTTGAATTCAGTGGTATAATATTTTTATACCCTTACATAACGACTTTTTTTGAGAAAAATGCGTGTAAAGTTTTATACCAGTTTGATTAAAATATGGATATAATAAGAGTGCCATGAATGGAAAAAATGACTACATGTCATTTTTATTACATAGAATTAGAGTGCTCTGACCGAAAGAAGTGAACGTTTTATTCTTGTAAGTGATCATAAATGTCAACATAAACAAAATATTCACGTATTTCTTTCACAGCATACTAATTCTATGTCAAAAAAAAAAATGAACACGTATTCGTGTTTTTCATTCATGACTCTCTTATTTTGGCTATATTTTAATCAAATTAATATGAAACTTTACATGCATTTTCCCAGTCAAATTGTTATGTAAGAGAATAAAAATATCATATCACTGAATTCAGAATTAAATTCTCTAACGAATGAGCAAATAATAAATATATGATCCCATTTAAAATTAAAAAGTTAGGTCCCGTATTTTGAGAACCACTGATCCTAAACAATAATTTTTCTTTTCTTTAAATTTGTCTTGTGAAATAGAAATTGTTTGCCCATTTAACTGTCTTTGTAGCTCTTATAGTTCTCGAGATAGCAATGGTGGCCCATTTAAAATGAACAGCCTATATATTTAACAACAACTACTAATTTATAATAAAATCTTGGTATACCTACTTTTTATATAAAATTTTAATTTTTGAATGATAAACAAAACCCATAATAAATAATCAATAGTAGAACGATAATTTTTTATATTTATTTGTCCCTATCAATATAATAAAAAAATTATTCCAGCTTGTTCATAAACTACAAAATATTTACTATTTCATTTCTAAAAAAAACCTTGGTTCATCTAAGCTGCATAGACCGGGTGTCTCAAACCTTGACACAGGCGTTGAAGAATCGATCTCAAATCTTTCACGTTATTAATTCCAAAGACAGTCATGCTAACCATTATTCTACGAAAGACATTTGAAAATCTTTTCATATTACGTCATATTGATACAATTATTTATTTATAAATTTTTATAATTCCTTCCAATTTATGCAATGATAATAAAGTAATTAATAACAAATAACGTACAGGAGGTAATGTACTATTATCATGTTCAATATCATGGCTTAATTTTCTGCCGGACACTTTTTATTTACAAAAAACTGTTTTCCCATATGTCTAGGTTTGCTTGGGACACCCGGTATGTACTAAATTCGGAAGTAAGACCTAAATCATGTAGTTTCTCTACGTCTGCAATAATTTAAAATTATATTAATATTATCATTTATTTACTCATTTACTTACTTTTTTGACCTCAGTCATAAACGTCAATATGCAGTCAGTTTGGGATGATAGAAATATTAGAACCTATCCTATTTAGAAAATTTCATCAAATTCACTTATTGAACGTCATGTCAAACGGTTTGACATTGAAAACAGGGACAATGGAAAAACTGATCGGACTTTACCCTTTAGGTATTGATACTTTATTATAGATACTGATAAAAAAATGTTTTAAAATTTTGACCCAATAAATAGCAGCCAAAGTTAAATAAGTTTGTTTTACTGTCCTTCATTCTTGTCCTGTTTTGTCAAATTTGGTAGAATATAATACTAATTATTCGATATTCTATTTCAAAATCTTGCTAGTGGCTTGTGTATATTGAATAATGTGGCGCATAATTCCCACTTGCATTAACTAAATAATATTTTATTGCTTTTACTATGTGCAGGTGCGTCGTTTCGCATTTGCAATAAACCAAGATCCCAAACACTACAAATTACTGCAAAATAACGACACATTTACGAACACTGTTTATACAAATGATAGAGCAAAATAATCACCAGCTTTAAATATATGATTAACCTTGAAAAAAATTACGTTGTTTTGTGGATAATAAAATGTAGATAATGTGTCAAACGGAATAA
Organism: Harpalus rubripes; assembly: GCA_963082715.1. NCBI lineage: Eukaryota > Metazoa > Arthropoda > Insecta > Coleoptera > Carabidae > Harpalus > Harpalus rubripes. Next base: position 39,036,089 of record OY720449.1, read on the forward strand.
CAAATGTCAAACAATTGGAAAATAATATAGATAACGTCTGTCATTTATTTGCTGTTCTCATGTTAGCGGTTAATGATGCTTTAAAACTATAATTTGTAAAAATGGTGTACTTAACTTAGATAGTTACATTTTAAATTGGCTCTTATCACGATTTCATGCATTCTTTAAGTTTCTACACGTTATAAAGTTTAAATACAGGCTGTTTAAAAAGTAGAGGTAAAATTTGGAGGGTATATAGTACTAACCAAAATGTTTTTTCAAAAAAATCAAATAATTGTAGTGTTAAATGTTGTGGCGACCTTGGTCAATATTTAATTTTCAAATAACTTCGTAACTAGTAGAAACTATGAAAAATGTTTCATATACAATTTTATTCTTTTTTATAGTCTATCTACTGACTTGACAAAATTTTGTTCGATCACTATCTTTGTCAGTTTTTGTTCGATTCTAATAGAAAATAGCCTCGTTCTTGTTGAGTTAAAGATCAGACCTATGTTGATTAAGGTTTTTTTTTTACTCATTTGGGTGAGGGTTATACCCTCCAGATTTTGACCTCTATTTAAAAAAAATGTCTGTATATGTATAAACAAAACTAATCCCGTTTAGTTAAGTGTATTAAATAATTGATTTAATAACCAGATTTCGATTCCGATTGAAGTCAATTATTTATTTCACAAAAATGACCTCTAGGGAACACTTTCTACAACAGTTATGAGTGTATATGAGGGGAAAGTCTTTTTCAGTAAAAAAATCAAAATAGTTCCGAGTGAGTTATTGTGGTTCTGATGCTGCGTGTTCAATTCCAACCGGAGTCAACTTACAAATTATTTTCAATTTGCACGGAAGTACATATTTTGTGCATATAGGTATTGTCAAAAACAGTAAATGAAAACTAATAATCCTCCTAATTACTTCAATTTGTTATAATCATAATCCTAATTATTTATCTTTCTAAACAAAACGTTATTAAAGTATATCTGTCGAATCCATAAGATGTAATTGTGCATTTCATGAAATGGACATCCACTTCATGAACTAACATCCCATCCATTTCATGTAACTATTTACTTACTTTTAAAAAAATACCAACAATCACATTACCTAACGCACAGAACTCGTCAACAATAACCTTCCCGAGTTTTCCTAAAGTGAATTCTGCGCTTTAGGTGACGATATTGTTGGTATTTTTTTTTTGGCCAAGTGGCAAACAACTTTGACATTGCACTATGAGTAGCCGCTTCATGAAGTGGATGTCCTCTTCAAGAAATGGATGTCCTTTTTATGAAATGTACAATTCAGTGTTTCCTAAACTTTTTTCCCGTGCCCCGTCAGGCTTCAAAATATCTTTGCGCCCTCCTAACTCTGCCCATTCCTATAGTTTTTGAACCGAAAATAATTAATTTTCTTTCTCGCCCCGCACATTTTGGAAAACACTGGTACAATTACATCTTATGGATTGTACGTATCTACTTCTTTGAAGTCACTGATTCTATGGAAGAGGTGGATTAGTTGACAGTTGACACTACAATTGACTATTGATCATTTAAGATGGATCAGTTACGACGACACCCTCTCCAATACAGGTTTAAGAGTCCATGAGGTGACGCATGGTCTTATTTATCGATTGCACAAAAATGGCACTAAGTGGTCGGAGAATTTCGGATGTCATTATTATCGAAATTTAATCTCGCAATAAGTAATAATAATTTAATCTGCCTATTGCTACACCCAATAATGGGTAAAACAGTGATGGTGTTGATGTATTTATTTATTCATAGGAAAAATTGTTGGTTCAAAAATAAAGTACTAACGCGGAATGTTATTTATTGTTTGTTGTTGATTTATATCTTAAATGTTTTGTTCCTGTGTGTGAGATAAATAAATTATAACAATTATAATTAATTAAAGTGGACGTGCTACAGAAGCAATGACAATAACTTCTTCTTCTCCATAAGAATGCCATCTCATTAATTGCGTCTCTCCAATCAATTTTTTGCCATTAAAATCAAATCAACAAAAAATAATTCCCGGGCATAAATATTTATAATTCGTATAAGGTGCGGCTGAAACACATCAACTAATAGAATAACCATGAAACTTTTGTTTTTTATTCGTTGTTGCCTAGCAACGCCAGGCAGATATCAATGAACTTCTAACACGTGTTTTTTTCTTGTCGAAGAACGTGTTTACCTTGAAAGCAGCGCGTATTATCAAACACTTGAAGACTCTAAATTGATATTTACACATGCTCGTTGAAGGAGTTTTATCATTCATCCTTTTACTACGCTTTTAAATTTGTTTACAAATTGAAATTGTCTTATTACTAAATTGTTTATGTTATGTTTTTCCACTTACTTTATTTATATAGTGGATAAATATTGTTTTATGAAGGGAATATAAACGGTTTAATAATTCTCGGCTTTATTAAATATTTATGTGGATTTTAACTTCGTTATCTTATGTTTACTTGAAACATGGTTATAAATATTTTATTACTTTGAATTTTCATGGCTTTTCTTTCACTTGTATAAATATTTAATCAATTTTTTTTATTTATTTACGTTAATAATTTAAAATTTATAAGTATTCTTCATAAATTAAAAGAAATATGTTTCCTTTCCATATCTGTTTGGACTGTTGAACTTCCTTTACAATACAAATATATCCTTTATGAAAATCTATGAAAACTAATTTAGACCATCCCTTTTAGTTCCTTTCAGAATTTCCACTTTAGGCACTAGATTCCACACTTCGATTACAACTGCTTAATAACTTATTCGAATCTTCTCGATTTTCCGATCAGTTTTGTCGTTTCATAATTCCCGCCGAAAAGTCTAGAAATTTCGGGTTCGATTCTAGAATTTAGACGTTGATATTAAAATAGCTCATACTAGAAAGATTGTACGCTTATGTCAAACCCGTATTGTTACACAATACACAATTAATTTTCAAGAATTCTTGTAAGAAATTTTTGTGCGCTTGTGTTGGTTTTATTAGCCATAACAAATATGGAAACATTATCCATATCTGTTCCTTATTTACAAAGTTGTCACAATAAATCTTGTATTTTTCTGTCATGATTATTAACAGTTTAATATTTTAGCATTCCACTCCAACGCAGCTAAATATGGAATATGAAAATAAAACAAAAACTCGAAACTAAAGCGTTTAATGTAACTAACTTGTCTTTGTCAGCTTGGCGGCCTTTTATATATTACACATTTTTTATCAACGAAATAAATTTATAGTTCCGAATGTTATTATATTTTTTTGCACTTTAACGACTTACAAAAGTTCATAAAATAAGTTTTGACGTTTATTATCAAACAAGTTTTATAACCGTACATAAATATTTTGCTTTAAAGTTTAATTATTCAAATAATAAATTCTGCAAATATTCTCGGAGCTGGGAATATTCTCATGAACACACACGTAATGAAAATATGTGGATTTAACTTTATGGTGTGTGTAACTGATAGAGAATTTTTTATGATGAAATAAATACAAATTATTTTTAACTATTTATTGACGCAATAAAATAGTACTAATTGGGAACATTTTTTAGATTATTAATGAATTTTATGAAAGTTTTGTCACTTTATGGGTATCACAGTTTTTTTACATATAATTTAACTGTATTTTTTTGCAAATAAGAAACTATTTGCCATTTGGACCACCTTGAATTCGAATCTTACTTAAGGAAATTATTTGTTACACAAAAGTGATCTTTCCACAACAATTATGAGTGGTCATAATATGATGATGTATGATAAAAACTCAAGATATTATTCAAATAAATATATTTCCACTGGCAGGGAAAGTAAAACTTTGTTGCCTAGTAAACTGTCAATAAAATCATACTTTTAATGCCAATCGGTGAACAATGTATTTCATAGGGATAATAATGGGTAAATTAATATAAAGTAAAATAATCTTTCAACAGAAAGTGAATAAAGTTATTTAAGTTTTTAGAAAATATGAAAAAGAAAGTTCACAACTCAAAATGTAATAAATGAATAAATAAATAAATAAATAAATAAAAATATATCATCACGGCATATTACCCATTGTTGGGTGTGCCAATTTGCTTTGTACGCAGATATCGATAATGATGCGTGTCCGGAAAATATATCGCCGGTAAATTGATCGCGGAAAATTGATCTCGGGGAAAATTGATCGCTGGAATATTGATCGCCGAAAAATTGATCGCGAGGAAAAATGATCGCCGGTAAATTTATCGCGTGGATATTTAAGCATACAAAAAATATTGTTTATAAAAATACAATTGTTACAAATTTTATTTTAATAATTTAATTTTTAGGTTCCTGGACCTGGCACAACCATTCCGGCACAATCAAAAAATTTAATACTCATTAATTACTAATTAATTTCCCAAAAACCAAAGTTAATACGGTTGTTACAGGGTCCAACAGAACTAATTTTTAGCCAGCATTAAATTTCAGCCCCTCCTTCATCCCAGTTAAAACCACGTTTTATGTAGTTGTTGCTATCCCTGAAAAGTTAGGGATATTATCTTAAGCATCGATGGGAGCCAATAAGGAGCAAAGTGGAGTAATTGGCTTCCGGCGGATCGCAAGTTGGAAAATTGATCGGTAGGAAAATTGATTGCCGAAGTATTAATCTCGTTGTTGATCACCAAAAAAGGATATTTATGCATACAAAAAATGTTTATAACAAAACAATTGGGTTAAGACTTTATTTTAATTTTTTTTTGTTGTGTTTATCTATTATAAGACAAAAAAAACTTACCTACCTATTAAAATATTTCACTTTTTAACTAGATCTATTTTATACTTATTTTATTTATACCTATTAAATATTAAAATATTTCACTTTTTAACTAGATCTATTTTATACTTATTTTATTTATACAGATAAGTACAAAAAATATTAGAAGGAGTTGATAATAACAATAACTATCATGTATAGTAGAAGAAGACGGTTAGTGATTTGGGATTAGGTATTGTGTAACTACTATAACTAGGTCACAAGTTTTAATAGAAACTGTTACAACTGATAGTCGGCAGTTTGATTATTTATATTTTATTTTATTATTTTCTCTGTCCCAGCCGCATCTTCACAAAATTCTGCAGGTGGAAAAAATAATATAATTCTACTTTGTTTGCGAACAAAGTCTAAGAATTCCCATTCATATATTAGCAAAATTAAGGGAATTACTTATATTACAACTACAATACAATAGTCACTACCGCCGTCCTTTTAACCCCTCGGTGTTCATTGAATATGATGAATTTATTATGTATACATTAATTTTATAATTTTCTGGACGATGAACTTATACTATATTAGCGACCAATTTTCTGGCGATCAATTTTCCCTGCGATCAATTTACCGGTGATCAATTTTCCCCGTGATCAATTTTCCTCACGATAAATTTACCGGCGATCAATTTTCCTCGCGATCAATATTCTGGCGATCAATTTTCCCCGCGATGAATTTTCCGCGATAAATTTACCGCGATGAATTTTCCGGGAACCGTAATGATGATGACATATTTATACCGTGCGGCGTTTACCAGGCGTCATCTCATGGGCACTCAATGCTGGCGTGGAGAGTGCACCACAGGGGTCAATTTTGTGCCTTTTAAAATTCGAACCCGGTTCCCCAGATTCGCGATCAGACACTCAGGCACGCGACCACGAGATCCCTCTCAAAATGTAAGAATTACTTAATTTTATTAATTTCAAAGGAATTTAAGTGCCACTTTTATGTTTAAAAGTTATTCACTATAAAGTATTTTGCACAGAACATAGCTGCAATATCTTCTTTTGTTAATATTTGTAGGTATCAATTTTGTTAAAATATTTGCTAAATATTTTGAACCCTTTCATATATGAGTCTGAAACGGCGGGATAGCATAGTGGTAAAGTGCTAGCCTCTGGTCTCAGAGTTCGAGGGTTCGAATGCGGTCAGGTCGGAAATTTTTCGAGGAATGTTCCTTTACTGATTTTGATTGGTACCTGGTATAGATCTTGCAAAAATATACCGTTATTGACTTCATTACACCCTCACAGCTAGATAGTTGTGAAAAGATTATAAGGGTAAGAAACTCAGGGTTGTACTTAAATAAAATTATAAGGTTTTTCAAATTTTTAAAATTATTTAATTTAGCATTAATGTTAATACAAGTACACATTCGGTTACATTTATTATTTATTTACAGAACGAACAAAACACAGTTACACAATTACAAATACCCTTTGTTATTCTCGTGAAACATATAATTTAGATGTTTCTTGCAAATAGCAATATTTCGGTAATCCCACCCTTACCATTCAAGTAACGAAGTTACCAGCCGGGAAAGCGGTACACCACAATTAGTACTAGCGGATTCCACCATTTTTTTAAGTATATAATTTCATCTGAACATATAAGTAAAACTAAGACTCAGTGAAAATTCGGTGAAAAAATTCCTATTAATAAGTGAGTTAGAGTCCCCCGAAATTTGAAAATGTAGATGTGACGTCACGAATATAAGTTTTTATATCAAACTGTTTTCTTCATGGACCTAAATATTCTTGAAATATATGCTATTTCTAAATTATATTTATAAAAAATAAATGAATATTATTATACTGTACAAGTGTATGTACATGATTTATAATTGGAAGTGTATTTAAATTATTAAGTTTGATGCAAAACATTTATATTCAAATAAAAACTGTTTGAGAATTGCAGTACTGGACTGATAGCCACGCCTCCGCTATTTGAATTTCTCTACTTCCATTGGTAGTAGGCTCCTCCCCTAACTTGTTATTCGTTATATATTTATAGGCCGTCTTTGAGCCGCTAATTAAAATAATATATATGGATTTCATTATGAGTGACGGGCTGCTATAACAAAAACCTCCTTATTTCCGAAGTATTTCAATTATATCGTTTTATTTCTTTATTAATATTCATTATTAAGCATATACTTTCAATATTTTTTTCTAACTTCTCTTAATTTAATTGCGCTGTGGTCCCCTATGCAGCTCAATAACGGTATATCTTGACAAGAGCTATACCTTTCCAAGTTGGGATACATTTAACTTGGCAACCACAAAGCTATCTCGAACCGGCAACACACATGGCATCTAAATAAGAAACGTCGTGGCAATGTAAAAGTAAAATTCATAGGTGTTGTATATAACCCATAAGGTTGAAAATATTTTAGTATTTGAACTTGTTTATCTACTCGACCTTTTGTTCATAAAATTAATCCAATTTTTGTCTTTACATTTTAAAAGTTTCTGCACTTTTTGACAATTTTTCTAATTCAAAAACATTGAGTTTGACTCTTACGTTTTGTAAAAATCTTACATAATATTTTTTGTACACTAAGTTCATTTTGAATTTAAATGATTAATTTATTTAATCTACAATTTAACATTCTGCTCATCTCATATTTTTAAAAACTTAAAAAACAGTGCGAATATGAGTTAAAAATTCAAAGAAAGTTCTCTTTTCCCTGTGAATTTTCCCTCGTTGATTTACACTTCATTGTTTCTGTTGGCAAATCCTCTGGCAGTGAGTTATGCGTGCACAATCGCTCTGTCATTCTAGAAATGTTAATGTGCCGAATGTATAATGAAGCACTGCGCTTCTGCCCAACGAAAACTTTACTCTTTCTTGTGCAACTCATTCTAGAGTCTGAATTTATGAGGGGTATCTAAATATCTCAAATTTTATCGTAGATGCCGAATCTATATTTATGGGGTGAATGATAGGGATAGTAAAGTTAAATGAGTAGAAAAAATGATATAAAATTGCAATAAAATTTTACCGTATACTTGAATCAATAAGGATTTAGATTATAAGACAACACAAAAATTCAAATCCAGCATACAAGGTGTAACAGAAACAAGTGCATTAAATTTAATCAGTGACAGAATTCGTCAATAGCAATAATATTTCTTGGTAACTATTTTTTGAAATCGCAATTTATTTTTTGGAAAAATATTCTCCCAATTTCAAGACATATACCGGGTGTAATTTTGACCCATAGGGCTATAACATAGAGAAACAGTTTTTTAGTTGTCAAAAGTTTCTATATTAATTTATAGGGAAAAGAATTGGTACATAATATAAAGAAAAATATTACGAATTTTTTGATAACAAACACATCTCATTTCTGTTTCATATAAATACACAAATTAAATTTAAAAATTTGCGAAATTAAAAAAAAATCTCATTAACCATGAAACTGATTTACAAAAAATTGTCATTTTTTACTAACATAAATATAAACCAAAATAATAATAATTATAACAAACAAAATGCAAATAAACGTTTATTAATAAGCTTCTTTAAATCAACAACTGTTTTGTTACTGTCAGTTTCATGGTTAATGAGTTTTTTCTTTATTTCGAAAATTATTAAATTTTGTTTGGCTTTTTATGAAACAGAAATATGTGTTTGGTATCAAAAAATTCTTAATTTGCACCGATTCTTTCTCCTATAAATTAATAAAGAAACTTTGGCAGCTAAAAAACTGTTTTTTTTTTAGTATTTTTGGAAATAGGTAATGAAATTTGTGACAAAACTTTGAGGATATTTTAAACATCTAGAAGGTGCACAATGAAAAGTTACTAAGAAATATTGCAGCTCTCTACGAGTCGTGTCACTGGTTAAATTTAATATATTTGTTACTGTTACAGCCTGTATGTATGTAGTGAAATTATATTAAACAACGTCATTGCCTGTACTGAGTGCAAAACTAAATGTATAAATAGAAAACGCTCATAAAATTAGCAGGTTTCAGATTATATTTGGAAAAAAATCTGTTTTCCTTGTTGAACGCTTATTTCACAGTTTCTCGTGTTCATCCTATATTCTCTGTACAATATTAGTAAAACATTGAAAGACAAATAAAGTAAATTGCATTATATAACTTATCTATTTATTAGTTAATAGTAAAATTAGTACAAATAGGTGGAAATAACAATTTAGTTTGGTTTAACTCTGTTTTGTATTAAGCTCAACTGGCTTTAAGTAGTACATATATTTATAATTTTACTAACACTTCCACAGTTTAGTAGTACATATTTTAAATTTAACTCCTCGTGAATGAAACTTTATCTCCTCATATATTATCCTTTCTTTAAATCTCTTTTACTTCAAAGCGACTATATTTTATAGTCCGTAATAAACCCATCTTTTCGCTACACTGTCACACTGTTAACATTCTGTCAAGTGTCAAGTCAGTATAAAATTAGCAGCGGCTTCATTGTTTCCTAGGTGACGTGTAGTGTACCATGTGCGTGCAAGATGTTTTCCTAGGGGGCACAGAGGCAGGACACGGTTCGGTGACGCAGGAAATTACTGGAGTATAATCACAAGAATTAATTTTAGAGAAACCTAACATTTACGGAGTAAAAAACTGTGACATGCGGAACATATGGTTCCTATGGGTAATGCGACTACTAATTCTATGTTTTTGTTCTAGGTGAGTTATGGGAAAAGTTGGCTATGACTGTGGATACGGATACGTTTGCGGGAATGAAGGTAAAACAATGATTTTTTTTTGTGGTTATCATATAAGTGATTAACAACAACTATATTTTATAGTTAGAGTTTTGTTGTAGTAAGTAAAAAACTGTGTACCTATCAATTTAAAAAAATTAAAACCTGAGAAATATTTAAATATTTTCTACGAATCCGAATGATTGAAGAATAATATGGTTTACTTCTGCTGCTTCGTTATTACCTGCATTCATTACATGAAAATGGAATACGTATTTCAAAAAGGCGATAGCAGAAGACTTGAATGTAGTGACAATTTACGTACATGTAGAGATGAGGAAATTATTTTAAAAACTCGGTTATTTTAAAAACTAATAACTTTTTTGTTATCTTTGATTTTATCTTAGCATAGAATTTTAGGTCTAGTTTTATTATAAATTAACTATGTTCTAATGTGTTACTACGGTGGAGTACCAGTTTGCATTCTTCTAGAAAATGTAAAAAAAGGTTTTTGTCCAAATTATTGGGCAACGCATTCTTTATCAGTAAAAACCATATTAAAGTCTTTGAAAAACGGGCCCCCGAGTGTAGAAACGAATGATAAAAACAATTTGAATATAGATTGACATATTTGATGTTTTCCCTTTACTCTTCAAGTATACATAACACTATTTGTTGCAAGCTTAGCGTCACTTTAAAATTGTTGGTTCTGTAAAACAGTTACATCTCTGAGCTTGCATTCCTTTAATTATGGAGTTAAAAATAATATTTCTGATTTTTTAAAAAATCTGTTAATGTATTAGTAATAGAATTCGAAAAAAACAACGTTAAAACCTCTGTGACGTGAATCTTAAAATTGAAAATACTAACCTGTCTCTCTATTTACATATACTCTTAAAAGCAACTAAACATGAATGAAAGAAATATAGCTATTCATCTCTGCTTTATATTAATAAATTTATAGCTACAATAACGTAAATCGGGCTAATAATGTATTATTCATGTGCGGTTATGGCGCGATTAACTAGAAAACGATAGGTACAGAAGTTATTTACATTTTCTGAATTCCATATAGTCAGGACACGTATTCCGGACTATAAAACTGAGCGTATCTTCGATCTAAATGTCACACGCACTCATTATATGCCAATAGCACGTTAATCATTACACAATCCAAGGGATTTATATTGCATGTAGTTGTGAAACTATTTTTAACGAAATGAAGGCGTTCAGGAAAGGACTTTTTCATGAAAATAAACATCAATATACATGATTTCCTTACTACGATCTTTGTTTCATATTGAGTATCGCTGGAATGTATACACGAAACTGAAATTTAACGTTTAGTTGTTTATTATTATCATTAAATAATGGTTTTTATTTAACTAACCGGGTTACTTTTGGTTAACCTTATAGTAAGCTAATCACCCGGTTACAAGTGAAGTGAACTGATCTGAGATATTAAAATGTGCTCGGAACTAGTGATGTGCCGCTAAAAAATTCTCGCCGGGAATTTGGTTTTTCCCCGAAAATTCCTTCATTCGCGATTTTCGGGAAGAAATTTTGTTACCTTTTTTCCGGAATTTTTTTGGGAATATTCCGTGTATATAATTTTTGCAAATTTCCAGTAAATTTTAAAATATTTTTTACCTTAAAGTTTGGTGCAACTTTTTATAAATATTAAATATGTACCTAACATTGTTTATTTTTTTGAGTAATCTAAGTTTCCTTCGAAATAAATTGTTATTCTGGTTAATTAATAAAGTAAATATAAGTACTTATGAAATTTAGTACGATGCTTTTGAATTACACATTTAAGGTTTTATGAATATTGTACCTTTACTTTATATAAGAAGTATGAAAATATATTGAACATTTAAAATATGGGGGAGTATTTATTAGTTCTTACATAGTCGCTCTATTCGTATGTGAGACCGATAGTGCATAAATATATTGATACGAGTACAACTTTGTATTTTTTACCAAAATTTCACTGAAAAATAAAACTAAATAAACCTAAAGTTACAATTTTTATTCATAATATTTGAAATTCCGTGGGAAATTTCCCAAAGAATATTTCCTGGAATTTTTTTGGAATTTTCCCGTATTTTTAAATTTCTGTATTTGACACTTTAATATTTACATATGACTTCTCTTTTTCTGTATAGCATGGGGTCGCGTTTCTAGTTTTCATGTAGAACAATAATGATTGTGGTGTTCTTTCCACGATAGCTTCGAGAACCCGTGAGCACCCTCCTGGTAAACGCCCTCAATGGTACAAATATATCGTCATTACCGAAATTTGCGAATAAAAGCAGATTGGCACACCGAGAAATGCATAATAAACCGTGTTGATACACATATTTATTATATTTATACTTCCATATTCTCGTATATCAATAGAATATTCATATATGGCAGAAGACAGGGCGAAAATCGGTCACTTTAATATGTTAAGAGAGGAATATTTGTTGTATGGTGTCAGCTTAGTAAGAATGTTGTTGAAGAGAGAGTGATTATTTTTGTGGTTGATGTTTTTATTATTATTATTATTATTATTATTATTATTGTTTACGGTTTGTGCTAACCCACTAAGTGGGAGATGCGTGATTTTATGTATGTATGTATATTTGTATATATGTATGTATGTACGCCGGCAGGGGTAACCACAATGTTTATTGCTCTTCAAATTTAATAATCGAATGGGGCCCTTGGAAATATTAAAAACCAGGTATTAAGTCGTAAAAATATAAAATACTTTTAAATAAAGACACTCTAAGGCTGCAGTTTGCATCCATGTTTAAAAGAACATTTTTGAATTACGAATACAGTATTCGATCGACCAAAAATTGCTCCACAATGGACAAAAAATCTTGCTTTATACGTCATGTTATAAAGAAGCGTCTGTAGAGACGACAATAGAGAGTTTTTACATAACGTGAGAATAAATAGAGTGAACGTTAAAGCTCATTTTGGCTTCAATGCGCATGCGTACGGAAATTTTTCACGGTATGTATAATATAGCGTTTAATCTTAATTGTTCAAAAATAATATCTGTCAAAAACCACTTTATATTTGACGTTAAGACTGTGATCACACTGAACAATCAATATCGATCGAGTGAAAAACAAACCTGAATTAAACAATGCATATGGTTACAGTGCGTGCATCGATGACAATCGTGCAAGATCGTGTACCGTCGACTTGTTTGAAATATCAAACTTGTTTGATTTTCGTACCGCGCTCGATGCTGTTCGATGGTAACAGACATGCGCAGTTGCGTATGTACTTGCGCATTGCTCTTCGAAGAAATAGAATCACAGATTCTAACCTTTTGAGTTGTCTGTTTTCATTACGAAGAGAAAAAAATTAGAGAACACTGAACTATCAATGAGATTGGTCAATTAGTAACTTTAGTTCGGTCCTATGATCTCTATGACCAGACCAGGATACAATAATGTCAATAATATTGACAAGCTACTGTAAATAAATTCATGTTACTATACGAGTATAAATGCAAACATACTGGATTCTTTTCTATTAATCACTTGACATTTTGGCAACAAACGAAGAATGTCAAAATACTACCAACATTTATTGGAAGAAGCCGCGGTAATTTTAAAAGTGACATTTCACTTCTCACCACTCGATACAGCAGTGTAACCACTCACGAGAAAAAACAGTTCATGGTAGTCGATACGCGTGGATCGATGGATGTTGATTGATGCAGTGTGACCTTTACCTTAAGCATACATAACTGTTACACTCTCTTTTTGCAATTTGAATTTGAATTATAAATTAAATTACTTTAATAGTTATTGCCCTTGTTACAAGCATTATATGATGATACTCTTTAGCATTGCCGGTCGTCTGTTGTCAGGATTATTAACTTTTATATTTTTATACTTTTATGGTCGTTGTGGCTACTTCCCAGTGTTGGTTATTATTTGTAAGTCGTTGATTTTGTATTGTTGGATGAATTTTAACGTGCCAGTTGTTTGGGGATTTGACAGAAAAATAGCTTTGGGAAATATTGTTTCGGATTTATTGCACTTCGATCACTGATACACTTCAAGCCGCTCACCAACTTAGGTATATATATATATATATATATATATATATATATATATATATATATATATATATATATATATATATATATATTTGATAATAATGTTTAACCCGGTTGTAGAAGTATTTGTATAGATTTTGATACTAATATTATGATTATTGTAAATTTGTAATTTAGTAAAAGTAACATTTAACTTGTATTTGTCGACCTGTCAACTGACAATGCTAATTGAGTTCTTCTTTTAGGCTTTCTTTTTCTTGTTCTGGTTCGGTTATTCGATTTTATTTTGCACTCCATTTCATGGGGATATATTGTATTGGAAACCTATTGCTGGATCGGGATTTTGAGTCCTGATTTTTGTGATTTACATTTTGGAGGAGGATTCTTGGAGTTGGATATTTGACACCTCGTGTTCCAAGCGGAAGCTAGTTACGGCATTTTGGAAACGTCACACTACATCCCTACCACCTTTCTACGTCACTACCGTACACTACATCACCACGACGCCATCGACTCACCGAATATATGCAGATATAAGCTCCATTTATTTGGTTGAATTTAAAGTTTATTGAATTTAATTGTACTATATTTGATATTTGCAAAGAGGTATTTTGCCATTATTTTGAGTTTCAGAAACCTAAGTTTATTATTTTACATTTTTATATACTAGTTCAGGCAAGTTTAAGAATTTTTATTGTGAAGAATTCCCATTTAGGGTTTGTTTCGGTTTAGGAAGGGTTAGTACTAAGTTTACTTTATTTTTATCGTATGTTACGCTCACACTACCCTGATTGGTTGACCAATCACCCGTATTGCACCTATTAATTGTTGCGTTTTATATTTCATATATTATACCTTTGTACTACGTTTAAGGTCCTCGCTCATTCGCGCACCACGCATCCCTTATTTGATGCACTTGATTTTATTATTAATATCTCGCATGACATATTATTGCATTCATATTTTTTTATTATTGTCAATTATTTAACTTTACCATACTATTTAGTTCATGTAGTACTATTATTATCAAATACTCATTAAATTTTCTTTGTTCTTTTCACTGTAATAAGTAAAGCCTTAATATATGTTACATTTTAAGTTCAAACAGAGCTTTATTTGCTTATTTCGAATGTTTAGTTTGGTTTAATTGTATCTACTCGTATGTTGAAAATCGCACTAACTCACCCTGACTCCACTGTCTAAAAGTTGGCGGCCGCATTCCTGAAGAACTAGGGTGCGTTACATTTGCCCTTTTTAGTAAAACCCTTAAGGTTGTTACAGTGCGTAGCATAACCTAACTTTTAGAGAAAGATAGCTGCAACGTTTTAGTTATGGGGTTATCACACGTACGCACGTATCTGCAACCTGTCAAACATTTTCTGCAACTTCAAGCGTTTCTTGCAACTTTTGACGTGTGATAGATAGTGCGACAATTTTCCTGCAACTAGTTTTACATCTTGTTCGAAAACTAGTCACACGTATCTGCAACTATCAATATACGCATGCGTAGTAAGGGGGCATAGGGAGTAAAAATCCCTAAACTGTTTGACATTTGTTTGTAAACAGCTGGTAAACAGTAATAGAGGAGCTGGAGTTGAAATAAAATCAGAATTTTTATTTCAAATTCTGATTGATCTCGTGAAACTCTGTGGAACGCAAGGCATCCATATTTTAAACTAAAAAAAGAAAAACTAGTATTTCACGAAATTTCTCCAAAGTTAAAAGGATTATATCCTCAATACGATTTTGAAGAAGGTAGTTTATGCTTATAAAAGTATATGAAATATGGTAATATATCTCATAACAATAATATCGTTCTCACTATTATCTAACCGTAAAAATAACGAAGTAGCAGCTAATAGTTTGTTGTTCATTTCTGATATTATTCGTCTAAATACAAATAAATGATTCAAATTTTAAAAAATGACAACAGGAATTAAATATCATGTGTACCAACGTCGAGACTAAAAAAAATCTATATTTCTTGCAACTTTGCGTACGTCTGATACCGTAGGTAGCAAGTTGCAGCAACTGTTGTCAAAACAGTTGCAGATACGTGCATACGTCTGATACCCCCTTTAGAAAGAACGTGTACGGTATGTGAAAATATGTTTTGATGTACAGAACAACGTTCACGTTACAGACGACTCTTTATAAATCGAATTCGCAAGAGGAATTTGAATTTGTTCGAAGTAGTGAGAATTCGAACTAAAGAAACTAAAAGAAAATTAAATGAACATTTATATAAATTACAAAGAGTATGTATATGCAATAGAAAAAAAATGTTTATTCATTAATATAAGGGAAACAGAACAATTTGTTAAAAAATGAGATGTACATGAGGGTGGAGTGAAATTATGAACATTGAAATTAATGACAAGTGCTCAATAATTTAATAAGAGTTGTAATTTAAAAAACTCGGTTTTAAGTATCATTTTTACATATAAAATTCCGAGTAAAATCCTATGCGGTTGTATGTGAAAATATAATTCGATTTACAGAAAAATTCAAATTGCAGAGAGGCCATTTAGAGAGAGTCGACTGTATCTGTGATTTGAACATTCATGCTGTTTTCACGTTATGTGAAAACTCTCTAATGACAGTTCTGGAAATATAAAGATGCAACTCCAAGTAGTAACTTTAGAGAAATGAATATATAATAAATTAGGAAAATTGGGCCACTAAAACTCCAGAATCGTAATGTGTTACCTTTTAAATTTATAGCACTTCTTTACTGCCACTACCCATATTTACGTCTATATTGAACGTCCCATTAAATTTCACTCAAAAACATGCACTCCTGTGCAATTTTGTTGTTAAATCGACCTCTACAATATTTCACCTAACCTCAATCTCATAACAGAAGCTCCCTTGTGCAGTGTAATATTAGATTGTCACATAAAGTACCCGCTCAGCATCTGACAGATATAGATAGACAATCAGGGATGTTTCCGAGGGTAGCGAGCGAGCATCCCCTGTCGAGAATACGCGTAGAAAAACAATATTAGGGTTGTTCTGAGACAAGAGAGGGATAATAGAAAAATGTTATTAGCAAACACTCAGAAATGGCACTTTTGGGTGCTGTAAGAAATCATAAGTTTTTGAGAATTCAAGATTATTATTATATTGAGCGTGGGATTGAGGGTTCAAAACTCGCAGCTAATAAGGTATTAACCAATTTATTATTTTTACGGAAAAACACTGAAAAAGTCGATTATTGTTGTTTTCAATATTTCCTTTCGAACACTTGATGTAGCTGTTTAAAAACTCTGATTATATGCATTTGTTTGTACAAGTAGAATCGTTTGGTGATATCTTCAATTAGATATTTGCACTTATTGTTGAGTAATAGCCTCATATATATATCCAACCAATTTTTTCCAATTTTTGTATTTCTAATACTACTCAGAAATCGCATGTTGATGTCTCCACATTCCTGAGAAATTAGTTCAAAGTTGTGTCTCAGAGACACCCAACTCAGTATTGTAGATATTAGGGCATAGTTTTGAACTCTATGATTGGCTGAAATTGCAGACAAGAGACAAGTTTAGCCATTGTAATACCGGCTACTTAAAACTGGCGCTGATGTTAGCGCCATCTACTGAATGGCTTAAATGGAACAAAGTTCAGTTCAGGTTTTCAGAATAAATATATTTATTGGGTATTCATTCATATTTTCTCTCAATATCAGACTTAAGGTAGTTAATCCGTGACATCCCTAATCAAGTGAGTTATTATTTTAAAACTCATTAAAAATTGTACAGTTACTTTAAAACTTGAGTAAATAATTTTTAGTTTCAATTTATGAAAACCAAATGTAGGGTTTACCTTTTTTAAAATACTTTTTTATCGTAAGTTTTATGTACAGGCTGTAAATCGAAAAGTGAAACATAGGAGTTTAACATGGGAAATCAATTTTTCGTAGCGCAAACATTACCTAATTATTTTATGCAAAAATACTTCAAATAAAAGTTATAGAGATTTAAATGCAGCATCTAGATCATGTGAAACGATTATTGTCTTTTTGTCTAAGCAGCCATGGATTTATGACAAAAAACAACGTATTCGTTTTTTTTTTGTCATACATACATTTAATAACTTTTATTTGAAGTATTTTTGCATGAAATAATTAGGTAACGTTTGCGCAAAGAAAAATTGATTTCCCATGTTAAACTCCTATGTTTCACTTTTCGATTTACACCCTGTACATATAAATTCAGTAGGTAGTATCGAAAAGAAAAAGCCAGCCAAGTGATATGGCAACATTGGTCGGTACCTATATAAAAAATGGTTTTATGTTACACTTTCTTTTCTTATATAATTTACCATATTGCGGGTGAAATAAATTAGTAATTATTTTTCTGATCGTGTGTGAATTACATCTTACGTTGAATAGCTTATTTGTTACGTTGCCAGTTCACTTCACACTTTACTGCGCACGTGTAAGAGCGTCAAAAATATAATATTTCTTCAGACTGCAAATTTTTACGTGCAATTTCTCAACAAAATGATTGTGGTGTTTCGATAGTTTTTATTTTTTAATAGATATCTCAAAACATCAAATAATAACATATTTGTTTTTCAAACTTGAGTTGGGTTGTTATAATACAATATTTTCCAATCGTTTAGTGAAACTAACCTCCATATACACAATGCATATCAGTGTCAACTTAAAATTCAATTATCTTCGTCCTTTTGATGGTTACCTATGAGTCGCGTTCTTTTTACCACTTTTTACATGAGATTTCAGTTCGTCTCAGCTCACCTCAGTTACCTCACTAATTTTGACCGTTCTTTTTATCCTAACGGAGGTGAGATAAAGTCAGACCGAAATGAGAAGAGTTCCTCCCCCCTTCCCGATTCGTAGTCACCTCTGGTGATTGTGCTTGTTGAGTTTTTAATCTCGGATGAATGGTGGGGATGAATGTCACATGCAATTAGTTTGGTTATTATAAAGATTATTAGTTTATTCCTTTAATAAATATTATTATTTGTAGAATAAATAAATATGCAGACAATTCCGTGAAAAATAATATAGTAAAGATACGTAAACTTTATAGAATTGAAAATCATGTGGAAGTTATAGTACCGTACAATTTAAACATTTCAGTAATCGACAGAATA
Organism: Harpalus rubripes; assembly: GCA_963082715.1. Classification (NCBI taxonomy): domain Eukaryota; kingdom Metazoa; phylum Arthropoda; class Insecta; order Coleoptera; family Carabidae; genus Harpalus; species Harpalus rubripes. Next base: position 39,054,771 of record OY720449.1, read on the forward strand.
ACAGAAGCCCAAATAATGCCCACTTTTGGGCGATCCAAAATAATACCTGCAAATATCGTGGTTGACCGTTGAAAAGCTACCAACAAAATTTGTCTTTTGTCGTTCTTTTTACTTCATAAAAATGTCGCTTGATCTCAACTCAGTTTATGTCAAACTCATCTTATTTTGTGATGAGATGAGTTGAGGAAAATGATAAAAAGAACGCAACTATTATTTCTATTTTACATCCAAATTCTACGACTTGTATTGAATATTATATATTAATTTGAGTTACATTTTGGATTGTGACCATCAACGGATTAACTAGGTACTTTAAATGGTGAATTATTTGTAAAATAAAATATTCTGCATACATATTTTTTAATAGTAATGCTGCAGCCAATTTATGAATTTTAAAATACATACTTATATCAGATATACTCTTTAGATAATCACATGACCGTACTGATCCACGACTTGGCATATTTTATACGGTTAGGGCCACTGTTACAATCATTAGATAAACCTCGTATAACGTTATACGAGGTATAAAATTGTATTTTACAAACCTCGGATAAACCACACATAGAATAAACACCAGTATTTCTTATCCCATGGAAATCGGTCGTATAAACCTCGGATAACTTTATCCCTTGTTCTTATGGATACCACGTAAACACAAACAATGTGTTGTTATTCTTACGTTTGACAGATGTCAATCAAGTATTTCATCATCACTGTCAGAATCAAATATATCATTTATATCATCTAACATCGTGAAAAATACAAATTAAAAGGCAGAAATAATAACAATATTGAAGAAAAATAATCTAACAAGAAGATAATTTTATTGTGTCAGTACCAACCTAAAGTGATTTAACGTAATTCTTGGTATAACTATCTGGTAGATAAAAACGCATTGTAAAAGACAGTCTTGTTTATCGAAGGTATAATTGCTAGGATAAAGTTATACATCCGATAGCTATACCATACTTTATCCAACAATTGTAAAAGTGGGCCTAAGGGCCGGTATTTCCATCTCCGGATAAAGTTCAGGATAACTATCCGTCAGATAAATGATAAAATATCGCATCTAAATATGAGCATAAATGAGGTAAATTATATTAAATGTCATTTTTTGATGCGATATTGTTCATTTATCCGACATATAAGTTATCTAGCACTTTATCCGAAGATGGAAATACCGGCCCTTAGTGTAATAAATAGCTGTTTTATTTAACGTCTTCATCCACGATTGTTTTGTTTTGAAACTTGAACAATTGCCCAGTCGTCCTCACTGTCCTCATTCTATATGTACGTGTTTTGGTATGAGTGAGAACTGGTTAAATTTTGGGTCAACTCAACGGCTGCTGCTTTGTGGCCACTGTGGATGTCATATTCCGTGGCCCACTTTACGCACGTGGCGTAACCAACACGTAACGTAGTTACCATCGTAGGCGAACATGACAACACTGTACATAAACATCCACAGGCTTTCTAAAAGGATCGATTGTCATTTGATGGTGACGGTGATTGAAGACTGAATGGTGAAATTATAAAAACTTTAAATATAAATCGATTAATGAATGTATCTTCAAAAATCGATGACCAGTCAAGTCCAATGTTTTAGAATAGGTGGGTGAAATCTAAACACGGATGGAACTAATTTTACGAGCAAAAGTTTGTGTAGTTACAAGTACTAATATTTTTGACATACGTTTATGTCAAAGCGTTTAACATGCATTTGAACAAAAAAGGTAGGCAATTGGGATTTTCAAGTATCAAGAAATGGCGCTGATCGCATTAAACAATGGTACTTTTTGTTGACATTTGTAAGCGTAGCATTCCTGTCAATTGTGTTTCTTTAGTTTTCGTATTATTTTCTTATTTATTAGCATTTTTTATTTATAATTCAACTATGTGTAATAGAATTCTTGTAGTCATATAATTGTAATTTTATGTAAATGTCAAATGTGTACCACTGTTTGTAGTTCTAATATTCGCCGCTATTTAGCGTTTTCTTATTTGAAAATCCCAATAGTACAAATGAGTAAAGACGTATTTGGCATACATTTTTTTTTTCAACATTTATATTTAAGGTCTTTTTATATTAATATTATGATTATATTTGTGAATGATATTTAATATTTTTATTCAGGGCTGGTAAAATCGCGCGGATTTTGAAATAAAAAACACCCGGGACTTTTGGAATTTTTTGTTTTATTGGGTAACATTGAGTTTTTCAATTTTCTTGAATGAATGTATTATTATTTTTAAATAATTGTTTATTAATATTAATATGAATATTATTTAAATTAATCAAATTTTTCTTAACCATGATTTTTTTAAATTTTTTAAAGAGTGCTTATTCAGTTATTAGTTCATATTTAATAAATTGTGATTACATACTTTCTATTAATTGGGTTTTTAATAGGTTTTTTAAGTGATTTGAAAAACCCTAGTTGAGTTTTTAAATATATTTTTAACTTATAAACAATTAGTGTCAACCGTTAAATTTACAAATGAAAATTAGGTTTAGATTTATGGTTTATATTTTAGATTTAAAGACTTTGGCCGCATATTATTTAATGAATTTAGGGTCTCTAAATCCAAATCATAAAGATAAACATTGCAAGGTCCAAACTTTAGTTTTATGATTTAGTTTGACGTCACAAACTTTACCAGAACGAGTCTGAAATGATATAGATATATACACCCATCTTTATTTAGTATCCACTTGGTGGATTCGGGTTTTTAAAGAAATGCAAGAAGAACATGGAGGCTGTCATAACTTAATTGCTGCGAAATATAACCAATAATGCCAAGTGAATGACACTTTCACGGCGCACAGGTGTCTTGTTAAGTACTGCTCTACCGATATTTTAATCTTGTTTTTGAAGCATTTACATAGATGTCTGTACATATCAAAACTAATTTTCAGGTAATTTAAACTTACATTTATGAATGACTTACTTAAACCTAAACAAAAACCATACTTAATTTTCATTTGTGAATGCACCTTTACTTACCTAAAAATAATAATTATCATAGAATAAAATAAAATTTTATATTGTAAGTAACGTGTGTGTTAATTGGCAATTGTTAGCCTTAACAACTGTCTTGATTATTAATAGCCCTTATTGACATACATATTATTAAATAACTACTTATCCATCCTCATCATTAAAGAACTTCTTTATTTTATTTAGATAAAGATTTCGAGTTAAAATAATTGATTAAGATGACAATCTACGATAAAGAGTGCAAAAGAGTACATAAATGACTTCTTTTCCTTTTTTTTTACTGTATGAGAGCGACTACTTAAACACCAAATCTTAATGAAATAATAAGTGTGTTCTTTTTTTATTTTTACAACTGATGTAGAAAAAAAATACTTCTAACACTCTGCAAATATATTTGCAAAAACTTCTCTCTGATGTATTTATTAGTGAAGCATTTATGTAAATGTTGTCACTGGTATATTTTTCTCTCCCATTAGGCTAAATTTAAACCCCATTTATGTGATTCCTACTGAATACACAATGTGAGAAACAAAACTGAAGTGTCTGGCGGCCTTGGTCACGATGTGTGAACATCAAACACGCAATTATACTCCGACAGCAGCACCAGCACCAACACTCGGGAAAAAGAACTCATGAAGGACACAGCTCGAATGTAAATCACTCCCAATGAGGAAAACTTAAAAACGTCTTATCCAAATTAGATCGAGATTTATACTTCTGTTAAGAGGATATTTTTCTTTGTACGAGGTAAAGACTGAGGGAAATAGTCTACGGATAGATGGTTTAACACACCGAAGATAATTTGACATTTTTTCTAGTCATGAAGATAGAGATAAATAGTATTTACTACTGTACTGTACTGTAAAGAGTGTAAAGTATACATACATGTATGTACCGGGTTGTCCAAAAAGATGTTACCACGTACATGGGATTGACTTTTATTTTAATAACATAACACAATATATGCACATTAGTCCAAATGAAGCTAGTGCACTCCTTCGACCTGTAATCCTTGGTTCTCAATGCATGTGCAAAATCTTTTCACAATACAGGCCATAGCTTGTTCACACATTTCCGTAGGTATAGAGCGGACAGCTGTTGTTATGCGTTTTTTAAGGTCATTCATGTCAGTAGTTCTTGTAAAATACACACATTGTTTCACCATTCCCCATAGCCAGAAATCACATGGAGTCAAATCTGATGACCGTGCTCACCAAGCCAAAGGTAGTACTATATGAGTGGTAACATCTTTTTTGGCAAGCCGGTATTTCTTTCTATTAATATGGAACATGCACAATGATAACAATAACGATAGCTTCATTCTATAGCAACGTTTCTTAAACTATGGGTCGCAAAGGAGTTTGAGTGGGTCGCGTAAAATGTTCAAAATTTTATAATACCACTCATATTTTTCTAAGATGTATATAAAATTTCACTAAAATGTTCTAATGTAAGCAATACCATGTGAAATTGTTACTGCTTATAAACCTACCGACACTTTGAGTTCATTTTGATTTAAAAAAAGACACACCAATCTTGTAGTTACTAAAACTAAATTTTAGGAACCGCCTAATCCGAAGAACTTTAAAAACTTATGCAAACTCAAGGTTCACAGTAATTAACATTAATTATTGTAAGCTACTCGTATTATTAATTTTAAATTTAAAAAAAATCCATTTTAATCATGTTCGAAAGTCTAATTAGACAAATATTAGAAGGTGAGATTTATGTTTCGAACATTTGACTATCAGACAAGATTAAAATTGTTTCAAATTCATCTACTTTCCAAATTGTAACAAATTTAGTTTTATTTGAAATTGTTGATCTTATTATGGTGTTAAATTTTTATTATTTTGTTCATAAATATGGAGGTATGTGATATACCTATTCCTACATATTCATTTTCTTATTTTTGAGGTTAATGTTAAGAAACGCTGTTCTTTAGGGTCGTCCTACAATTTTCTCAAGGTATACATAAAACTATTTAAATCAATATGTATTTTGTCATATAATTTTTTATTTTTAAACAATTTTTTTTTCAAATTTATACTTATAGTTTGATGACGTTTTTTCTCCCTATTAAATAAAATTGGAACTACATTTTTTCATGTTTGTGTTATTGCGTATTGCCTTGACACGTTAATGGTATAACAAATTTTGACCCTCCTGCCTAATATTATTAATTTAGAATAGAAAATAAAAACATTTCGCTGAAATTCATTATCTTTCTTAATCTATAAAAAACAATTAGAACTGTCCAAATTTGTTTTATATCTTTTAATATAAGTATTTTTGGAAGATATTTATAATTCAAGATAAACTTTTACATTCTCTGTTTTAATTTGCAATTTATATCTCGAAGGCATAAAAACTTTTTAAATTGTCTTTTCGTTTATTTATCCCCAGAGGTATTTGTTAAATCAAATACAAAGCTTTGCTTCGCAAAGAAAAGCAAAGAAATAAAACCTCCATTAAGGAAATTCCTGCTTTACATCAGAGAATAACGAGCCATGTAGTCCATCCATCACAATTTTACTGCATTACTTAATCCTTACATAAAACAGTAATATATTTATTTGCTCATCCAATTTTGTTGAGTCGCTATGTAAATTCAGCTTGTTTTCAACATTCTTTCTTCATGTTTCACTGACTTATTATGTAAATTACATAGTAACGTACTCGGTGGGTCGGAGGATCTCTCAGTAGACAGGCAGACTCGAAAATATGTACAGGTCGGGCGAAAATATACAGAAAAATATCATAAGAATAAAATTTCAATAAATTAATATATGTACTCGAATTTAAATATGGGTCTACATCTACACTCTATTAAACATATTATTATTTATTATTTTAAGGAAAATATTTTATCTAACTCTTCTTCATCCAAAAGTAGAAGGTATAATCTTTTCAAAGATAAAACTAAATAGGGATATAATATTTATGTACATATTTATTAAAAGGCCTTATTCTGGGCGTCTAATATAATCACGTAATTCGAAAGTATGAACATTTATAACTTCCATTAAATCGAGAAAGTTTTTAGTCTATGTCAAATTTTAATAAATCTCGATACGCGATTTTTAGAACGATCTCCTTTCCAGGACAGAAATTAATAAACATTAACAGCGAATATTTAATTTAGTTGTTATTTGTCGTATGATCATTTATGTAGTGGTCATTTCAAATTTTGAAACGTGGAAAGTTTCGATGATAACCGATATCATCGTTTACAAAATTGAAATCTAATGACAGTTCAGGTTACACTATTTTTATTTGCATTGAAGCTGGGAGGTTAGAAATTGATTAGATAAGAGTTCGCTGATTCAAAAAATTGTATATAATTTAAATTATCTTAGACTATTAATGAAAATGTCGCGAAATTTGTACGAGATGATGTCTTTATTAAATATATGCATCCAAAAAAATAATAGAATAATTATTAAATTAAAAGAACTGTGTATTTGGACTTTAGTAATTTAATGTGCATATGTCGTAAGCAAATTGTAAAATTGTTTTTTTTTAAATTATAAAACGCCTAATCGTTTTTCCTAATGACTTGACGAATTGTAAAAATGATGAGTATTAGACTTCATTATCTTGGATATATCTCATAATATTCCTTCACTCTTTCATATAATTTAATCAAACGCAAAAAATTCGGGAGGTAAACATAATTTCATAAACAAAGGTGCAAGTTCTAAAATATTTTTACTTGTACATCGAAGGTTCGTAGGGACGTAAATATTTAGCATGTTTTATAAAAAGGTATAAGGTTTTTCATAAAAGGAGTTGCGCCTTTTGTTATTGTTTCGCGCATTTTTGATAAATTATTTTAAAATATAAAATGGTACTAAGCTGTCATTAAATTTAAATAGTTCAATTAAAATTGCAACTACAAAATACTATGAGAACGTTAGTAAGTAATTTAATAATAAAATTTAAATTATCTAATTTGTACTCTGTTTCTAACCCCTGGCCACAATTGGCTGTATTTACAAAACTTTTTAACGAAATTATGTTCTCCCCGTTGTGATTTTTCATTCCGCCCATGTTTTCGCGTGGTGCAAACCGTAACAATTACCTTAATAAGCGTAATTCAGAACTGAACGAGTCTGCGAGGCCCCACTTTGTTGCGAGGGATGCAGTAAAACGAACCACTTTTCCCAAACCATATTATTTCACTAGACTCGCATAGCTGTCTTCACGTGTGCCCAGCAATTTGCCACAACAGCCTATCCAGATACATTTAGAAATAGTTCATGTGATGAATTTTAAATAGATTTTGTGAAGCTGTCACGGGTTTAAAATGTGTATTAACGATGAATGGCTTGTAAATTTGATTGAAAATGTAATTGAATTTTGGTACTTTATATGACAATGTGTTTACTGTTTAATAATAGTTAAATTTCACACCTGATTTTCTATTAACTTCATAATCTGTTTATTTTATAATAATGTGTTTGAACGTGAAATGGAAAACCTGCCTTATCGGTTTTGGATTGAATTACATTTTTATTACCACATCTAATCTAATAGGTTTTTTTAATAGTTTCGCTTAAGATGCATTCGCAAATAAATATTAGAATTTTGTTTTATTGCGTGGTTTACTGCGTTTAATGATTATAATGGAAGAAGCAGATTGACTCACTCAGAAATGAATAAATATAAATAAATGTGGGATTCTTTTTAAGTTATACGCACACGGTACGGTTTTTATTAACGTATAATTACAAACTTATAGCAATTATTTATTCCAGAAATTCAATCTCTAGCTCTCAGCTCTTAACTCCGTCAACCGTCGTCGTCTACTATCCCACATAAATTACAAAAAATGTGATAAACAGTGGTGTTATGTTAATTTATTTTGTATTTTTATATGCATATTAAAGTAGGCAATGACATATTTAAAACAAAAAGTGAAAAATAAAAATTATGCTCTGTTCCATTTAAGCCATTCAGTAGACGGCACTGGCAACAGCGCAAATCTGAAGTAGCCGAAATTACATTGGGTAAACTTGTCTCTAATTTCAGCCAATCAGAGAGGTCAAAACTATTCCCTATGCTCCACAATACTGAATGGCTTAAATGGAACAAGGTATAGTTCCGAGTTAAAAATATTAACAAAAATGTAGAAAATAACCTTAAAAAGAAATAATTAATAATAGGGAGATACTTCACTGATGATTTCGTTTGTTTCACTGTCACAACCAGAAGCATATTGGCACACCTAGAAATGAATAATAAGTTGTAATGATATATTTTTATCTTATGTAACAAAAAATCATTCCCATTCCCAGTCATATTTACCGATATTTATATATATATATATATATATATATATATATATATATATATATATATATATATATATATATATATATCTGTTATTATTATATTCTTGGATTTAAAAAAGGGCATTCGAGACCATTGACAGGGATCGATTACTCTTTAAATTAAATCATTATGGAGTACAAGGAACCTGCCTTGCGTGGATCCAGTCATATATATAGAAGTCAAAAGTATTATGGGAAGATTATAATTCTGATATGCTCTTTAATAACTATGGAGTACCACAAGGTAGTGTTCTTGGTCCTCTACTTTTTCTCATATATATAAATGACATATACGTAAACTTTAATATTTGTGATTACCATCTCTTTGCAGATGACACAATAGTGTATATAAAGGGTAATAATTTAGAGAATATGGTTGTTAATATGAACAATGAGTTAGAAAAACTATATAGTTGGTTAAACAATAATAAACATGGTATTAGGATCAGTAACCTGCAGACAACTATTTGTTGATAAACAATATAACATAATGATGAATCAAGAAATAATTGAAATTGTTACCACTTTTAAATATCTTGGCGTTCTTATCGATAATGGTTTGAAGTTTGATGCGCACATTGAGTATATATGTAAAAAAAATGCAAAAAAATAGGTGTGCTGTGTAGACTTAGAAATGTTTTAAGTATTGAAACAAAAAAATTTGTTTACAATTGCATTATCTTGCCGCATTTTACTTATGCATGTACTTTACTTTGTTTATGTAGTAAAAGTAATATACATAGACTACAAATGTTACAAAACAGAGCAATGCGGATTATCTTGAACGGCAATAGATATAGTAGCATTAATCAAATGTTAACTAAATTAAACTGGCTTAATATTGAAGCATTCATTGAATTTAATTGTTTAGTTTTTATACATAAAATTAGAATTGGTAATGCTCCACTGTATTTGCAAAAGTCTGTTACTATTATAAATGAGGTTCATAATCGTGATACTAGACATAAAAACAACTTTTATATAAAAAAGACTAATAAAGTGAGTACACACAAGTCAATATTTTTTAGTGGACTTATACAATATAATGAACTACCAAATAAAATAAAGAATTTAAATATGGTAAGCTTTAAACGAGAAGTTAAAAATAGACTTATTAAATAGAAAATGTACCTATACTCTTTTCTTGATTGTGCCTTTATATATTTTTTGTACCTGAATGAATGTATATTTTTCATGTAAATTGTATCATATAGCTAGCTAAGCTAATAAACATATATTATTATTATTATTATTATTATTATTATTATTATTATTATTATTATTATATATATATATATATATATATATATATATATATATATATATATATATATATATATAGGTCGAGAATCTGGGGAACCGGGTTCGATCCCGACCGACGCTGAATATTTCCAATTTTAAATGGTACAAAATTGACCCCTGTGGTGCACTCTCCACGCCAGCAATGAGTGCCTGGTGCAAATATATCATTTTTACCGATATCTGTGTACAAAGCATATTGGCACACCCAGCAATGGGTAATAAGCCGTGATGATATATATATATATATATATATATATATATATATATATATATATATATATATATATATTTGTATATTACATATATTGTTATCTGTATTTCAAAATGAAATATGTATATATCATAAAAATAATTTCATACGTTGTAATTTATAAAAATATATATTTTAATCAAAACTATGGCATTTACAATGCAATATGCATCACTGGAAAAGTACATAAATAATCTTTTGATAAAATTGTTTGACATTTAGTTATTTTTGTTGAAATGCATCACATATTTTTCTATTCGAATATTTAAAAGTAATAAAAATATTTTGAAACTCACAAGTGCGATAAGAAATAGGAAACGTACAATTTAAATAGACCAACAAAAACAAATATTTATCTGAACTCTGTTGTTCTAATGCTAATCTAATCAAAACTTCTCGACCAATAAAACAAAACAATTTAATTTACATCCAACGATTCTCGTTTGTTCCGCTCTAACGATCCAATCTAGTAGGCGTCGGTCACTGAGTGACACTTGATTAAAAAAAGAGACAATCGTGATGGCTGTAACAGAAGAACAAATGACGCAACGCGGCAACTACGATTTCACATCTCCTAAATAAATTAAACCAGTCGGGGTTTTGACAGCGAGAATTATACGCAATGATGAAATCTTTGAAATCGTGCCATGAGGTACGCGTCCTGTACGCATAGCGTGTTTTTTAATGAATGTTAATTACTTTAGTGGGATTAATTGTTGTGTATCGCGTAATCCATCATGAAGTGAGATTATTCTTGTTAACGTTCGCTATCAGTCATTTGTTATAATTATGCGTGTAAGAGACAGGATTTCAAATGTTTCCTTTTACAAACGTAATTACGAGATGTGTAAATTAGATTCTATATATAGTGGTATGAGTCGTTCAAATTACATCTTGAATTACATTAAATACTTCAAGCTGAATTTATTTTTAGTAGGATGTAGATTTATTTGAATGACGCAAATTAGATACGGTCAAACATCATTATTATTGATTTATTTTATTTTCTACCATTTAAAAACTTGTTTTGATAATTTCATCATTTAGAAGGCACTCCTGCTTTTAAAATATTATTAGTTTATAGCTCCATAATTTAGACCTCTAAAATTTATTGCATAACAAATCTTCATTTTCATTTAATTAATTTTATAACTTTTACTATCAGGGAGATGTTCGATTTTTTTACGCATCATATATTATTTTTTCTTCATTCAGGTGACATTTATAATTATTATTTATGGTTCAAGAGAGTAAATATACATACGAGTATTTTACCCAAGACCTTCTAATCTAATAATAACCCTATACATATGTATGGGGATTTTAAGCAAGGAAAATAATGAATGCCACAAAAATTGTAGCTCACTAGAGACTTAAAAATAAAACATTCTTGTATTAAGATATATTATAGTAACAGTGCATGGCCCAACACTTTTCTCGTGTGATGTATTTGCAATAAGACACTTGTACCATAAATAACTATTATGCACTCCTTGGATAGATACTAATTTCCACGAGTTGATAATATGTCTTTCTATGCTCTGTAAGTTCATGAATGATTAATATTTAAACTGACATTTGTGAATGGATGACATTTATAATTAATTTTGTAAGCTAAAAACGCATATTTTGTTACTTGCTGTGAATTTATATTTACTTTTTCTGTTGAAACGTTTCTAACCTTAATATGATTATGGTATAGTTTGCGAAAGTTGACGTTTAAATTATTTTATAGATGTGGTTTCTTTTGAAACCCTAGAAAAGAATAGAATTTTACGAATTATTCATCTAAGAAATTTTTGCATGAACCCATTTAAATACCGGACTAGGAAAGCACAGGAATACATTACTATGTCTGGCTGAAAATAGATGGCCGACTAGGGTAATTGAATTTCGAAACAGGGGTGCGTTTAAAATATTTTAAACATTTTTCGTTTATATTGATTATAACAAAATATTTTGATCTTTAAACTATTTAGTTTGGCAATTCTATGAAATAGGATTATTATTAAATTCCTGTAACAGTAATTCCGACTCGAGGGTTGCTTATATCTGAAATGAACGAACTAGAATTTGCGGTATTAAATTTTTTAAACACCCCTGAATCCTGTTGCTAAGGTCATTTTAAATACCTCCTGGTATTAAGTACAATTCTAATCTTCTGTAACGGGTTAGATACGGGTCAGTTTCCTTTCACATCAAATATAGGGAAGTGTTTTCAAAAGAAACCACATCTATTAAATAATCTAAACGTCAACTATCATTCGCTAGTCATACTATACATACCTATCCCCCTTTTGTAATAGTAATCAACCGAACAATTTACGGTTTATATTTGTGTGCTGTGTGCTAAAAGTAAAATATGTTTTCAGGAACAAACATTTAATTTTGTTTAATTTAGTTATGTAATTCTTGCCTGTTATATTAAATTATACGGGCTTTGTCCTACTTTTAACATATAACATATAAGTAAATTAGCAAAACAAATATCCCTCCGGTAACCTAGTTTTCGATGTTTCTCTGTAATAATCAATTTGCCAAACCATTGTTTATTATACTGCAGTAATATTTACCCTATGTATTGACTTTAATTCAGCATCCGACAATCTAGTGGACTAAGCAAACTACGATGTTCGATTGATTGTTATCTGCAGTTGCATTCGGTGCAATTCCTGTAATTAAAATTGATGCCCGATGCTTTATTTCCAAATAGAAACTATGCAGATTTGTTTTCATTTATGCGATATACATATTTTTCGATTCGACAAAAATAAAAACTACAATATCACTCTATCCAGGTATAAGTAAGTACCTGTAAGGTAACGTGTATTACATTCTGAAATCCGAAAGTAGTTTGGTACACTTAAAATAGGTAAAAATCGTTATGATACTTTTATTTTTAATGGAATAAATGTAATTTATTATTTAAGTATGTAATGTATTATGTATTCTTTTTATGAGGTAACATAAATTAAGGGACAAATAAAGTTAACCTAAATTCATAATACCAACAAAACATGAATGAGTACTTGTTATTGCTTTAATTACTGTAGACGCTCAATAATCAGAATATTCTTTATTCCGAATTCTTCTTTTGATATTAATGTGTAACCTTTGCATACGCAGATTTCGGTAATGACAATTTATTTTTAGCGTGGATAGTGGATACTACAACCGGTCACTTGACGTACTTAGCCTTTGATCCAAACATAGTATGTATTACTAATAAAACAAAATATTTGGCTTATTTAAAATTCTCTTTAAAAACATTAAAAGTATTTTTCATATATTTTCACTTTCTATAATCCGAAGGCCTGGGTAATCCGAATATCTTTCAGAAGACCGAAATTTTATTTAGTTTTCTTTGTACGGATAGGTATACAGCGTGTTTCCCTTAAAACAACCAGCGCTTTTTTGGGCGAACTAATAACTTTAGAAAAAAAAAGTTATATACAAGAAATGATCAAGAATAAGGGGCTAATTTATTAATAATAACAAACCGAAAATTCGACCAGTGGTTCTCAAACGGCAGAACAAAATTATATTTTTTAAAATTGTATCCTATATAATTTTTTTAGCCCATTAGATAGAGAATTTTTGTCTGATTTCAACGATATAAATATGGTATAGGGTTGTATAACAATTATTTCGAGAAAAATGGTATTAAAAATAATGTTATAATATTACAATAAGCTATGCAATACACAGGTAATACGTCTGTTGCCTAGTTACGCTACATTATTTCTAATTTTTAATACCATTTTTCTCGAAATAATTGTTATAGAACCCTATGCTATATTTATATCGTTGAAATCAGAAAATAATATTCTATTTAAATGGCCAAAAAATTATATAGAGTGCCATTTAAAAAAATATAATTTTGTTCTACCGTTTGAGAACCACTGGTTAAATATTCGGTTTGTTACTATTGATACATTATCCCCTTATTCTTGATCATTTTTGGTATAAAACATTTTCTCTAAAGTTATTAGTTCGCCCAAAAAAGCGCTGGTTGTTTTAAGCACCCTGTATATGTGGCAAAGTAGATAACGGAGCATATACAATGAAGGTAATAGTGACTTAAAAATAAACACAAATTTATAACAACCAACAAAATTTGACCATGTGTACGTATATATACTGTTTAAACTAAAAGTCAATGGGGTATTACTACATTTAATTTTTTCTTTCTGAAAATGTAAGTAGATTTATATACCTTCTAGAAATACATAATATTTAAACTATGAAGTTTTGAAATTAGAATAAAATTTAAATTTTCTCTTGTCACTTAACAATGTGGCAGCATTACCCTCCATTGGCCAAATCTGAAACTACCTTACAATATTTCACAGCCATTTTTGCCTACATCAAGTATATTTACGCACACGATTATAATAATTTTCTACTTTTCCACTCAGTCATGGTGTTCCTCAAGGATTAATCTTAGGTTCTCTTTTCTTCCTCATTTTCTTGCATCAGTCAATCCTACTGACATAGATGAACAATTTGTTATTATTAACATTGAGTTACAACAATTAGTTTCTTGTATTAAGAACAATGGTTTGAAAATTAATACTAGTAAACCTTCGCTTCAGGTTTTTGGACATACAGGCAGTATATTACCTGATATTATACTGTTTAGAAAACATCTTAACAATTTCACCAAGATCTTAATATTGAGATAAAATTATAATTAATTTTGATTAAGTATTATTATTATTACTATTATTATTATTATTATTATTATTATTATTATTATTATTATTATTATTATTATTAATATTATTTTCATTGAATAAAAGTTGAGGTTTTTAGGTTCCTAATCGTTTATTATGTTCAATAAGTCGGTGTCAATAATACAATGAACGTTTCAGGCGTGCATCCGCCCATCATCAGCACAATTTAAATTGACATATTAAAAAAGTTAGCTTTATTTGACATTATTTAAGCATATTTACGTTTCAAAACGATAGAACAAAAATACATAATTAGCATTGAAATTTAAATATGTGGGCGACTTTGGAAACGTAATTTTAATGTAATGTCAATTTGTGCTGATGATGTGCGGACGCACGCCCGAAACGTCCATTGTATTGTTGTAACCGACTTGTTCAACATAACATAAACGATTTGGAGCTACAGGCTCATAAAAGAGTATTATCTACCTTAATTTTGGTTGGCTCTGACCTATCTTCAGTTATTAATTTTGTTTTAATTTTTTAAATAATTTTATTGATGTTTTAAATTATAAATATTGCTCAAAATGAGGACCACCAATTTCATTGTAAGCATTGCACTTACGGAGTATATTTTGATAACATTCGTTCAAAAATGCCCAGGACTTGTTTGACTTTCTTTTGATGTCGTACACTCGGTGGTACATTAATACCATTTTGGCGTAATTGCAATCAGTATGCCCATTCATAATGCTTCTACAACTCATTGCTAAAAATTAAAAAAAAAGAATGTCTGCATTCATATGTCACAGCCAACTATAATTAAGGTAGGTGATAACTCTTTTAAGAACTTGTAGCTCAAAAACGGTGCGTTTCCGGATGTGAGTTTATTAGTAAAGTTAAAGTTAATCTATTTTGTATCCCCTACATGCCCTATAAATTTGTAACACGTATTCAGTATTCATTAATACCATGTATTTGTTTTTACATGCATTAAATAAATAATTTAAATTCGTGAAATCAACCTTTGTCATTAATAAATATTTTTAACTGTTAAAATGTACAAGACCAGAATATTAAAAATTAGGTATAATAACACAAGGTTTAAACGTCGCTTAATTCTGTAGATTTTATTTGATAACTGACAGCGTGACAGGTGATATCTTTTTCAGTTTTGTGAACTAGGTTTGCATTCTGACCAATCAAAGGGCAAAATTTATATCCATAACGAAGGTTATTTTCGTACGTGAAATGAACTATAATATGTATTTTGTTAGGTGTTTTATTGCAAATCCTTTTATTTAATTCCATTTCTGGTATTGGGGTGTTAAAACCAACAACCCCGAATCGTTCGTTAACCGCTCCGGTCCCTAATCAAGGCCTGGGATCCTCTAGAGTTGATTAAAACTTCAGTAAACACCCATGGACACAGGAGAGTCACTACAACACAAACGCGATCCCCGAGCCCGGTTGTTGATTTTTGCGATGATTACGTGTTTGACTGAGAGCGGGATTTTGGTAAACTGATGAAATACTGATACCCGAGATAATGCCAAACCTGCAGCCATTGTGGGATTACAGTTTCAAATAAAGGGATGGTGGAAATTTGTATTGTTCATTACAAGCGCTGGGATTCTGCATTTTAATCGAACCTGAGTTACCTCTGTTTGAATTTACTAGCTAAAAGCATTTGATTACTCTTGGTCGAGGTGGCTTGATTATTTGTTCCTCTAAATTATATCTTATACCAATTACATAGGAATATCTTCATTGCTGCCTTTGTTACAATGGTAATCAAAGCTTGTCGTACAAATTAAAATCTATATATGTATTACACCTTTTCTTATTATATTTCAGAAATGGTCAAATTTATTTCAAAAAACGTCGTTCGTATAAATAATTTTAATTCAGAAAGCAACAGTGGGGTATTTGACCTTTTTTTAAAATCCATCTAATTATAGAATTCAAAATAATATAAAGAAAATAATTATGTAATACAGAACTACGAATGAATATATTCCAAATTTTGATACCTAAATGTCATTTGGTTTACTTTCGTTGTTTTGTTTCTAACAATTTAATCAAAATAGACAGATAACACAGAAGACTTGAAAGTAGTTAGAATTTGGCGTAGAGTAGATGTATGAGTGAGTGAGTGAGGAACAAAGATAGCAATTCTGTAACAGTAATTAAAAGGATTAAAAATTAAAATATTTTGAAAACTAGTAATATTTTTTAATTTTTGTACTGTTTCAAGGTCTAGTTTTAATAAAAAGGACAAAATAACGAATTCTTTAAATAAATCGTTACTATGTTGTTGGAGCTGATTATAATTTAGTGTTACCCATTAGCCTTCACATGACAAACTGTAGGTAAACTATTTTGATCGCAAATGAAGACCACACTGCAAAAATCAGGAATGTCATTATTATGAAATTTTTGGGAAATTGAAAAAACAAGTTTATAGCAATAATGTTCTTCTATTTACTACGTTTACATGCAGTTTTGAAAATGGTTTCAGTTTTCAGTCAAAATTACGCGAAACTGTTTACATGCAATTTTCAAAACAGGTTTACAGATTGATTTGAAAACCGTTTTGACGCATGCGCATTTGGCCGATGTAAGTGACAAATCCTCTTCACTCCAAATTCTTCGTTTTACCATTATTTCAATTATTTTTTCTACTTTGTACCACTACGCGCTAAAACTACACAAGTGTCAGTTTATTTGTAGGTTAGTAACACAAAGCGACAGAAACGTTATGCTATGTACGCATGCGCAATAATGAAACTGAATTTTAAGTGTTTACAAGAGTAGTTTTGAAACTAGTTTACAAGTCAAACTCATGAATTTTAGTTTTGGTTTGAGGTAACTGAAACCGTTTTGACACTGTATACATGGCGTTTTCAAAACTAAAAACGCTCGTGCTACCAGCCATTGAGACTATTATACTTATTGCATTGAAAGTTTGTACATAAAATTCTACCGTATTTGATGTACCTATATGACGCATATCTTAACTCATTTCGTAAAAAAATGTGATTCTTCTTTTTTGCAGTGTGGTCTTCAAGTGTAATTCATAGTTCAGTAACTGTATAATTTTCTAAATTATGAGTCCAACTGATACTTTCTGAACTATTCGGAACTCCATGCGACTCTTTATGAAATAAAATTGGTTGTTTTGAATTACAATGTAAGTTTTCCAAAATTCAATTTGAAAAGGGAGTAATACATCGGTTTGTGAAGCAGGATTACCCTGTAGGTATAATGTACATACAAGTAAGTATGAGCAAGAGAGTCTTATAATAGAAATCTGCCGAGGAAAGTAAAATAAACTTTTGAAATAATTAATATCATTAAGTATTCGTAAAACTGTATGATTCATGTTAAAAAGAAAACGAAGAGATTTGTAGAAATTATTTATGTCGCAATTTTGCACGTTTGAATTACATGGAAAGTCATGATTCATAATAGTAAAAGTGAACATGAAAGTAACAATTAATTAGGTATTTCCTTATTATTTTTACATGTTCTTTCAATGGTTTTTTCTTCCGACAGACAAATAATTACACTTGGAACAATTCTTGTTACTGTAATAACATAATTAAACATAAACTTACAAATACACATAAAAATTGTTATTAAAAAAATAATCATAATTGACTTATGAATGTTATATAGTTTGTTTCTTATGAGTTCGTTATAATTGCTGTCAAAATCATGAGTTGCATTTTAAGTTAGACAGTTAGAATTTTAATTTTGTCATCATTCAATTTTTCGGGGCGAATTACTCGTGTGTACCAATTTTTATTAGAATAATCCGACAAAAGAATATTTATTACTTTAAAAAAAAAATTGTGAAGTTCAATGGGTTCTTCGTACCAAAAAACTATTATAGGTATTTAAGTAACATATTTTTACAAATAGTATACAGGTGTCATTAAAATTCCTAAAGAAATGTAACCTCAAACATGAAACTAATTACGTGAAAAGCGTTGTAGATAAACAAGAAGAATATGCTCATACATTATGATTCATATTATGTCGAAGGATCGTATGTGTTGAGTATGTTTTTGAACTAAGTGGATAAGAATATTAATAAAAGAAGAAGTTTGAATAACTTTAAAATATAAAAATTTAATTTAGAAGCTTTTGGAATTAAATGCTTCCATTTATTTATAAGAATAATGTGATGGAAAATATATTTTTTTCAATTAAAGAGATAGACAATATTAAGTAAAATGGCGGCAACACAAAATGTGACGAAAGCCTGTGACATATAAGTTTAACAAACTTCCCATTAGAATCAAAAGCTTTTATTGAAGCTAAAATGTCAAATGAAGTAAATTTTCACCAAGGATACAAAGTATTATAATGACTGCAATATTTTTGACGTTTAAAAACCCAACTGACAGTTGCAGTATTGCAGTAGCCATTTTACTTAATATGTGCAGTATTAGAAAGAGAGAAAACTTATAATCGAAAAGGTCTACTTAAATAAAAAATTCATATCTCAAATTGTATTGTACCAATATCAAATTTTGGTTCCAATATATATAATTCATTTGCTAAACAATTCAATATGCTTCTTGCTTGTTGGTTTCTGAATTTCATTTCTGGTTATGCAAGTCATTTCTCAAATCACATCTTGAGTTCCAACCGCCCATATTTCGTGGTTTCATACATAATTCCCGTCCCAAGCGAGTGCATGTAGCCCGGGGAGTTGGCAGTCACTTTTCAACCCCCTTTGCACCGCCACTGGTCATGATTTACACTGTCACACGCTTGAGTTATAGTGCGGTGAGATATTGCACTCCAGTATAATCATTGGCGTACAGGATTCTTTCTAGTGGGTTATAAAATAAGTAAAAATTGCGGGAATACAGTTTTATGATAATTTGAAACATAATTCATAATTTATGATTATTGTTTACATATGGTAGTGTTATTTCATGTTTATTATTCGAGTATATAACTATTAATACATCGTCTTTTTGTATTTTACGACACAAAAGGAAAATACATTATGTAATTTAATCTTTAATACTGTAATAATATTTAAGAACTCTGAGTATATGTATGTAAAGTTATTACTTCCATAAATAAAAAGAAATTTATTGCTTGTGCTGTCTATATAAAATGCATATGATATTAATGCAATCTCTCAAATTTAGACGTATACCATATGTCAGTGTACAGTAATGAATGCGTTAAACATTTGTGATCGTATTTCCTTTTACTAACAGCTTTGCTTTCATTATAAATTCTAACTAATTATCGTCTTCATAAATTATATTCTAAAACATAATTGTAACAAGGAAATGAGTTGATTGCTTTTTAATAATTCCTTAACACTGCATGTTAAATTGTTAATTGCAAACGGAACGAAAAATCCAAGCTACATATAATAATAAAAATTTATATTGTGCTAATTGGTAAAGCATAATTCCTTTAGACTACAGTAGATAAATATTAATTTATGTAAATAATGTCATAGCATTTTTACTATTGCTGGGAATGCCAATCAGTTCACACGGATGGCAGTATCTAGTGACGATATTATAATGGAAAATTTATATGTTCCAGCATTTTACAGATTAGCATGGTTTTTTAATTGTTTACCACTTATAAAATTAAACATTTTGTATAAAAAGTATAGGTATTAGAAATTATTGGAATTCTTGTTAAGTGCACTAAGTGACCCGTTGTGGTACGGACGGTCCGAGATTAAATCTGATCTCCTGATCTGAGTAAACCATAAAACTATTTTTAATTTTCAATGGGGTCTTGCACCCTAAAGCTACGTTTCCAGCTCTTAACATAGTCACTGTTTTTGTTATTTGTCATAACCTTGAAAGTTTGTCATACGTATTGTGGCTTGAGCGTTTCCAGCTACTGTTTTAGTCTTTAGTCTTTGTCTTTGTCATAGCGCATAAACACAAAGTTTGCATGCTTCATACTTTCGTCATAGTCTTTGTCGCTGTTCTGTTGGAAAAAGATAAGTGATGTAAGCGCTATCTCTTTTTATGTTGCGCAGTAGTTCTGCGCGTTGTATCTGTCATTATTTTGGTGGTTATGTTATTATTTTTGTGTTGAGATAATATAAATATGGACAACAGAAAGAAAAAAAATCATATTTTTTATATTATAATTACAAATAAAATTATATCATATCTTATGGATATACAGACAATATTGAAATTTAAAGTGGAATATTAGAAATATTGTGGTTCGTTCACCATATTAATTTCGTGCTTTATTTCGTGTTATTTTGGAATTATACAAAATAATTACATTATTACTTAATTTGAGTAATGATTAATAACTATATAATTTTTGAAGCATTGTAAAGAGTGCAAATGTGTTCCTTTTTTGAGTGAACAAACATTATAAGTACAAAAACTTAAGACTGTGCTTATGTTAACAGCTGGAAATGGCCAATATCTTCCAACAAAAACATAAGACAAAATACAAAAACAAAGACTAAAACAGTGACTATGTTAAGAGCTGGAAACGTAGCTTAACAAAAAATAATAAAATGTACACTTTATACTTAACGTATTACACAATAAATAGCGATTAAAATGAAAAAAAAAATAATAATTACTTTGCGAGATATTTTAGGTTTGTTGTCATTGTCACTGTGACGTCACATTACTACCTTTCTCTCGCTGTCTACTATAGAGCTTATGCGAGAGTAAGATATAGCAATAGGTGTCGCCGTGATGTCATGTTGACATTAAAAATCAAATGCAGCTAAAATCAATAAGACTTTAATACCACAAATTGCTTTAAAATTAAAAGAACTTTCATTTAAAATAATAAAAAAATCAGAGTGCAGGACCCCATTCGCACAAAAGTGATTTGTGTGATACTCTTTCTATTAAATACAGCTTTGAGAGCCCATAAGATGACGCCTAGTAAGCGCGTTCTATAGTATAGATATACCGTAATTAAATTAATGAAATCTGCAAATGAAAGTCTATTGTCATATCAACATTGGCTAATGAGTCGTGATAACCTATTTGCATATTTATTTATTTATTTATTCGCATCAAGAGTATATAGCATTCAATATTGTATATATCAAAACATATTCCTGAGACATTGATTGGAGTAGTTATTCTTTAGCGCTATGTAATCCTTCATTGTTGATTGAAATTATCGTCAGTTGTGGTTTAGTTTCATTTTTATCCAGCCATATGCTCCTGTAGTGGAAAGATGGAGCCGGTAAAGAGGCTTTTTCCTTGTTCCCGTCCCCAGTTAATAATTTATAAGTAGAATTAGTAAAATATTAAAAATATATTACCATTCTGTTGTATACGTTATGATAAAATAATGCCAGATGTCACATATACGCTAACTTCCCTATATTTATATGTAAATATGCAATATTACTTTTTTTACTCTCGTTTACGGTCTGAAGTCAGCTTTGTTTAATTTGTAGTGTGTTTCTGTGGTCTTATATTGCCGTAGAAATAGTGTAATATCTGACTCGTTCTATAAATTCTTTAGTTACCTATTCGTTTTTTATACACTCGTTACTAAAGAGACTTTTATAAAACTTATACTATTTATGAACATAATTTCTACATTAGAAGATATACATTATTCTATTATTTGGCAACGAGTCCAACACTAGTATGTATTTATTTATACAGTTATTACATCCCCATTTCGATATTTCTCTTCCCCGTGTAATCTTCTTTATGTTGCTTTTCATCATCCCTTAATTCGCCGTCACTGTGCAGTGGAGCTTGCACACCCTATGTCGGGGGAGGTAGGGTTTTAATATACCTCGGTCATCTCCCTTGCTCGGCTGCACTCGCAGAATGAATGTGCATACATTATCTTGACTCGTTGACTTTTTGCCAGACCTGTAATAATGTTTACTCCACCGTCGTACATAACTACTTCGCCTCGCGTTCGCAGACGACGAAAAAATTGCCACTGTTGTCGCAAACAAATGGGGGAGATAATTCTCTTTAAATGGCAGACGTTTCAGAGTAAACACACTCGCTAGGTTTGATGCTTGTCGCAGGAAATTATAGATCAGCACGCCTTCTGCGTCTATTGTCATATTGCGTACACAGAGTTTCATTACTGGAATGTTTTAGATTGGTTCACCGTTCAAGAATTTAAATTCAGTTGAAAAAAAATCATTAATACTATAAATAAAAATATATAAATGTGAATGTGTCGTTCTATGACAAAAGTATGTCACTTTCCGGGAACGTAAAAAATAAATTTATTGGTATTATTTGACTGTTAGTATGATGTGAGGGATGATGAGAAATAATTGGAGATGCAGTCTTAGTAAACAGTGTTTATTAAATAATCATTTAATTAACTTTCCTATGTTTCGATTCCAAATGAATCATCATCGGGGATAGTTAATGTACAGTTGGAAAAGAAGATCATTACATTACAAAATCAAAAATTGTAAGGATGAAAATGTCGTCAAAAAGTACCAGCGATAATGAAATACGGGCATGCATCAGAAACAACTAAAGTTTACTCAAAAAAATAAAACTGGGAAATAAAATAAAATATCTCCATCGAACAATCACTTTTTATTATTTATAAATTTCTGCCTTTTATCAGCAGAAAATCTAAGTTTGTATAGAACAACAATTTTGCACATTTGAATTAAAAAATATTTTTTTAACAAACTTTTGCTATGAAACGATTAATAACTTACTTCTGGGTATGACGATCTATCTCAAAGTTGCTGTGGAAAGAGCACCATTTCGAAGCCTGTTAAAATGTTAATGCTTATAATTTTATATTATCTTAAAATGTCTGATTTATATTCATTTGCATCAATGTACGATAATGTTACCACAACAAGTATTTTATAATATCGCAATATTACATCGCGCTTGAATTTTTTAAAAATATATTTTATTAATTTTTAATTGTTAGATTAGGTATTGCTAAAAATTGTAACACATTCAAAGCCCATAGAGAAGTCAAAATAAGTTGAAAAGTTGTATACAATACTCATATGTGTCCAAAAATGAACTGTTTTGGAGAGGTTATTTTGTAAGAAATTATGTCAAGGTCGCCACAATATTTTACTTAGGTCTTTTTTTTTGAAAACAAAAACACGTTTATGACCTCTCAAAGGTAAACAAAAAGTCTCATTTAATCGAAGTCGTAACTGTTAAGCCTTATTCACAATACGAAATTAGTAGTTAGTGTTAGTAGTTATGGTTAGTATTTCTAATTAGTAGTTAAAGATTGGCAAACAGCATTCACAATATATGAAATTAACGACTACGAATAACAATTTTTGTTGGCAAAATAGTACATTTGATTGAGCTTTTATTGCCTACAACCTACAAAACTGATATTTTTATAAGACACACATTTCAAATTCTACTTTTATAATTTTACAAAAATGTAATTGATTTTTTTAAAACAACTGTCAAACTCAACAAATGTCACATCTTTCTTTTCTCTGTTCTGTGATTGGTTACTCTGTTAACCACTAACCATAAGTTTGGAGCTTACAAACTCTTGCGCTAACTGAACTTAGCGCAGACCTGGGCTGCGCAAATTTCGATATTGTGAACGCTAAACTACAACTACGTATGCCAAGCTTTCTGCGCTAATCGTAACTACTAATACTAACCATTAATTTCGTGTTGTGAATGAGGCTTTATTGTTTTCGAGATAGCAGTGGTAGATCTCGTAATATCTCATTTTTCACTGCCTTATATATCGGAAACTATTGAAAATCGAACACATATTGTATAAAACTTTTCGACTTATTTTGACCTCTTCTCTATGTCCTATAAATGTGTTATAGCTCGTCCAGCAATCATTTGAACAAATGACTTAAATCCTACGTACCAATATGAATCATTGCTATTTATAATTTTGTGTATCACAGAAATATAGCCTCCTTTCAGTGCACATTACAAGTCTATGAAAGTTGAAAATTGCTTGAAACCATGCAAATAGGGAAAAGGACCGTAGTTTGACAGTAAAACTCTCATCCAAGAAGTTATGCTAGCTTTAACAATAAACGCTCATTACTGAACTGAGCGCCTGGCAACGCCAAAATGTAAATATACACGTTGCCAGGTGCTCAGTTCAGTAATGAGCGTTTATTTTCCCTATTTGAATGGTTTCAAGCAATTTTCAACTTTCTTAGACATATAATGTGCACTGAAAGGAGGTTATATTTTTGCATGAAACGCAAAAATTTTCACATTTGCAACGATTAGTATTGGTACGTAGGATTTGTTTAAATGATTGCTGGACGAGTTATACACTTGTTTAAAATAAATAAAATTAGTTTGAACAATTGAAGAATTAGAAATAAAAATTCTGCTGCATTAAACAGTTCATCTGGTGGTATTGTCCATCAAGTATTGTTACCTTGAACTTCACGCACAGCGACACATTGTTTTGAATATTGTTCAGTAGTTTCGTGTCGATCCTATCAGAAATGCAGGACTAGGGGTACGGAACACGAACACATCGCCAGTGAAGTTTCGAAATGTTAATTATTTACAAGTGTAATGACGTATGTGTAAATTTCTAAAGGTATGTCTGCCTGTTTTATTTCTACTTTCTTGAGTATTTGTACGTCTTCTGATTACTATCGTGTTCAACTATAAATCATGTAAATCTAAGATCTACTGCAGAAGTGCAACATTTAATCTAAATAAAATATGATGTATAAAACACTTCATATCATCGTATAATCTCCCGTACTTGTTGACTAATGTTCCAACTTATGTAAAGTTCCTGACAGAGCATAAAGTCTCTAGTTTTTCTTTTTAGATATAGCGTGAAATATATCCAAGTGCGCTGGGTGGAAAAATAGCACTGCAAATCTTGTCGCTGAGAATAAATTCCATATGTGTTTAGTGGGAGCAATCTTTTTGTCGTGCATTGTGTGTTCTTCGCGTGCATTTGTCAGTGTACTGGAGGCATTTTATCATTAATACAGGGCGCTTTCTTACTGACGAGAGAGAGATAATGCTACAGCTGTAAAGTAAGCTTATCACGGTGTTTTGCTACACGGGAATGGGTTTTTTATTTATGGCTGACCGGGGCTTAGCTTACCGACCTTTTTATAGATAATTCAGACTGTTTATGATTGTTTGTTTACGTTTTTATGTCTCGTTGTTTTACTTTCTCAGCTCGATTCATTTACTTTATTATATAAAATTTAATTAAATGGATTACATCGTTAAACTTAAGCACAAGCATGGTTAGGACTATATATTAAATATGAAACACTAATTATTTAACATAAACATACACGGTTCAGCGAAGAATATGTTATCATATACACTTTTTGCTCACAATGTTCTAATATTGCGTCACTGAAGTTCATAATTTTCAAGTATATTTAGGTATCATGGTACATGTTATTTTACTTAATACAAGCCTGATATATTCTATAAATTATTTCCATTTCCGTTTATGACTTTACGTTATACTGAATCGCAAACCTCTTATAACAGAGCTCTGTCTCTAGTGGTTAGGAAGGTTTTTACGGGCTCCGCCCGATAGAGGCTGTTGAAACCATAGCAACATATATACAGTTATATTTATTCGCTATTGCGTCATATGTTTTCAAAGACTATTTAGATCAAATAGTTTAATGTTTTGTGATGTGTTTCAATATTTTTTTCAAGTTATTTACGATTCAGTATATCGTAAAACCATGTACAATGCTCAACCGTTACCCGAAATTTACGTGCTCGCACAAATAACATACTCGCTTCTCTCGCTCGTTAGGTACCGTGGTCGCCCGTAAAGTTCTAAGTGACGGTCTTGCAATGTAAATAAAACATTTTACAGAATATAAACTGATATTATTTTTCAAAGTACCTAGGTATATATAAAAAAAAAATAGAATTTAATTTGTTAATAAACAAAATGGATACATCCAACATTATTTCTTTTATTTCCTGAAAGACTACCGGCAACAGTATTTATGTAAATAATATTTTCGAACCATTTGTATACTTTATTTATAATATAATTTTATTAATATTATAATTTTTATAATTAACCATGGAATTAGGTTTTGAAAAAGTAAATTTCAATAATTTGTCAAAAGTCGACTGTGTATACTCCGTTCGCGAAAACGAGAGAATGTGGAACTAATTCTTGCACAGAGACAAGTTCTACTGGTCAAAAGAGGATAATTTTGGAACTCAGTCCATAGAATGACTTGTTTCTGTTCAAGAATTAGTTCCACATTCTCTCGTTTCGGCGAATAAAGTATAGTTGCTCATGGTTAATGATTTTTAGATTATAATAAACTGACGCTTGACCTTGCGGTAGACATATTTTATGCGTGAATAAAGTCGTTTTGTTAGTAGTAAATGAGTGACGTCACAAAAAAACTGTAGTGGGGTATCTTTTTAAAAAATGCCGAATGAAAATATTATATTTTTGGATGTTTTTTATTGACATATTCATGGTAAAAGATGGAGATTTAAGGAAACATTTTTTTTGAATGACCCTATCGTATTTTAAAATTAATTATTCGTCGATAAAATATCTAAACATGTATATTCAGGGACTTCCAGAATGATGTTGCATCTCCGCTTGATGATAGTATCAACATTTTGATTTTTTTTTTTTTTTGTAAGAGTTAGAATTTGCACAAATTTTGTGCTAAGTTCTACTTTATTTAATTCTTGCGTTGCATATCGAATGACCGTATTGTCATAAAACAATTTACCAGTTACACTAATCACAAATAGTCTAACACAGGACGTTATTACTGTGCGATTTTGGATCCACCATAAACTTACACTGTAAGTAGACTGGGATAAGGAAGACGAATTGTAAGTTTACAGACTACTCCAGACTCGGTTCGATACATACAGGCTGATTTTAAATGAAATATCTATGCATGAAATACTGTCCAGGTCCAAACAGTATCTTAAATCTAATAATCTAATGTGAAACAATCTGAAACGAAATACAAACGATAAAAATTTAACTCTACTATTGATTTTACAATATCCCAACCAATTAATAATGTTACAAAGTAACTCTAATACTTGTCTTGTAAGTAACTTGTAATATTATCTTATATAAATATATCTCCTTCTTCGTTAAGTAAAATATACACTGTGCATCTTCTAAGTTTATACTCGTATTTAGCAAAATGCAGATTTATCTAGGTTCTTACTCATTATTAACTACTCTGCAGTCTGCAGTAATCGTATTAATTGAATAATTAAGAAACAAGTTACATGCAGTAGACAAGAACATTAATTAAAATACTATAAGATACTTAACCCTTGCACGAGGTCTAATACAACCCGGGTCTAAAGCACTAAATCTAATCCATTATCGACGGTGGATCCCCTTTAGGAATTAACAGTGTTTCCTTCCTAAGCTTCGGCGCCCGGATGCGTCTTCATAACTTCCACTTAGCCCCGGACCACAAACTATGAACGGGGGGAATTAAGATAATTATATCTAATAAAGCATACAACACAAAAACAGGACAAAATATAAGGGTATGGGTATGCACTGATTTAATGTATTTAAATTTTAATTTCATGGGTTAAATTACAAAGGGACATTAATCATGGAGAAGAAAACGTGATTAAATTTGTGGGGAAAGGTTGTTCAGAAGAAATTTTGGAATAATTTTTCAAAAATATACATAGATACAATATTTCCATTTTATTCTCCTGATATTGTACATAAGTATGTCTGCCAATTTTGAATTTTTATATTTCAATTAATTTTTAATGGAAGCTTTTCAATAATAAGATCATGTCTTGTTTAAATCGAACAAGCATTGTCTAATTTATCGTTCTGTATGATTAAATTATTTTTTATTTATATGGTAGGTTCTGGGTTCGAATTCCAGAGATGTCCATGAATTTTTTACAATTCTTTCTTCGTTTAAATAAATTTTTCCTGGATCCTGTAGCACATTTCTACGATTTAAACATTTAGGTTGGATCTCAAATAATTATTCTATATTTTTTATTTACATTTTTGTTGAATTAAATAGTGATGGCAGGAAAATCCGGCTTTGTTACTGATTCCGGCCGATCCGGTCATTTAATTGTAACTCCGGTTCCGGCCGAATCATTTGGGGAATCCGGCCGAATTGTAATAAATTTTTATCAAACTTATTTCGGTATAATTAATATTTTTAATACATATTTATTAAAAAATAGAATATACTCCAGGTACTAAACATGGTATCAATATTCAAAATTACACTTCGGAAAATCGATGGTAATAAGTGAAAAGTAATTTTTCTGCGTTGACTGGAGTGTCGTTCTTCATTTCAGAAAATACGCGTTCACTCTAAACGACTGCAGGCTTGACAAAAATCGCTTGAGCTTTTTTGCTTAAATCGGGATACAGTCCGCTATGGTCTTTCCACCAAATAATCAGAATTTCTATCTATTACTGGTAAATTCAAAAATGCAAAATAACGAACGATCCGGTAGCCGGAATTCCGGCTATCCAGTTTGGCGAAAAATCAGAATTCCGGTTCCGGTGATCCGGCCAAAGGACGATCCGTGCCATCACTAGAATTAAATTGTTTTTAAGTATGATATTTTTAAAAAGTTGCAAAAACCAGCCATATTGTGACGTCAGGGGTTCAGAACTGCAATTTCGGACTCATTTCATAAAGACTTATCATTTGAACACAGAATTTAAAAGAAAAAAATATATAGACTATATATTAGGAATTGCATATTTAAATATTTTAAACAAACACTATAATATATTAATATAACATCATTCTATTCATTTTTATAAGAATAAATTTAATAGGCCTGAAGTTATCCACGTGACAAATCAGCTTTAAAGATTTGATATTAGACGCTACAAGTTTGTTTAACTATATAAACTCACTCAAGACATTGAATATATTGCTGAATATTATTTTTTTCCTTATTTTGGTAAGTTAATAACATTTCACCGACATATTTACTTTCTTAAATTTCAGGTTATCTATAAATGTCACTTTGACGTTTAGAATCTAGTGTGAAAATTAAAATGGCCGTTGATGAACTCCTTGCGTCACTGGGCGAGGGACGAAGGGAGGAAAAACAATTGCTTTTTATTGGTTTTTAAAGGAGTTATTTTAAATAACCCGGGTGAAAATAAAAATCGTAGTTGGTTTTACTTTTTTTATTTGAGAATAGGTAGGTATGCGGAAATTTTGAAACATTTTTAAGTCGAAACTCTGATGGACTTTCAAGAGCTCCTTTAAAATTTGTCAGTTATTGTTGGAGGCATATAAGCAGTAATAATTGTTAAATAAGATTCATAATAGTTTGAGATATGTACTTCCTATTATGATATAGTTTGAAGAAGTCCATAACACTCTCCGGAGATTAGTGTTGTTAATAAAGAACTTACTATTCCCTAACCATTCCTATTGCAATCCTTCTCTCAATTAGACTCAGCATTTACGCTTTGCGCAAAGAAAATCAATCTAAATTCTACTTCTCCCTTAGGGAACCTACATTTCCTCTGGGGACTCAATTACCAACAAGACTAACAGCGGATGCATCAAAACAGTAGCAGTCAACGAACCAACAACCTGCCCGACTCTTACAAACAAACACCACTGACAAACGACGCTCAGGAAAACAATCACCTCGCTTCCAAAACAATCACAGGCGAGACCAGACGATTCCATTCGCAGGGGTAGAGTAGAACATTACAGGGTTGTTAACTAAAGTACTGGGGAAATAAATACGAATTACAACGAATGAAATGGTCTTTAATTAATTAGTTCTTGAGGATTTCTGAGGAGTTTTATTGATAGGGATTTTGATTGCTCTGTTTTGATCATAAAGAAATATTATTTGATACGGAAAATCTTTTGAAATCTTTTTCCACTGGTCTTGAGTAGGGGAGGGGTAGCTAACTTGTTTACTGCAGTTACCTTCTTCATACTAAATGTATATTATCCATGAATTACATTATTTTATGCCAAAAAGTAAATTATTCATGCTTCAAAATTTAAAATATTCCCTACTTTATTTCAGTAACTTTTCAATAAGTGTTGGTCATGATGACTTGAATAATATTTTCAATTTCAATTTCTGGTAAACGCCGACATTGGTACAAATATGTCATTTCCGAAAACTGTGTTAACAAACATTTTGGCACACCCATAAATGGGTAATAAGCTGTAGGTATGATATACTTTTTTAATGGAACAATATTTCAAATTTGTTTGCATTTTATTTAGTTGTTAATGTATCTTAAATATCTTTATATTGTTGGGAAAATACCATTTTTAGATTACTCCCATGTTGTACTTTTTCATTATAAATTCCCCGGAAAATGGTGGAATTATGGATATCATGTGATGTACTTGTCATTGTAATTGGATGTATTTTTAATTAATGGTGATAATTACTGGGAAAGATCATTTATTATTAGATGAATCACATTCATCAAATTACGGCATTAATATTGATTTTAATTGTTGTTGTAATGAGGATAATTAATAACCACTTTTCTGGATTAAATATAGAGAATTATGAACTGATAATTGAATGCAATATACCAAGTGGTTTTTATGCATATTTCATGTTGTTAATGCACTAATGGTTTATTGGTTCTGTGACAATGGTAATAATTTACTTTCCACTAATTTAGTTTGAAATTTTACCACATGAACATGCATTATTATTAATGCGAGCGTATATCACGTTAACACATTTACATCTGTTTCAATTTCTTCAAATTGGGAGAGAAAAAATATGTGTACAGTCCGGTTTCATTAGAACGATACATAAACATTCCAAACAGGATGGTTAGCATGATTTATCTGACAGATATAATCTATTGTCGATGGTTACAATTGAAATGACATTTAATATTTAACTTCCTACGTATTTACGGCTACAATTCTCAGTCAATGACCACGGAGTTATTATGAAAACAACCGTAGCTCATAATACAATAATAGATATGTATTTTCCTTAGCAAAACATGGGCAGGAATCCTGCCTACATACAACCTTTGCAGGAATGAAGACAGTAAAGTATTTTATGATTGTAGAAGGTGCTTTAATAAGTAACATCAATTTCAAAATGCAATTTTTCTACATACAGATGCGCCGTTTCAATGCAGTTTCCATACCTTCGAACCAACTTTGATATTCTTAAGGATATTCTATCGGAAAATAGTTATAGTACAAGTTGTGTAAGAAAAGCTATGTGCTATGTTATTAGAAGGTAGTTTTCGCAGCTTGTATTGTATTAGATTTTTTCTACCACTCTACAATTTATTTACAAATTTGCTGCAAATCAGGAGTCCCCAAAGTGGTCGATATCGATCTCAAAGGTCGATATGACATTATTAGAGATTAACTGGCTTATTCTGTAAGAATGTCGTATCATAACGTATCGTTATGATGAAAAAGTTGTTAAATAACGATAATTTCAAAAAGCGTATTCTGTAATACTACTGTCGTTATATTGAAATCGTATTGTCGTTATTTAAAGTAGTTCGTGAACGATAAGGATTCACTTGTCGTTATTCAGTCCGTTAATGTCAAATGTTAGCAAGTGGAAGGGTTAATTAATTTATTATTTATATTTGTGCAGGAAGAAATGGAAAATAGGTAACATAACATTTATTTATGCATCAAATATATAATTAACAACCATAATTACATTTTAGAAGAAATGTTTATGGTCGTGAAAGTCTTTTATGGGATAATATTAATCCATTTGATAATCGTTTTTTACAAATATGCTTTACTCAATAAAGAAGTAATAATTAAAATAATAATGTTAATATTTTTTTGCAAAATGACATTGCAAATGACAATTTAATTTTCAATAATAGCTACTAACTTTTGTAACAAAATTGGCTAGTTGTGACAAACGGTATGAGGACGTTTATAACGATATTACTTAGTGAATACGATTTTTACAAAATGTCGTTCAGGATCACATCGTTACATTTATAAATAACGATAGTTGTTATATAACGATATTTTTACAGAATAAGCCTGTAATTCGGATTCGGTGTTGAATAGAAAAATTGCTACCTCGATTGCTACGCAATTTAATGTAATTTTTTTAAATGTTCATTTGCCATAATGACAATTAAGTCCGAAACTTGTCCAAGATATATACCTCTCGAGCATAGGCGCCGACTACGTTGGGGCTTCGAGGCTCGAGCCCCCACGCGGAAAAATCTGAGGGGGCTCCGCCCCCACACGGAAAAAACGAAGAGGTTCTGCCCCCACACACAAATTATTTTTACCAATAAAAAGTATACTCATTTTGAAATATTTTTAATACATCAATTACTTGTACAAAGTAACAATGTATATCTATTCTATTATTTATTTTATAAGATTTCCAACATGTAAAATAAATTAATATATCATCACGGCATATTGCCCATTGCTGGGTGTGCCTATCTGCTTGGTACACAGATTTCGATAATGATGATGACATATTTATACTGTGCGGGCACCTCACGGGCACTCATTGCTGGCGTGGAAAGTATTGTATTTTGTCATAACTAAAATACTGTGTAAGTAACGCCTGCGGACTAGCAAATAGTACTGCCAGTTGCCAGATTTAAACTGCAGTATTATCAGAAATTAATAATAAAATTATCAGATTTTTGTGAAAATTACGGTAGATTTTGTAAACTGCTGTGAAATAAATTTTAAATGTATTTTCAACATACATACAATTGAAATTTATCTTCTCTCTGTCTTTTGTTGAGTTTCGCGGTAAATTAGGTACCGACATATTTTACGATAAATTCGCATCTTTGTACAATTTTATTTATTTATGTACCAATTTTAAGACAAAGTTTTTAATTGGTAAATTTTCTGTTGCTTACTTTTAGTCCCCACACGAAAATCCAGAAGTCGGCGCCTGTGCTCTCGAGTTGCATATAAGATTTTTTCCACTGCCAATGATTTATTTTGTACGTGTTCATTTTTACTGGCAGAAATATCAAGGAATACCGTTGAAAATTCATACATTGAAACAAAGGACCATAGTAGGTATTCCATGGAACATTTAATAAGAAAAACATTTGTTAGTATTTCCTGTCGTCAATAGAAACCGATATTTTGACGGTAAAAGACACATACTTCCCACAATAACAAACAACGTCCTAGTAACAGACTTAGAGTATCGGGAATAGGACAAAATTAATTTAAATTATTCCCTTTCGTTTATACCACAATGCACATACAGAGGATCGATTCTAATTAATTTAGTTTAGATTCAGTTTAGTATTAAGTAATGAAGTCAGACTTATTACCATAGTTATAGCCGGGTTTATGCAATAATAACACAGTCACTATCATAATCATAGTCTTAAGCTATAGTCATAAGAACAGTCTTAACATAGTTGGCCGTTTATGTAACATTTTTGATGTGACTATTAATTTGTCACTTTCTAAACACAATTACTTAAATATTATATTTGCCGAATAACTAAATATAGATATGTATGTTAACAAATACTATAGAAAAATTAGTTGTTGCTATTTTGTTCATTATAAATAACTTCACAATTAAAATAGAGGTTATTTTTTGATTCTGACAGTTCTCGGACATGCGCAGATTGTAAGTCGTCGTAGTCAATCTTAAAATTAAAATTAATCCAATTCTGTGATTATGCTTATGTTTATGATACCGACTATGACAATGTGGCAACAGCTCTATTATAAAAACATATTTTAATTCTTAAGACAGACTACAACTATGACAATGACTATGATATTGCTGCATAAACCCGGCTTATGAGTAGAAAATGTACGAGTATAAATTTATCATATAGTTTTTCTATATTCTATATTTGTGAAATAGTTTCGTCCTTTTTAACCTGACAAGTTCTTCCCCATAAAGTTTTACACTCATTTTTAATTTAACTAACTAGCACAAAGTTCTGTTACACTAAAATCTGATGTCATTAGACAATTTCAATTCTCCAAATGAATTACAATCGTAGTTCTCTTAGCACCTTCTGAAAGGATGTAATTTCCCTAAGCAGAGACTTTGGATTACCCTTGTACAATTTTGTGTAAAAAACTGGTGGTAATTGACGCAAAAAGAAGTAGCTTATAAATAGTGTATGTATTCTCCGTTATTAAAGTGCAGTTCTAAAGTTAGTGTGTGTTTATTGATCGAGACGCTTTTATATTGCAATTGCGGAGCGAAAACGTAAAATAAAAGTCAGAGAAGACGGTAAAGAAAACTAAAATTTCTATTCGTATGGGTCCGTAGACAGCTCTGCAGCTCTTTGTGAAAAATAAAAGAACAATCAGAACAGGATTGAAGTCTCGCTTGTCGCTGATGCGAGTGTGTTAGTGTACGTATGACGACTGTAGAACGAGAGCGAGTAGACTTGTAGCACACTTGATGTACGTACAAAAGAAATAAACCTGGAGCTGTAAGCTGTTCACTCGCTTCTTACTTCACACACCACACACGTGTGAACCGACGACGACAACGACCCCAGTGACGTAGGGGGATGATTTCCAAAAGGACAACATCCTTTGAACTCAAGCTGGACATACAACTAAAATACTTGGATGAAATCAACAAAACTGGCCGTAATATTATTTAAAAAATTTGTTACCAACTTACAATGCTGAAAATAAGAAACTATGGCTATATATTTATATTTATACTACGACGCTCATTTGAAAATTAAAACGTTGATTTTTATCTAATTTAACCGACTTTGTATCTCTATAGTTCTCGATATTTTCACACAGGACGCGTTATTTGAGACGCCCTGAATACAGTGGCCATGGTACATATATTGGCTTGTTAATACTGAAACATGTCACCAAAGTTCTGACTTCAATATTGCTTGTAGTGTTGAAGTATATGGAATTTAAAACTAGCCATTAAAAAAAATTGAAACAGCAAAAGAGCGCCAGGCATTGTGACGTCAAACATTCGCACCAATAAATGAGCTAGTTTTAAACCATGTTTTTGAAAACATGCACACTAAAAGAAAGAGACGTTTTGTTTTAATGTCACAAGTGATTTTCAACAGCAGTGTTTAAAAATATTTTTTTTATTTTTAACAGCAAAAAATATGTTTTTAGGCAGTCACTTAAAGATTCATAATAGTAAAATAAAAATTTCATAAAGACTCCGTTACAATAATTCCTTGCTTAATTAAAAGTAGGTAGTCCTAAGAGGCCGAAATTTAGCTACTTTTTTATTCACTTTCTATTAATTGTTAACATATTTTTCGTGGTTTCTGTATAATTACAATATCTAGAAATATAAATATAGGAAAGAAACAGTAAAGTTGATGAATTAGTTGTGACGAAGAGCAGTTATAGTTTTATGGCAAAAACAGATGTCATGGCGACGTAAATACTAAACCGATGAAATGAAATATATCCTTTAAATAATACTGATTTATCACTACTTATTAAATTATCAGTTTCTGTTTTTTGCCATAATATAACAACAGATATACGTATAGTGCTGTTTGATTCCTAAATATTCGTAAATTAATTGATACATACGAGTATAACAAGCACAATGTATATTTATTTACTATAATTTGACAAGCCAGAAACAATTACGGTTTACTTTAAGTACGTATTCCAAATTATGGTATAATCATTCTGACATCTTTCGGAGTTCAAACATGAAATTTGTAAAGTAAATGATCTTCCTTCGAAAAAATGTTCCTCGCAGGTGTCACATGGTGTGTACCTGACAGCTTTGACAAATTACTTCCCAACAATGAAGGAATGGTGGATTTAGCAGTGATTAAGTCTGACCTTACATTGTGCCAGGTGTAATGAACGGAGAACGCGGATCGTTGAAGATTTTTATCGCAGGTCCGGCTCTCTGAAACGATTTTCAAGTCTGTTGCTTTGATTCGCAACTCAACTCGAAACCAAGGCGGTAAGGAAGCCACTTATTCGAATAACAATGCCGGGTTTACCTTTTGCTTTGTTTTGGGTTCTGAATGAGTTACTTTATGTAAATGTTTGCTTTCGAGGACATGCTTAATTTTGTAGCTGATTAAAATTACACGTGAAATTAGAGACAACACAAGAATAATAATATGCCGCCAGAAAGAATGAAATATTGCACATGCTAGATTTCCAAGCATCATCTGTAAACATTTTATAAAGTTATGAAAAGGATTTTTGCTCTTTGAAACAAATGAACAGAGATGTCATACATTATTAGAAGGATAAAAAAAAATTGTTTCACAATGGTGTAACTTTCTACTGTGTCAAATTATAACATTAAACTCAAAATCCAATACTTTATATATATATATATAATTATAACTTTTGTAGGATTTCAGTGAAAGGGCATGAAAGTAGAGCTCGTTTCTTGATTATTTCATCTAGCTTTCGGATTTATTTAATCCTTCATCAGGATGCTGTAAAATTATACATCAATGTAACAAATAGTAGTTAACATTTAGGTATGCAAACTTACAATAATGTGAAGTTTAGTTATTGTAAGTTTGCATACCTAAATGTTAACTACTATTTGTTACATTGATGTATAATTTTACAGCATCCTGATGAAGGATTAAATAAATCCGAAAGCTAGATGAAATAATCAAGAAACGAGCTCTACTTTCATGCCCTTTCACTGAAATCCTACAAAAGTTATAATTATAATTAAAACAGTGACGAATTCTCAACACGTGTATATATATATAAACAGGTGTTTCAAAAATACTGTAAAAAATTTAAGGGCATATAGTACTGACCAAAATAAGTAAAGAAGCTTAAACAACATAGGACAGATCTTCAACTGTGTCCGAGAAAAGGGAAAAGTCGAAAAACACTGACAAAGATAGTGATCGTACAAAATTTTGTCCAAGTCAGTAAATAGCCTATAAAAAAAAATTCTATATGAAACGTTTTTCTCAATTTCTAATAGTTACGAAGTTATTTGTAAATTAAATATTGGCCAAGGTCGCCACAACATTTAACATAGTACAATTATTTGATTTTTTTAAAAACAAAAGCACATCTGAGATGACCTCTGAAAGGTAAACAAAAATTACCATTTAATCAAAGTCGTAACTCTTATAGTTTTCGAGATAGCAGACGTAAACCCTGTAAAAACTCATTTTTCATTGCCTCAAATCTCGGAAACTATGGAAGATTGGATCCATGTTGATCAAGCTTTTTTACTAATTTTGGTCAGTACTATATGCCCTTAAATTTTTTTACAGTATTTTTTTATTTTAAGTTGTACACTATTGCTATCTAGAGAACTAAAAGAGCTATGAGGTCACTTAAATTAGTAAGCAATTTCTATTTTACTAGACTATTTAAATGAGCGTAAAATTATTTTTTAACCAGGGGTTTTCAAACTGCGGGCACCTACTTTGTTATTTTAAATGGGATCATATATTTTTTATTTATTTATTAGGTACAGAATTTTATTCTGAATTTAGTGATATAATATTTTCAAACTCTAGCATAAAGATTTTTTTGAGAAATGTGCATATAAAGTTTAATATTAATATGATTAAAATATGACTATAATAAGAGTGCCACGAGTGGAAAATATGACTACATGTTATTTTTCTTACATAGAATTAGAATGCCATGAAAGAAATACGTGAATATTTTATGCGCGTTGACATCTCGGTTGACATTTATGATCAATTGACAGAAGAAAATATTCACTCCTTTCTGCCAGAGCACTCTAATTCTATGTAAAAAAATAACTTGTATTCATTTTTTCCATCCGTGGAACTCTCATTATAGTCATATTTTAATCATATTATTATAAAACTTTATATGCATATTTCTTTAAAAAATCGTAATGTGATGGTATGAATATATTACATCTTTGAATTCAGAATAAAATTCTCTATCTAATAAGTAGACAAAAAATATATGATCCCATTTAAAATAACAAAGTTGGTGTCCACAGTTTGAAAACCCCTGGTTGAAAAAAATTAATTTGATGCTCATAGTCTAGTAAAATAAAAATTGTTTGCTAATTTAATCGACCTCGTAGCTCTTATAGTTCTCGAGTTAGCAATGGTGTACCAGTTAAAATGAACAGCCTGTATATATAAAAGTGAGCGTCACATTCAAAAGATCAAGAACAAGTACCCCAACCAACCAAATTTCATATTATTTCATACTAAAAAATCAACAAAATTTTTATATTTATTTATTGATTTATGTAATTTTTGGAAAAAACAAATACATCTGCAAAATGTTCTATTAATGGGGAAACTTTGTCAACCGAAATCTCAATTATCAAAAGTGAGGGTCGAACGAAAAACGAAAGAAGAAGAAGAAGATATAGATAGTCTTCTTCATTTACAAACATTAAAACTTTCATCCTTCATTCTTTTTTCATAGACTTTCCGCACTTTCCAATCGATTCTAGGTTCACTTGAAATTGCTTACACCATAATTTCACTGTAAAATATGACTACGTTATTCTTCATACACTCTAATCATCTTTTCTTGGATAATATTCGCTCCGTTGCCCTCTTTTGTTAGAATTTTACAAGTAACACGCTGCTTCTTCTATTCAAACCTCTGTCTACAGAAATTACAATACTCACTTATTAGTTTGAACCGACTGTGGTGAGTATATATAGACAAATGTAACAGTAACAAAAACTTCGCACAAACACTTCTATCTACAATAGTACATTAATTCTGTTTTTAATCTCAATAATTTTCCATTTTTTCTATTAGCGTAATATGTCACTGATATGGTATGTGTATACAGTGTACATACATGTAGTAGTATAGTTTCTACATACGCTATAAGCCAGCTAGTGTTAATTAATGAAAGTGGAATGAATGGAGTTTAATTAACGTGTTGGTGGCGCTCTATGAATGCGGCCCGTGCATGAGTGTTACGGTCATGGTCGCCATTAATCACGTGACGAACGCGCGGATATTACCATATCATACCCTACACGTAATACAATTATACCACCGCCGATAGCTTCGCCTATTACCTATATAAAAGTGAATGTAATATAGGAAGATTAATTATGGATTCAGTATTTCTGTCAACAGACGATAACATTGTTGACATATGAACTATAAAAATTTGTTTAATTATATAGTTTTATCTATAGAATCGAATAATGCTTACTACTATGTGTGTTATCTATTTTTAATTATGTTTCCAAAAAGTCTAATATATTCATATTAGGATAAAAACTTCAAAATTTTCAAAATTCCAATAGCGGATTACAGTTCAATCGAATTAAGAGAAATTAGTAAAAATATTGATAGTAGATGCTTAATAATGAATATTAATAAAGAAATAAAATGATATTGTAATGTGCAGCGCCCGCCGTCGCCGCCACTGTCTATTTTTAGCGATAACGCAACAGACTTGTCCGAACCTGCTTAATTACGGGGTTAATGAAATCTATTGTTTTTGAGTTTTTATCTGGAACAGTGCTCTAGAAATTTCTCGAATACAAAAGCCGGAGTATATAAGCACTGTTAGCGAAGGCATTGGACAGTCTGATATAAATAAACGTCGCGTGTTAAATAGTTGGTGATATATTGTTTAAATAAATAATCTTAGTGTTTAAGTGTTTCATAATATTCTTAGTCTTAATTAGTGTATAATATTTGTTTAATCGTAGTGTTCATTAAATTTATCCTCTTTTAATTATATTTATTATATATTTGTCGTTATAATAAACTTTTATTTTAATTCATAATAATTGTCTAATATTTACACTTCACACAGATAAATAAAAACGTTACAATATAATTGAAATACTGCGGATATAAGGGGGTTTTTGATTTAGCAGCTCGTCTCTCATATGAAATCCATACATATTATTTTGATTGGCGACTCAAAGACCACCTATAAATATATAACGAATACCGAGTTAGGGGGTGCAGTCTACTACCAATGGAAGTAGACAAATTCAAATAGCGGACACATGGCTACCAATCCAGTACTGCAATTCTCAAACAGTTTTTATTTGAATATGAATTTCTTGCATTTAACTTAATAATTTTGATACACTTGCAATTATAAAGCATTTAGACTTGTACAGTGTTACAATATTAATTTGTTTTTTATAAATATAATTTAAAAATAGCATACATTTCAAGAACATTTTAGATCCACGAAGAAAACAGTTTTATATAAAAACTTATATTCGTGACGTCACATCTATATTTTCAAACTTCGGGGGACCATAACTTGCTTATTAAAAGGATTTTTTTTCACCGTATTTTCACAAGTAGTCTTAGTTTTACGTATACTTCCTGATGAAATTATATAAAAAAATGGTGGAAACCCGTATTTATGTATATTAGATTTTTTTTCAAAATTTTAACCCACTAAATCAATTTTTAGTAAGATATTGAAAGTATTCATTGAAACAATTGATTTTTTCATCGAAAACATAGGTTATTATTATATTGCACTTTTAATATAAATAAAATGCTTGAATAACAACAAATCTGTTAAAATTTACCCTAGCAATTTGAAATTATTATTTTAAGCAGGTGATGTAGTGATTATGGTAGCTAAATTATGAAGCAATTTGATCAAACTAATAGATAACTGAAAACTAATTTCATTATAGTAACAATCAGTAATTACATTATTAACAAGCACGCGTTGTGCAGCGCAAACTAATAAATACAATATAATAGGATTATTTAGGGTAATTAGGTTAAAAGCTCGTCCAATATCACACAAAGAAATAATCTTAAATCTCAGAAGTAATAAAAGCCAACAAAAAACTAATGCAGGCCAAGATAAGCTTCCTTTCCTTTCTCTAGTGCGAATGATCAAATAAAAACGTCAAAAACGAATATCAGAATTCTGAATTCAGGAAACGGATATTAATAAAAGAAGACGAAAAACGAAGTAGGAAAAGAAATTGAGAAAAATGGTGAGCAAGGGTCGACATTCGAGGCAGAAAATATTTACTTCCGGATGCAACAATACCTACGGAATGCTTTGGAAATTCAATTTATCATGACAGGCGGCGAAAGAGCAGCCAACGCTGCAATTCAATTCCAGTGGCGGCTCGTGCTGCACGACAAGGGGTACTTTATCACCAACACTACATTTATCAGGCAATTCTCTATAGCACCAGCCGAATTTTTATTAGCCCTTTCAAAGTTTTTATTTGCTCTAACAATATAACAACACATGGATCTCACCTTATCGCATTCTAGATTGAAGATTATACAATCCAAATAGGAACAGAAATAAAATATAAAAAGAAGCTATTAATCTTATAAAGATCATTGTAGTCATGGAATACCTAGTGAATTTTAATATACAATGATCTAATTCACAATAATTTTGATAATTGTATTTTAAAATCCAAATATTCATCATAAGTACAATAATTTAGAAAATCAATTTAAGCATTTAAATTTTAAAGGATCTAGTGTCAAAATAGTTATTTTTGTAACAAGTGCGGGATATTATCGTGATTCTAACACGTATATAAGTTTTCATGAAGTTGCATGTACGGTATTATTAAGCGGCCATGCAATTTTTGCTTTCAAAACCACAAATAAATAATTTTTAATTATTTTCCGTACTAGTGCGGAAATGGTTATTTTCCGCACGATAAAAATATTTTATAAGTTTTACATGAAAATGTTCTATGATTAAGTTCATTGTTTTAAAAATCTACGTCGTTGAAATATGAAACCAAATTTAGAACTAATTTTATGAACAAATGGTTTTGTGTAAACAATATGTGCTGTTTTTGCCTATTTTGTATAATAAATAAAAATTCACATAATAGTAATAGTGTTTGGCCCTTACGGCGCCCGGGCCATGGGACTATTACCCCGCCTGACTCCCCGTTTCCACGGGCAAGGATTACTTGCCCGAAGAATTCTATCATCGTTTGAATTTATAAATATTTGTCATTATGTAGAATAGAATTCCTGCCTTAAACCCGGTTTAAGAAAAAAGGAATCCTTCTATCCTGAAAGAATATCTTGTGTCAATTTATTAACAGCATTTTAAAATGATCCTCCCCTCATAACATAAATCCCCTGGCATTTCCTCCGTGAGCTGATTATATTCGAGCCGCAAACACTTCGCACACATGCTCAGTTGTCGGAAAATCCGCTGGAGGAATATTTCACGTGACAAATATTTGCATGTTGTCGTCGGCTGACGTGCAATCAATAACCGCAATATTGGCGTCGCTGGGGCATATAGCACAGCCGAGATGCACTGCCACTGCCACGACAAGTGGAGCTGGAGCTCGATGGATTTGTGAAGCGCGAACAGATTTATTCAGAAGAATAAGAAATAAGAGAAGAGAAAAGTTATCCGAGCTGCTGCCAAAACTATGAATATAGAATTACTTACTGTACTTATGGTACAAACAGAACGATGGAATCATAGTGCTATGTACTTTATAGTTTAAAAGTATTTGTCAATGTGACTGATTATTGCATGTGAACGGTTGTAATACTGGCGGTCTGGGTTCGAATTCGACCGGAGCTAACTATATAATTATTTCCATTATTCAAATCACATAAAAGTGAACCTCCATAGAGAGCACATACATTACCCGGACCATGTCAGCTTTGCGCAATGCTTTTGTGTTAGTATGGTTAATTAATCTAGAACTAAAATAAACTTTTATTTAAAGTTCTGTGTATATTTAAACAAATCAACTAAAAGATTGTTTTATTTATAACAGTTTGAGTTCTGAAAGACTTTTTAATAATTTAGCAATCTCGCCGATCATAATTTGGAACCAAAAGAAGTTCGTAAAGCAATTACAGTTATATAATCATTAGTTATAGCTAGAATTGTCAGTATTATCATGCTACCACTAGGAGCGTTCAACTTCGCACCGGACCATGT
Organism: Harpalus rubripes; assembly: GCA_963082715.1. Taxonomy (NCBI): domain Eukaryota; kingdom Metazoa; phylum Arthropoda; class Insecta; order Coleoptera; family Carabidae; genus Harpalus; species Harpalus rubripes. The sequence continues at coordinate 39,098,175 of OY720449.1, forward strand.
CGGCTTTGCTTTTTATTATTATTAACTCACACAAACCAACTCCAAACTATTACTGAATTTAACTTACTGTATTACAAGTATGACACAGAACAGAGTAGTCTTTTTAGTAAAAAATTTAAACAGAAATCCCGAACTTAGACTTTACGATCTTCGAGTATTGGTCTTTTTCTTAATCATATCTGGATCAGCTTTATTGTTAATACTTATATTCAATTTAGTATTTTTAATTTGTTTCTTTGCCTCAACAGTGGCTTTCTGATACAACCTCACATTAAGATTATTTCTTAAGGTGTCATTTTTTAAGATGCCAACGATTTTAATGCAACAAAGGTAAATATTACTGAATTATAGGTTCAAATTCATTGGTGATTCTGTAATAGTTTGTGATTCTTTTAGTATAAATAGAGAAAATGAATTACTAAATACAGAACATTCTTGTGTTTAGTTGTAAAACTATAATTAACAAAAATTATGTTGTCAAGTTCAGCAAACAACTTTTTGTGCACCTGAGCTTTTCTTTGTTGTTATATTATTGAAAAACTAGTAAGTAATAATTATAATTCCTCCTTTGTAGTGAAAAAGAGAAAGGATTGGTGTTTGCACTAAGAAAATCTAGTGTGTTTCCTTGAAGGAATTTGAGTTTTCACGGTATTTTCACATAAATCACATTCGCATTCATTTTGTTCCGGCCTGATAGGCACGCAGAATGGTAGAATGGCGAGCAGTCGAGCAGCAGCTCTGACTCCGCGTTGCGTCGGCACAATCAGAGCACGACGACGCCACTGACGCAGGGGTTAAAGTTCATCACAACATACCACCACAGCACAACCAGAAAGGTAGATGTAGCTAACTCATCGAACCATCAGAAATAGATTCAAAAATTGAGAAAAGAAATATACGAGCCAATTGTCAGTAAATAATATGTAAAGAATTGGTTTTGTCTGATGAATCCAACTTTAAAGTGAGTCTAATTTGACTATACTTTTCAACAATAATAAAGATATGAATATATAGTTAACTGTTTAGCACTACGTAGTCCATAGAGTCTTCCGATCTGAATTCAAATCTACATTTTGGGGTTATTTTGAAGCAAAAGTTAAGGCATCAATATACCACTTCAAAAGGAACAAAATAAAACTTTACAACAGCAATGGAAAATGGGTGACTAAAACTTCTGACCAAGATGTTATTCAAATTAATTGATGAAGTTTTTTTTTCTAGAATATCGGATTGATTTTATATTTTATTAACTCCACATTACATACAACAATATAATTTTATTTGTAAATCAGCTAAGGACGCAATAATTGTAGATTTCTGAATAAATTCAGAAAGATACTGTATCACTTTTGTTTTTTATTAAATTAACATAATCTCTTGTGACAGTTGTTTGGTAGGCGGTGTGAGGAGGAGTTTGTTTACAATTCTACGATTTCTTATTTTATTGATATTCGATGTTCATGTTACATTGTTTATTCTATTATTCCACGTGTATGTAAAAGGTTACAAAAACATAATCAACCTGACAAAGCTACCAAAATCAAAAACAACAATTAGATGACAGTTCATAAATGAGCACGTATGTCATTTCACTTTACAGTACACTCGTTTTCAAAATTTTGGAAAAATTTCATCAAGAAAATCTCATCACACGCTTTACGCGACAAACTATATTTAACAAAAAAAGTGTATTGTTAATGATTTTCCATCTAAAGTGTCATGCAATTTTGGCTATAAGAACTTCACTGATTTTTTATGCTACTTATTCTTCCATTCTCGTGTAATTTTGGCTGGGTTTTTAACCTCTCTGTATTGGATTGTTGGATTGTGTACATACGGCAGGTCGAGAGCAAATCTGGCGCATCACAGGCATGAATATTCAACGCCACAACTGCAGGCTGGCTGCTCGGCTGCTCCTATATGCGAGGCTGTTCAAACAAGATGTTATTGAGCCAGTTCACAAGAGAAGAGGGTGCATGGGAATCCACGAAGGGTACTCTTCTGCTCTACTTCGACAAACAAAAGTTCTAGGAAAGCGTTGGAAGTTTGAACAAACTTTTTGGAAAATTAAAAAGTGAAGATTGCTGTGCTACATTATTGCTATTATAATTGTAGAAGTAGTAGTTTATGTGGACGAATAACGCTTTTGATTTTTGAATAATTAATCTACATTTGAATTAGCCATTTTCATTCAATAATATCTAATGGGTTGTAAACGTTGTAGACATCTGCAAAAGAAAAGAATGCTCATCCATTTGTAATTTATAAATCAAGCATTTAAGCGCGTAAAAAAATTGTTTAATATTAAGTTTATCCGATTTTCTTCAATAATAGTTGGAATTCCTGCGGTAATATGATCTTCTGTAAAATTTTTCAATTTCTCGTTTTTCTTTTTTTTCAAATTTACAGTTTTCGTTTATAAATGTTCCTTTACGATTTGGATCATATTGTTATTGAAGAGAGGGCTGCAACGATATTCGTCAGTAAGCAGCAAAATATTGATATATGCAGAAGTGTAACCGTATAGATGAGTATTTAACAGTTTAAGCCCGGTTTATTATCTATTTAATGGTGAATTATTCATTTGCTTTAATGATATAAAAATAAACTACTACGATTTACATTTTACTTCACCCTTCTATAGTGATCTAGTTTCCGATAGATCTACACCTATCAGTATCATTCTTTCTTTGTGTCGGTGTTGAATAGCTCGAACCCTTGTCCTTTGAATGTTTCCACCGCCAGGTACTACTCGAACAAGACAAGAAGGGCGAGATGAAGAGAACTCAGATCTGCAGCTTCCCTTACTGTTGTTTAACACTCCCCTCGCTGACACAAAACAGACTGGAGCTGATGCTGGACTATAGCCTGGGAACAACTTGTTTCCTGTTGGATTAGCAAAAGGAAAAGGAAATATGACGGATAAATAGCTATATCGTCGAGATTTGGAGCTTCTTTTTATTGTAGAAGATCTATTTGGAGATAAAATGATATAGATTTTAGACTTGCGATATTTATCAGCTGATATTAGAATGAATAGGAATATAGTATGAGGATCTTTATATCGAAACAAAATCTTCACCAAGTAGAGGATTGTGGTATTTTTAAATGATATTAAATCAAGGAAATAAATGTGAAAAGAATGCTAGGCGGCGGGATTTGAACCCACAACTTCAACATATGTACTGTTGTATGCTACCAATTGCACGCAACAGTATAAATGTTGAGATTCTTTCCACAATTTCTTTCCATAATTTAATATCATTTAAAAATATCACATTCATCTACTATTTGCAATACACTCCTGATAAGGTTTTGCGAATTTCTGACAATTCACAGATGTTTAAATGAAGTGGTTAGAATACCCCACACCTACATGTTATGCGGATCTCATACAAGTAAATGAGTGTTCAACTAACGAAAAGACCGTATAAGCTGGTGGATTTACAGCCCGGCCCTGGTGCAATTGGTAGCACACAACAGTACAAATGTTGAGGTTGCAGGTTCAAATCCCGCTGGCTAGCATTCTTTTTACAATTTTTTTAAAATCTTCACCCTTTTAAATGGTTTCCTTCGTTTTAGCATCCACATTCCCCACTTTGGGTCATCAACAATCCATTCATGGATCTCAACGAAACTGCATACACCAATATTTCTGTTTAAAATATAACGGCATTTCTTCTCCATATCGCCCTATAATCCTTTCATGGGCAATTTTTGGTTTTCATGCAAAAACAACGTTGGTTCAATTCACTCATTTTCTTGTCTAGTCTCTGCATAAATTGAAAACACTTTAACCCTTAACTGGTAACGTGACCACACCAAACTAAAACTTTCGAGTGCAAATGCATTTTTATTTTAACATAGGTAGATAATCATAATTTATTTCCACTTCATATTTTTAGAAGCAATAATTAATGTACCAGGCAGTTAAAAATTTTGCACTTTCAATCAACAACAACAAAAATATTTAGAGCAAATTACTTTTCCACAGGTGAAATCAACGGGCTGAAAGAGCCCAGGACACCAGTAGTATTCAGTTTCAATCACATCAACAATTAAAGGTTAATTTCAACAAAAAGTAGTAAATAAGTACCCAAAAGTTTTATGAAATTTGCAGTATTTTTACTTCAAGTATTTCTAACTCTAAACTAACATACAGTAATTTAACGTAACATAACTCAACATATTGTATGTGCAAATAGTAAATCACTGGTACATGCAGTTTGTGAATATTGTCTCTTTCATTTTATTTATGTCAAATGAGGAAAATTTCCGATTCGGCCCTGTTATGCGCGAGCAAATTCAATTTGAAATTGTGTGTACAATTGTGAAAGTAAATACATTGATCATATAATGTGATGTGATTGAATTCCTACAGGAATATTATTATTTCACAAATAAAATTAAATTTCATGTTATATGCAAAATATTGTTGACATTATTCTAGTGTATTAATTAAGCTATAATATAATAAAACTAATTTCATAATAAACTAAATATTTTCACAGTCAATTAATTAAATATTTAATATTGCTAAAACATTTTACATCTATTAATTACGCAAATATCCACATAATTAAAATTTTCAATCACATTTTACATGAGTGCCTGTTGTATTCACTTTCATCGCATAATGCTTTGATTCAACATAATTTCAAAGCATGCATAATGTTCAAAATTGTATGCACGGATTTTCAAAATTCCACAAAAAGAAACGATTAGTTTTTATAGGAAAGTATGGGTCCAATTCTCAACTATCACTTCATTTTATATCACAATGAGAATATAATTCATGAATCATGTGACATGTCTTCCTCCAATCAACATTCAGAATCTCCGTAGTTACATGTCTATCACAGCGATAATAAAAAACAAAGAAATTATCACCTTATTTTTATCCGTTACTAAGGGATTTGTTTTCTTTATTTGACATTGACAGTTAATTTTGAATATAAAAATGTGCGATAATCGTTGAAACAACGATGAAAATAATAAGTCAGTTTTCAATTTAACCATGTTGTGATACAATATATTAAAAATTAGGATAGCAGCATACACAATGTGTCACAAAAATTCATTATATTCTCTCCTTAAATATAAGCTCGTGATATAATTAATAATCGAAGATATTGCTCGTGAAACCGAAGCAGCACATTTCACTCGAGAATATCATCGATGATAATCATATCACTTGTTATATTACGTATGATGATAAATTTATGTCATATCAGTTGTCAGTGCTATTTTTTGTCAAATGTCAACAAACACATGCACCGAATTAGTATTTTCTTATTATGCGCAACAAATGTTGCCTACATACGGTAATTACAATACAATACAATATCACTCGTTGTCACTCATTTATATTACGTATAATACTGCAACTTAGAATAGCTACAAGTGATAAAGTTATAATTGGTGAAAATTTTCACTTCATATCAATTCGGTGATACTTGAGAATCAAGCCCTACGAGTATATGTTACAGGTAAAGTTCGCAAGATGTGCAGAGCTGACATTGCGTTAGGTTAGGCTAGTTTATGTTAACGTATGTTAAGCAAAAAATATCCAAATATTGAGCAAAACAGTAAATAAAATCTAGCGTCATTCAATGTTGACTTTTTCTCGGCAATTTATACATTTCCTGCAAACCTAATAGTGCGGTATAGTTTTTAAAACAAATTTCTGCTGTTTTGTAGGATGTAAATTTGACTTTTTTGATGTTTCGTTTAGAATTTAGAGACCACAAATCACGTGTCCCAAATTTTCCTGAGCTAACTGTACACTACACACCAATAAATTCTTGTTGTCTAATTTCATTATTAATTACAATCTGTCGAGTAATCTTCCTCTACAATGACGGAATCCTAATCAATCTTAGGTGTTGTGATGTTGTGGTTGTCAACAAACACACATGTCGCGCGGTAGGTACACGTACACGTACATATGTGGTCCCTATATGTGTCTGTGTTATGGTGGTGACAGCCCGTAGACTGATGTTATTTTAATTGCCAATAGTTGACAGGAAACGGCGCCACGGCCATGACTGCCGCCAAAACTGCTTCCGGTAACAAAAGAAATGCATTTCCGGTGCAGGTTAAAAGTTTGGTTAATAAATTCACCCCAATAAGAAGGATGAAAAGTGTTATCAAGATATGCGCTCGTTTGGAAAAAGATATTCAAAAATTGTGTATAACACGAAAATTTTATAAGATGATGAATTATAATTAATACATTTTATACATTACAGTAAATATGTATACACTCCGTCTAGTCTAAAGCATGAAACAATATAAAATAAATATAATAAATATATCATCACGGCTTATTACCCATTGCTGGGTGTGCCAATCTGCTTTGTAAACAAGACGTTTAAATTTGTAATTTTTCAAGACGAGATTTCGAAAATGCTAGATCTCGCGACTAATAGCATCATCATTACATTTTGTAACGTTTTTATTCATTTGGGTGAAGTGTAAAAATCAATTATTTGTTATTAATTAAAATAGATGTTTATTAAAACGAAAATAAGTATTTCAAAGATAATAACAATGACGATTACTAATATTAAACAAATATTGAATACTAAGTTAAGATTACGAATATAATGAACTAGTTAATACTAACACTATTTATTTATTTACATAATTATCACGACTATTTATTTACACGATATTACTGATTATTTATTTCGACTATTTATGTCACTATTTATTTATATCACATTCAACTGTCCGACCTCCATATATATATATATATATATATATATATATATATATATATATATATATATATATATATATATATATATATGGTATAATCATACTTCGGTAAAAAAATGAAAGGGCATATAGTACTGACAATGAGTAAAAAAAAGCTTAATCAACATGTAGAGGCTTTATTTCCAACAAATTCAAATCAGTATATCTAAAGTTACGAAAGAAAATCGCAATTATGAACTAATTAATGCTTTCATTTTGTAGACGTACCTACTACACGTATGTAGGTAGGTATACATGTTTACTCACACTAGCTGAATTTTATTTATACAGAAACAGATACAGTAATAAGATAAGTCATGCTACAAAGTGTGTAAAGAGAACTTATTTCTCACAGTAATGTCTACATCTCCTCATCGACTTTCGCTTAGAGTTTATCGTTATGGTGAAAACTAATCAAGTTGTCAATATCTAAAAACATTTGTGCCTTTAAGAAACTTATTTATGATGTGCGTTTAAGAGTATATTGAATGCAGCATTATGAATTTAATACCTATAATTTTATTACGATCTGTTAAATTCACGATTCCAGCGATAAAAGTCCTCACGTGAATAGAAGAACAATTTATTGGCCATTACAACGGAACCATCAATAATAGCAGAGTATGAAAAACTCGTAGGGAACTTTCTTAACATTCTATTACATTCCCACAAGCGAGCTAAAGATCATTTCAGAATAAGGAATATCATAAAGATGAAAGATTAACCATCATGCCATTAAACTGAGAAGATAGAAATATTAGAAATTATATTCGTACTCGTGTTCTATCAAATATAATCTGATTGAACACTCAATTTGTTTGGGATTTAAAGTTTCATTAATTAGATCAGATTTGGATTTAATACAAACTTACGTGTTAGTCAAGGAACAAATGTTCTTTTTATGGTTATAATGATAATAATTATAAGACCTATTATTTATCAACTTCCAAATTTTCTCTTAACTGGAATGTCATACGAATATAGATAGTTATGTGTTACAAAATTATACTGTTTCATTTCGTTCGTTCGGCAACACGTCATATGCGAAAAACACGTTTTTGCAACGAATCACACAAGGTTTTTTCTAATTCCGTTTAGATTCAGCATTTGCAAAAAAGAATGAGTTGATATCATAGATTATTTGTCACATTGTCATGTCGCATTACTATGGAAAAAATATCATTTTGACATTCAAAATCACAGAGGTATGCGCAGAGGCTTTTTACAAATGCAGTATTATGTTTATCTAATTGGCTATTTATTACATAGTGTACAATTAATTAAATATTTGCATATAAACAAGATTTTAAAGCTGTTCAGCATTTTATTACAATTATTATTTGCAAACTGGAATATTTTCTTCATAATCGTAATGTAAATTAGCATATTACAACTTTACCATTTCGAATCGAATCAGATTGCCCACAAAGTTCTCGTATATGCAAACAACTAACTATTCGTATGCTGTGTGAAAATAACCATTTTTAATCATTTGTTAGTTCGAATATAAACAAATAAATAAATTAATAAATCTATGGTTCTACGGCAGAAGTAGAAATAAAAATATTTGACCAATATTTTTATGTTGCATATAAATTTCTAGAACGTGAGAAAAATGCAAAAGAATTTTGCAATTTACCATGACGCCATCCCGTGACATCACAACCCCAGCTAGACCATGGCTATCCCCAGCAAGAGAGAAGGCTTGATGAACTATGAGACAAAAACAGGAAATAGTTGTGACAAATGAATTTAAATACAAAAATAAATGCAATATAATAAAATAAATTATTTAATTATATCCAATTGTTTTCTTTTTAAATACTTGATAAAACACGAAATTTTAACCACAGTTTTCTTGTTATGCTACGTGTACCTCTCAACGTCATCAAAAAAAATTCGTGGTAACGCCAGGCGTGCGCACAAACAACATCAAATGAAACTACTTCGTTGTGTGACCTCGGTAGGGTTCTGACGTCTCTTGGCGATCGTTGTAAACATATGTATTTTTTAATTTAAAATCAATTATAAATACTATATAATTTATCATTATTTTTATTTTATTTTAATATACTTTATACTGAAATTTATATGCAATGCTTATTTCTTCAAAAGCCGCTGCATTGGAAAACTATATTCCTGCTTTTACAAATTCTTAAAATTTTCTGAAAAAAATCTGAAATTCTATACACTATAGTTACGTTAGTAAATAAGTGCTTCCTACCGGTTGAGGATGATTTTAGAGATTGGCAAGAAGTTGAAATCTACCGAGACCGGTAGAAGAGCACATACAGACCGTGATGCTCATTATTTTTTTTTTTTTTTAATTAAGCTTTGATCTTCGTTTTTATTTATTTACCGCGTGCTTACCGCCTCGACTCCTGATCGGTAACTAATCACAATCACTTATCGATCAGTAATTTGTAAATAAAACCTACTGCCTATAGGAAACCGTGCCGATAAGGATTAAAAAAAATCAGATCATGCAAAAAAAATCCCTTAAAATATTTGAAAATGTGAACTATCTACTTTTTATAGAACTGCCTGGAAAAAATATAGGTAATATAAAAATTAAAAAATTAGAATCAATTTTATTTTGCAAATTATTTCTTTCCGAAAGAATATCAATATAAATTAATTATCTACTGCTATCTCAGTGTGAGATTTTCTAGAGTGTCCTTGCTAGATAATATATAAGTCACTGACCCAACTAAAAGATCCTAAATCTTTCCTAACAAGGGAACAGTGGGCTGCAAAAAATTCAAGTGTCCTGTATCTTGTTACAATTTGTTTCTGGTTTTTGTTGCTGGTTCTTTTTGCCTGCTCCTGTAACATGTTTAACGATGACACCAATTTTTGGCTATTGTGACCTAGATTCCCCACCAGAGAGAAAGAGATGCTGCTATCCAGGGACGGAGAATAGGGGGATATTTGCGCCTTTTTCTAAAGGGAAACCTGTATAACGAAAGCTGATCTTTGTTTGGATTCTGTGTTGCAGATTTTTCTTTTCATATTGAAATTAATTTAGGGGTTATTTTGAATGGTTAATAAAAGGTTTTGTGGTACATTATATTTAATAAACATTGGATGAGCAACAGATGTGCAAGGAAAATTTGGTAATTATGCATATCCTTTTCTAAGAATTGCGACATAATTTTGTATAAAAAAGTAAATATTATAATAATTAATATACACATAATACGAAATACGAGTATATAGCATAAAATTTCTTAAGAGTACAAAATGTTTATGTTTCACTGTAAATGTAGTTTGTAATTTTTAAAGTGAAAGAAATAATTTAAAACCGTTTGAATCCAATCTCATGAAATATAATTGTATCTTGTTCTTTTAATAGCTTCTCGTTGTTTATAGTTGATTTATTAATGTTCTCGCAGCTCGAAAATTTCATTTGCTTTTACGACTTGTTTATGGCTTATAAACAATTCATTTGTTTATTAAAGTTCAAATAAATGTTACAGTCTTTAGCGCCAAGAATAGTTTCTTAATTAATAACACGTTTCATGGAAATAAGAAGACAGAATAAACAGATTTTATAGCAAAATTCCATTATTTACTAGTATTAATTTAAACTTTTGTACAGACATAATTTATAACACAAACTTAAACTTATTACTGTTTTTGTTACAATCGGTTGGTATAATATATAGCACGAATAATTTTTCAATGTGCTTAATTAAACTATTGAACACATTTACAAGTATTTAAACATAATGGATAAGAATTTTAATAGAAGAAAATGGTATAGCTACCGTTATTGTTTCGTTAATGACATTTTAATAATAATAAGTAATATAATAATAAGTAATATAATAATAATAAGTAATATAATAATAATAATAATAATAATAATAATAATTGAAATTTAGATTTCTTTAAATTTGTATTCTTCAATCATGTATGAAAGAAGACCTATAAATAAATAATTTAAAGTTATTACAATTGTTTAAAGAAATGGCGTTTTAGGTATCACTTGCGGGAAATTTAGTTTTAGTTAAATTTTTTGTTATTGATGGGTCAAATATTCTTCGCTATATACGTTAAAATCATCGTTATTATCGAAATATAAATGTACAGAAATGTGTTCATTTTAACTATATTTCTTAAGTTTTCTCGATGCATTAATTAATTCCTTATAATCAAGTTTGACTGCATTTTTGTTTATGCATTCCATTTCTCCTGATTCTTAGTAATATTTTTAATAATATTCTTCTTAAATATTAATATTGTAAATTTTGGATCTTATTAGCGAAGTTTGCTGTATCTGTGTAATATAATAACATCCTCTAATTAAGCATTTTCATAAGATATTTAATTTAATGCCTACACAATCTCCTGGGATGTGTACGTACATAAAACAAATTTTAGTGTGGTAGTTGATTAACTTTATGGCGTGAAGTTATGCGTGATGTGTAATAAAATATTTGCTTTATGATACATTAGTCTAATGCATCAAATTCTTACTAACACAACAGTACATTCAGTAAAGAATCGTGAACTTTCACTCTATCACGTTTCCTTGTTTAATTATAATTGTAATTAGTACTTCACTCGGTAGTTTTGTTGTGTGGATACGTGTGAAAATTACGAAACCAAATAATGTTTTCTCTGTTTGACATCTTATTTGTAATGGTTCGAAGATTATATTTATTCCTTTCGAGATTTAAATGTCAACTAGTAAATTAAAAGGTTATAAATTTGTTATGATATGAGATATGTTATTGGATATTAGAATAATAGGTGTGTTGCTATCGTGATTACTACATATAAAATTAATATAAAACTTCATATAATAATATATTAATATAACTTCATCATTACTGTCATACTCATACATGAAATATGATACAGGAAAAGTTTGTATGTAATAAAAAACAGGAACTTTTCGTGTTTGAAAGTTTAGAAGAATATTGACCCGCCATACACGCGTGTTTGTATATTCGTGTGGCAACATATATACAAGGGGCTACAAAAATATACATTGCGAGGGGACATTTTTGTATAAATTATCTACTCATAATGGAAAACAATTGAATGTAAAGTAGTATTTTTTAAATTTGTAATCACTGAAACAGTCAACCTTCTTATAAGCATAAACAAATCTGAATCTTTTTGATTTTTTATTTTGTTGTAATTTGCTTCCACAGACCTTCCGTATTTTGGGTCAATCTCATTCAGTTTCCGTTCCCATCAAAATTGCTTACCCAAAAATTTCACTGTAATATATAACAGAGCACCACACACGAGGTGTGATTAAAAAGTAACAAGAATTTTTATTTGCTTCAAAAGGTAATAATTTACTCATGAATATTAATATAGTGTCTTTAAAAGTCTTCCCCATAAAATAAAATGTACTTATGCCAATTTTGTTTCCAATCTGCAAAACACTTTTGAAATGCACTTTATGGTATAACTTTCAGCTTCTTCAACGATTTTGTCTAATTTTACATTATGGTCGCAAAACGTTTCCTTTCAATATCCTTTTCATCCTCGGAAAGAGAAAAAAGTCACATTAGGCCATGTCTGGTGAATACGGCACAACGACGGTGTTGGTTTTGCCCAAAAAATTACGACTGAATAGTGAATTGTGAGCCGGTGCGTTGTCGTGGTGCAAAGTAGGGTATTACAGCTCAATCGAATTAAGAGAAATTAGTAAAAAATAGTAAAAGTATATGCTTAATAATGAATATTAATGAAGAAATAAAATGATATAATTGAAATAATTCGGAAATAAGGGGTTTTTTGTTTTAGCAGCTTGTCACTCATATGAATTCCATATATATATATATATATATATATATATATATATATATATATATATATATATATATATTATTTTGATTGGCGACTCAAAGACCACCTTATAAATACATAACGAATACCGAGTTAGGGGGTGGAGTCTACTACCAATGAAAGTAGACAAATTCAAATAGCGGACATGTGGCTACCATTGTGTACTGCAATTCTCAAACAGTTTTTATTTAAATATGAATTTCTTGCATTAAGCTTAATAATTTAGATACACTTGCAATTATAAAGCATGTAGACTTGTATAGTATTATAATAGTAATTTGTTTTTTATAAATATAAGTCAAAAATAGCAAACATTTCAAGAACATTTTAGATCCACGAAGAAAACAGTTTTATATAAAAACTTATATTCGTGACGTCACATCTACATTTTCAAATTTCGGGGGACTATAACTCGCATATTAATAGGAATTTTTCACCGGATTTTCACCAATAGTCTAATTTTTAATTATACTTTCTGATAAAATTATAAAAAAATGGTGGAATCCCCTATTTCGGGAGTTATTGGTTTTGCAATTCTTTCGCATGGGGTGTATGAATACCATCTTCCTCAGCAACCGCCTTTCAAGTGATTCAGCGATTACAATATCTTCAATTTTGCCTTATTTTTTAGGTGATTAATGTTCTGGAACTTCCGGTAATCTTGTCATCTTCCACGTTTTTACGGCACTTTTAAAAACGTTAGTACCATTCATAAGCCGTGGTTTCAATTTTCAATATGGCTCCCTCGCAAAAGCCTACTCCAACACTGCACTTTATACCATTTTTAACAAAATAATTTAAGCAGATTCTTCTATTCCTCATTTTTAAATTAAAAAATCGCACAAACTGCGAGTCCAATGTGAATGAATTCTGAGATACACTTTCCACACCATGCTACCAACGTGATAAAAAAAAATATAAGAAAATGCGTACATGCGAAGTCCAAAATTTTTCGTTACTTTGTGATCACAACCTCGTATTTATACCAATAGGGCTGTTGCAAGAATTTTTATATGACTTATAAGTACTAAATTTTAAAAGATAATGTCCTTTAAATAGCCTCAAATTTGAAAATGTCAATATCCATTAGATATTTTACAATTAATTATTGAAATTTGTGTAATATTTGAAAAAGTCACGTGATCTGAAACAGATACAGTTTAACACTTACTTTTATTTAAATAAATAACGTAAACTGTTTTCTTATTGGCTATGAACTCGGCTATAAATGAACTGTATCTGCTTCAACGTCATAGGAGTGGGGGGGGGGTTGTTTTTCAAGCCTATTTCTGGCGCCAATCTTTTTATTTAATTATTTACGAAAATAACAATATATTATTCTTATTTATATTACTATGAAAAATATTGCAAAAACTTTCATTTAAAATACTATTTAAAAAATGTGAAACCGGTTCATTGCCAATCATTCCTTCGTGAATAATTTTTGATCCATTTTCTGCTTAAGTACATTATGAGTATATAACACTCTTTTACTTAATTTATTTTCTCGTACTCATACTTAATCTACAAAACGCTTTTATTTTTAACCAAATGTGTTACAATGTTATAGTAACTTGACTGCTCAAAATAGTTACTATATACGACAAATATAATGAACTAAAGAAAAAAATATAAGTTCATTATTTTGTATCAGGAGAACAAATCTTCAAGAAGGTAATTTGGATATTTAAACTAAGAATTATTCCTTTCCTCCTTTTAATGTCTCAAACTAATTAAATTACTTGATTAAGAAACCTATTTCTGTGTAATAAACCCTCCAGTTAACCAAAACAAATGAACAACACAATTAAAACCCAATCAAATTTAAACCTGTCCGCAATTTGAAGAAAATTAAGAAAATATACTGAAAATTATTGTCCTATCATTACAAAGCACAAGAGAAGGATAGCAGGAAATACACTATCCCTTCTATATGTTAGAATGAGACACAGGATAAAGCAATTTGCAGGATGAGACTTTAAATCGGGACCGCGGTGGAACAATCGTCGACAAGGAATAGAAAGAGAAGAGATAGGGGATTATGTGGGTTGGAAGAGGATGAAAGATGAAAAGCTAAGGCTTTGTGAATAACTAACTTAATAAAAGCTCTGCGCAACCGTTATGTTCTCTCGTCACTGTAGAGTTTCTATCATCCCTTTAACAGAGGGGGAAATAAAGTTATACGACCAGGGATATTATTATGCATAATGCTTGTTTATAAACTATTTTCACTTGGTTTTTAACTTAGTTCGGGAATAATGAACAACAAAGTTTCAGATAAAAGTTTTGATTTAACTAAAATAATAGTTGCAGTATAGTTATAAATTACAGCATATGTAAACTTTTCAACATTTTGATAGATAACAAAGCATTTTCTTTTTATTTTATATTATTAGTTATACACGGTGTATCAAAAGGAATGTGCTGAACTTCGCGAGTGTATATTACACATAAATAAAAAAACAAAAAGTTGTAATCCAATTTTTGTCTCTTATGGACAGCGCTTATGTTGCTCTCTCTGTTTTGTGTATCTTACTTATATCAACCAATCGCCTTATGCTCAAATTGAGAAAATTTATGATGGCATTGTTTATCACTTTTAATCATACAAGAATAAATAACAGGATATTGTTTGACAATTAAAATTTGCTAACTTATGTCGTTGAACTTTTTGGCACTGCAACTAGAAAATAGATAAAAGACAAGTTATGGGTTTTTAGTTATATATTTATATATCAGCGCTAGTTTTAAGTAGCCGATATTACATTGGCTAAATTTGTCTCCAATATCAGCCAATCAGAGAGTTTAAATCTATGCCCTATTGTCTGCAATACTGAAAGAGTAGGGAGGAACAAGGTATACCTAAAGTTTGGCACTTTCTTTCTGACTCACCTTGAATACATATCTCGATACGTATGTACTAAGTAAATTTTGCTGAGGTTCATTGTATATTTAATATTCGCAGTAGTAGGGTAGGGAATGTCCTCTTATCTCTCTTTTATCTCGCAGTTATATCTGATTTATGAAACATAATTTCATACACCAGCATCCAATTTCTTACTTTCGAGATGGATATTTATTGACTTTCTTTTTGTCATACAGCATATTATAG
This sequence comes from Harpalus rubripes, assembly GCA_963082715.1. Classification (NCBI taxonomy): domain Eukaryota; kingdom Metazoa; phylum Arthropoda; class Insecta; order Coleoptera; family Carabidae; genus Harpalus; species Harpalus rubripes. Next base: position 39,113,860 of record OY720449.1, read on the forward strand.
CAGACTTTCACCGCCGCCACGTTTGCTGTGTATTTTGTTTCAGCGAATGAATCATTCGTCTTGCTTTAGTAGCATGCCATTATCTTTATTAATTTATTTTAATAACCTGCTGTCGACTCACTTCTCTTTAAATGGGTGAAAGAAGGAGTTACTTTCAAACCATTCAATAACAGAAATGAAATTTATAGCCATTTGTAATGAATACAAATATGCGGAATTATTATATTTCATTTCAATTAAATATATGAAGAAATTATTAATTGGTATTGTAATGAAATTAAATATTAATAAAGGAATACTATAACTTTCTAAAATATAAAACCTTTTATATTATTACGTATAACGTAGTTTTATTGTTAATGTTTCTTTTGCATATCAAATAGCAAATAATGCAAGCATTTTAACTAAAAATATTATTTGTTTCTTTAATAATTACAACTATAAACCTATTTAAAATAAGAGGGTTTTAACTCTGACTCTGTGTAAACTTTACTATTTTGCAATGGAAATGCTGTAAAGTTACAGGCTATAGATTGTTTTTTTAATTAAAAGGACTGAATTAATCGAGATAGTTCCACATCAACATAAATATTTCTGAGAAATTCCTCATAACTAATTTCAATTTTGGTACTTCCAATTTTAATAAAACGATGACTGTGCAATTAATTCTTTCACAATCTCTTTTATTTATTTTGGAAATGCATACCAAATAAATAAATATATCATGACGGCAGATTACCCATTGCTGGGTATGCCACTCTGCTTTCTACATAAACGTCGGTATTAATGGATACCACAGGGGTCAGTTTTGTTTCCCGACCAGGCACTCGGGCACACGGTCACGAGACCCCATGTAAATATATAATTAATTAATTTGAGGCTAATCCCCTCATTGCGCCGGTATTGTAATATATAGTATACATGAACTAGTAAAAATTAATTAAATACCAGTAACATATAAAAAATATCAGTCAAATATTTTTTTAAATACCTATATTGATTTTACAAGTAAAACTATTACATTGTAAGTCTGTCTCGAAAATTAGCCATTTATTGACGTGCCTGTCTTGCAGAATGATTCATTTTTAAGATGAAATAAAGTAGAGTATTAGATTATTGTAAAAAAAAGTTAGAATACTATAAATCAATACGGATACAGAGGATAATAATTAAGTTTGAATGATTATAGTTCATATTTGAATGGGTGTACGGTTTGTGTTATTTTATTTCATTATTCACATGCATCTGAGGCCATAATAAAATTAACAATTACCGTCCTTATTCTTATCTTTATGTCAGAGCAAATTATTTTATCTCCCTTTGTTTTTAAGAGTTAATTTCTCCTCCATTGTAAAATTTTGGCTTTATTCTCGAGATTGCATCCATAAACCCAGTGTCTGTACCAGATGCAACCACTAAGCTAAACGTTTATCGCTGGTGCATGTCGTAAAGACAGTATGTGAAATGAGAGCGATTTGCATACGAAATCTCCACATCTCCATGTATAGAGAGAAGAGTAAATTGAGAGAGGAGAAAGTGTGGTTATATTGCAAGTGTCATATAACTTCATTTATTAAATTTGAAAAAGAGAGAATTGGCGTGATGTTGAATTCCAATATGTACTCAACACATGTTGGTTCCAATGTGATTTATATATTATTAAAAGAAAAAAGATAACCATATACTTTGTAGTAAATAAATATGCATTTTTTGTTTAATATTGCAATGGATAAGAGTTTGAAACAAGTATAACGAATATACTTCATTAGATTATATTATTTTAATGCAAAAATAGGTGAAAAAGTATGTATAAATATTTCTCCTAAAAAAATGTTCTAAGGATGTTTGGTTTTATTTACCCTACCAATGCTGTAACCGAAACGGTTTTTGCAATAAAAATTCAAAACATTACTTTAGAGATTAGGCCATTTTTAAAACCGCGTTTGAATTACTAGTTTTAGATATAAAGTCTCGATTTCCGGAATATAGAAAAATGTTAATTTTATGTATTTTCATATTCTTAATACAAAACATATTCGTAGTACATTGGCCCACGAGTAATTTTTCGTTGACATTTAAATTAGTTTATAACTGTGTGGATATTGATATGAATTTGAAGGAAATAAGAAACCTTAACAGAAGAAGCAATTTCCAAATATCTTTTGATTTTTTATTGTTTTATTACTACTAAATTGTATTCTAATCACAACTATGAACTTATTTAAACCTTAACTTTCAATCTGTGAACAGACCATTCCAAGCATTGAGAACTATAACTTATTTCTTTTGGGTGTGTTCAATATGTTTCAAGATCTAATAGACATGACTTCACTAATGATGAAGCATGGCATGTCCCGTTTCAGTGAGAGACTATCTTACCGATCAATCAGGATAGGATTAGCATATACGTGTTTAAAAAAAATATTTTTATAAAGTAGCTGACAATACAGTAGTAGTATTGCTAGACTAGAATGTCAATTTTGTGATTGATATTTGAACCATTGAACCTGGATTGTCAAAACCACAGCCAGTCACAATACCATAGAGTAATAGAACTTTTCAATATAAATTTTCTCTATCAAATCTGTGCATAAGTTCAATGGCGACTGCAGAAGTTTTTTTAAAAAAATTGTCTGTTTTCCACACATATTATTTACGTTCTAATTTTTTAGAAAAATCACCATACAATGACAAGCCATGCCTCCCGCAATTGTCGTTGACTGTTGGTATAACTTATTCCATATTGGATCTTTTTCGTAACCCTTAATCTTCGTAACAGTTTTTGTATTTTGAAATTAAAATAAAGTCAATTTACTAATCCTGAAACAGACTATACAGTGCACCAAATGGGATCGGTATCGGCCAGAAAGAGGCAGATAGTACACTTGACTAAATACACTATTCGGCACGAGTTTGGAAGAAACTACGCAAAACAGTGTTTCACCAAAGGTATATATTTGTTATTCACCCTTGTTCTCCTATGTCATAAAATTCAATACAGCCGACAATTTCCTTGCCCTGACTTTTAACCAGAAGACCGCGCACTTTACTTTTAAACTCCATAATTTACTAATCTTACTGTTCAAAACTGCCTAGTTGATGGACAACTGAAATATGCTATGCTAGATAACTAGATGCTAGGAACAAAGCTACCCCCACTACGGTCCTCAGTGTGCTACTGCGCACCCAATAGTCATCCGCCATTAGAAATTAGGTGAATTGTACGTACTATTTTATTGAAGGACTACAAATTTTATGTGAAACCTTCCAAAGTTAAATTGCTTAACTAAACGCTCATTGTCGAATTTAAAATCTAAAGCGTTATCTTGAATCACATTTTCCTATTAAGTATTCAATTTGTATCTTTATATTACCATTGATTTTACCTTTGTTTACTAATTTTTCTCCCCTTGTTGCAGCCCGAGCAACACGGCGTTGAGTTCGTTGGACCAAGTCAAGGAGTACCTGATGACGCAGGGCACGTGTAAGTGCGGCTTGGAGTGCCCGTTCAAGCACGACACAGTCTTCAACTTCGACCCTAAGGTGAGTCACACATATCCGCTACTTACCACCCCTACGATACGGTACGTAACATATGCTTTGATATGCGTTCAAGTTGTCTTTGATCTTGATGGACGTATTCAGTGATATACGACGACAGAACATCTGTCAAAATAAAATAAGAAATAAATAAGGAAAAAATATAGAGTTATACAGGGTGATAAAAAAAAACGTACTCTGCACAGGAATCCCGTGAACTATAAGACAAGAGTTACCCCATTAGAAGGACATTTTAAAAGTGCATCGTTATTTGAGAAAAAATACGTACCTATACAGTATATCTGGTTTAAGATAACAGTGTAGCGTGCTATAGGGACAACATTTCAGTTTTAAACTGTTCCAACATTATGTAAATATTGCAACATTTTAAATGCATTTTTATAAAATGAGGCCAAATTGATTGTAAGTGAAATAAATAATTTTAATATAAATATAATTGGAAATAACTAATAATATAACGTAGTAAAAAGTTAATGCAAATACAAACGGCAAATAACCTGTCAATATCTTGCAAAAATATTTTATATTTTATACAGTTTCACATAAATATTTGATGAAAGGGGTTCTCGAATGGGTGATATAGAAAATATTTCATCTCAATATTGTGTCGAAATAACACTTGATTCGTATTTACCCTCAAAATGTTTAGTCCGCAGTGAACAGAGGTCGAAAAAGGGGGTTACCTTACAAAAGGTCGGGTAGTTCTGAATTTTTGATTTGTTGTATAGGATGGTTGGTTAATGAAAAATCCAAATTTCCACAAATTCCCTTTCTTCGCTCCCTCCGCCATTTTGTAGAAACCATCATAAATCGGCACTTTTTTCAGTTTTTCGTCTATAACTTCTATCTGATGAATGTTAGCGAAAAAAAGTTATTTGTCGACTTGCAAAGGATGAAATTTTTTAAAAATTTGGTACGAAAAGTTTTTTTTTTCACGATTCATAGCATACAACATATCAAAAATTTAGAACTACCCGACCTTTTGTAGGGTAAAATCCTTCATTTACTGGACTATTTGCTTCGAAAACCGATCTCATCAAGCTCCGCCCATCACTGCAATCTTAAACCAGCTACAGTGTAGGTCACTAATTACAAATAAGTGGAAATGTAAATTTTCCAGGTTTTTATTTTTGTGAATAACATCTAAGTGTGAAATAATAATAATAATAGATTTTGGTTTGCACATTTTTAGAATACATATTCTTTATTTTCTTCCGAATGGTGATGCTCGAAATTTTAATTTTTATGTGGACGCTATTGGAAAGTTACATCATTGAAAAGATATTTTTTTAGCTTTTCAATGATGTGTAATGTACCTATCCATTTTTATTTGTTTGATATAACAAAAATGCAAGAATTATTAAATTTATGGCTTAAAAACAATGCTTGTGGCAATCTTATCAATCATACCTACATTAGAAGTATTTTCAAATTGCTTTTTTTTCAAGACCTTATAAGAATCTAGGGCCATACTTGCATTACTTGTTAGGAACATTTATTCGTTTATGAAAAACTCTTAGATTTTTATGAATAGTTAAGACTTAAGAGCAACTTTGTAAGTGTATTTATGTAATTAGTCCGCAAAATAGTGGTTTTAATACATGGTAATTAAAAAAAAAAACGATTAAGTTATAATGACTTGTTAAACTTCTAACAAGTTTTTAACCGTAATTGCCACTTTCTTACTCGCATTTAAAAACGCTGAGCAATTTACTAGGCGCTATCAATGTGTCATCTTATCTTTGACAATTTAAACTTCATGTAGATAATTAACACGAAGGGGAATTAAGACTTTGAAATGCAAAATTAAAGATTGATTCATCCCAGTGCAGAGACAGTATTTTAATTAGCATTAAAAATAAGACACTTTTGGAGGAACTTTAATACTATTCGAAATTTGAAAGTATGTGACACAAGCTTTCAGCAGACTTTTTCAATGACTTTCATTGTTTCAACTCAGTTTCGTTGCAAAATGATCTAGACGTGAATATTCTCAATTTGTTCGTTTGGCAACTCATATGCGAAAAACACGATTTTTTTCGAATAAGTGGTTCTGGTAATTAATTCTAAAAATTGTTTTACGCAAGTGTACATTTTAAAAATGTAATTTAAAAAATATCTTATTTCAAATTTCTAGTGTGAAGTGAATCACAATCCTCGTCGTCCTTGCGATTTAACTGATTAATTGATTATTAAAGTTAACGTTTGTGATATAATTTATAAATAAACTCATCAACATACTTACCTTGTCTTCAATTTACAAATGTAAAATCAGAAAATATGGTGACTTTTCATACAAAACATTCGTCGCGGTCACAAATAATGATAGGTTAGAAAACAAAAAATGACATTATACAGTCCTTGGAGCAGGTTGACGTATAAGTTTGTTGTACTTATACAAGAAGTAGAAGTAAACAACTTGAAAATATTGGGTAATCAAGTACATATTCTTGAAGAAAAAGTACTTTTTAGGTCAATTAAAGCATTATGTTAACTTTTTCGCTTTGTTGTGGTATTTATTATGAGACTGTATGTGTATATGATTCGCCAACGCCAACATTCAATCGAACTATATAATTTTCAACAATCTTCGTCCCATTTAACTTTATTTATTATTATTTATTGATATTGTAATATTTTTTGCAAAAACATATTCAAAATTAGTTAAATTTCATAATTAGTCTAAAAAAGTAACAATTGTTTTACTCAGCTACCCCACACTTGAATACGATGATAAAGGTGCACCAGTATTTTTTTTTTTTATATACAAATTAAAGTCTCATCAATCAATTTTTTTTATATTCCGATGTGTAAAGATTATACTATACGCGATTCAAGTTGAGCGGACTCTATCTGGTGACCAAACATGGCATTAATTTCGTGACGTCACATCGAGTATAGTTTCTTAAACTCTGTAAGAAGTAACGTTCGAATTTTAGACGAGATTTTAAAAATACAGCAAGTATTTAAATTTATAATTATTTGTGATGATTGTAAACACTTCTTCTGTTTGATTATACAATAAAATTCGCGAGTATTCCTAGAATTTTAAGACATTGTATAATTTTAGAGAAATAAGGTTAAGTATAATATTTGTAATTGCTTGTTAAAATAATGACATATATTTACTATAAATAAGTTAAAAACAACATGAATGCAACATTAGATTGTTTAAGGATTAATTTTCTTGTTGTAAATATTGTAGAAATATGGAATTTTCACCAAAACCAACAAAATCACAGGTGTACTGTGGTGAGTGTTGTGTTCCGAAATGTCATTCCTTAAAATCGAGAAATCCCACCCTTCGTTTTTACACATTTCCAAAAAGTTAAATTTATAAATAAATATGGCATCGAAGAAATGATTGAGACGCAAAGCATGGCAGATTAAATTGTTAATTGAAAAACGAATTACAAATTCAATGTTTGTTTGTTCCTTACATTTTTGTAACAAAGATTACGCATGTGTTGTTAGGTCTAAAATAATATAAATATATAATTATTTTATTATGTATTTATATTTAGGTTAGTATATACATACTTATATATAGGTTAGATTCCCGCCTTACACGAACAAGATGCTTTTTCTTGCTAGTGAGCCAGAATTGATCAATTTTCCAGTAATTTCATGCGGATATTTATGTTTTCTGATTGTGTTTTACCACATGCTAGCAGATGTCCAGAATTCAACATTTCTTCATCCTCACAAAAATTTCTGCTACACGCAGAAGCATTTAAATCATTTAACACACCCTTTATTAACAGTCTCATTACTAAAAATCTATTAATTCATTAAATATATGTATTTAAACAGCAATACACACAAAAACTTTAATGCAGAACTGAACGACAATTTGAAAACATACTCGTTGTGACGTCACGTCACGTGTTAAAAGTTACGGGAAAAGTTAATTTGAATCGCGTATACAGAATGCGACAATGTGTACAGCTCGACCGGTAAGTTGTGACCACGGTGTAGTATCTACAGGTGAGTGCACGACGTATTCCAATGCATTACGAAGAATGGTTAACTAACTGGGCTAGTTCATACAGTGTGCCGCTAGATGTCAGGTTTTGTTGCGACCCGGTTTTTACACAAAATATTTAAAATATTAAATTATTCATATATAACGCATAATATTCTGTATTTTCAATCATTACCTTTTATCTTTTGTAAGTTCTATGTATTTATTTTGTACAATTCCATAAAGAAACGTTTCTATATTTCCAGTAAAATTATAAAACAACATATGTCAAATGCACTTGATATTGCCACCTTTCAATCAGAAATTTATCTTAGTACCTGTTTCTGTGATTATAGTGTAGCTGGCTGCCGCTAAATTGCACATTTTGGCACCTTAAAATACTATTTTTCTCTCTATTTGATCCATACCGTGTTGTGAATCTTGTAACAAAACATTTTCTGTCAAATGGTAACGGGTCGCGTTAGCACCATTTTGTTTCCCATTTACTTAGCTATGTCAACGCATCTCGTGCTCTCACCTATAGATACTACACCGTGGTTGTGACCGACCAGCTTGGATGCGCAGTTGTCTTTCCTTCAAATTGTGGGAGGGACTTCAATCCTTCGCCAACAACTCTGTCTCTTTCTAGTGCGTTCTCTCTCTGCGCACTACTCATCCCCACAGCTCATCACTCACCGGTCAAGCTGTGAATAAAGTAAAGGATTTTTGTATTTTATTTATTTTACACATTACGCTCCTACCTCCATCAATGCACGTGTGACATTTAACTTGTCTTACCTAAATTTAGTTTTTTCTGTACATTCATGTTGGCAATACTGAGTACTGCAGTATTCAACTTCAGATCAATTATCTATCAAATGTGAACTCGGTATTTGGTGTGTTCAAATGGTCGTCTGCTCGCCTGTCAATTCGAATATGTTTCAGTTATTTAAGGTTGAAAACAAAAATATCGTATGCAACTCAAGTGTAAACAAGCTTTATGACATTCGGCAAGCATCATCACGAAATACTTGACCTCATGTCATGTAGCTTGTGTTTACACTTTTGTTGCATAAATAATTATTTTTATTATTTTCTACTCCCTTTATTAAAATATTACTTGACGTGTCCAATGCATTAAACTAAGTCGTAATTATAACTCGACAAACTGTAGCTTTGATCGTGTATTAAGCCCCCTACACACGTTGTGGTTTTTAGTCCAGTTTGTCTGCACAGGCCAAATCAAATACGTGGAAGATTGCCTAAACTGATTACTCCCTCCACACTATATACCTATGCTTTTGACTCAGTTTTTATTTGCAAACAAAATCAACATGAAATATAATTAATTTTTGTTATTTACAATATTCAACGTTTGCAAACGTCACAGAGGAACATTATTACTTTTTTCCACAAAGAAGGAGGGGTTTTAAATGCTGACAACTTTAGTCAAAAACCCGTTAAAATAATACTAAGTATTTTAGTGCCAGTATCACAAACAAACAGAACCAACATGTGTACTGAATCAGACAAAATAGATAAAACTGCGCTATTTGACTGTATGCTCCTACACACGCTCAGTCTTGTTACAAAATCCTGGTTTGTGCAAGCCAAATTTGATGTCATCAACATGGCGGCAGTAGAAAACAAGTTAAATAAGACTGATAAAAATTTGTGTAGAAGATGCCACAAAACGGCATTAAGTGGTTTGAAATGTGTAAGATGTGGGACGATTTCGCATTCTAGTTGTGCAAATACTCTAAGGCTCCCAGTTCTAAGTGACAATACAACAAATTGTTGTGGAGATGTAACTACTGATAACGACCTTGACGTGTCTTTTAAGGAATATGAAGAATACAATGAAGTGTACTATTTAAAAGAACTAGTAAAACAAAAAAATGACATGATTGAGAATCAAAAGCTGACCATAAATATTCTTAATCAACAATTAGAAATTCTAAATAAATTAGTAACTAGAAATAATAATTCACCGAAACCGCCGCCATCTGTGAGCGGCAACTCAAAATCGGATAAAATTCAAGTTATGAACGGTGTGAATTCTGCCAATAAACAAAAACTTTTTAAGTTAGCATCAGAAAAAGACACTAAAAATAAACCTTTAACCTCAGATAATGCAAATACAACAACAAAGGAACATGTGGCCAACGAAACCAATTCAAAAACTTTAAACAGGAACCCCAACGTTGGGAAAACTAATAATATTGTTTTAGAGCAGGATGACCAAACATGGAATAAAGTAGTGCGCCGTAAATCTTTTCGAAACAATTCATTCATTACTGGTAAATCTAAAAACATTGCTAATATAGAAGCTGCTCCTAAAAAAGCATTCATATATGTGTCGCGACTTAAACCTACGACAACACCTAATGACATTAAAATCCATTTAGGGCAACATTTTCCTGAAGTGGAGTGTGAACAGTTAACATCTAAATACCCTGAACACTACAGTTCTTTTAAGGTGACGATTGACCTAATAAACTTTGAAAATGCATTGAAGGAAGATATGTGGCCATACGGAGCATATGTTTCTCGTTTTTTTCAGAGAAGAACGAAGAAAACCCAAGTGAAGTAACAATAAACATTAGTGAAGATTTGTTACTAATAAACTGTCGATCCTTATCGCAGCATAAAATTGACTTTATTACCATCGAATATATTATGAAATTTAAAAATTTAAAATTTATATGTATAACGGAAACTTGGCGTACAGTTTCAGATATAGATTTTGTTAATTTTCCAAATTTTATTCACATATCTAGCTATTGCCGAGCCGACCTTATTGGAGGAGGTGTTGGTATTTGGTGCCGAAATGATTTAGAAGTAACATCTATCAATCTTACATCATTTTGTATTGATAGACACTTCGAGATATGTGGGGTCCACTGTAAACTAGATAAAAACTTTTCAGTTTCTATTATTTGTTGCTATAGAAGTCCAGATTCAGATTTAAATATTTTTATAAATAATTTATGTAATACCTTAGACTATGTTTTTCAACCTGGTAAACATACAATAATAGGTGGAGATTTTAATATAGATCCTATTAGAGACACTCAAAAATATAAAAAAGTCTGTGATATATTACATAGCTTTAATTTAATAAATATTGTGACTAAACCAACACGCGGAAATTTTATTCTGGATCATATATATGTAAATTTTAATAGTAGTAGTTTAGTGACTGAAAATCTCATTTCAGATCATAGAAGCGTCTTTTGTAGTTTAAGGCAGTGTGGGCAAAGAAACAATACTTTTATATACAAACGAATCTACTCGAACAATAACATTATATTATTCTACAAAAGTTTAGAACAGACCAATTGGGATTCAATACTCAAAGAGTCAGATTTAAATATTGCTTTTAACCAATTCTTTGATATTTTTCTTTACTTGTTTCAGGTTCATTTTCCTCTGAAAAAAATCATAAAATCTAGTGATAAGAGCTGGGTAAATAATGACATTAAACAGTCAAGTAATTCTTTGGCACAATTATATTACTTAAGTAAACAATATCCTCAACTTTCTGCAATTTATAGAGTAGCTAAACGCAATCACTCTCGATTAATTTCTGCAGTCAAAAGATCTTTTTACCAAAATAAAATTACATCTTCGGATAACATATCCAAATCTATGTGGAGCATTGTCAAAAACGCCGACAAAAATTCACGGAAGAGCGAGAATATATGTCTAAAATTAGATAATTGTATAATTAAAGAACCAGAATTAATAGCTGATAACTTTAATAATTTTTTCAGAGATGCACCCCTTTCAGTAACAGCGCAAATAAGTAATTCATGTGAAACTGCTTTGCCTAGATCACAGATGCAACCCTCTTCATTCTTTTTGAACCCTTTTACTGAGGAAGAATTATCATACATAATCAACGCTAAAATTAAAAATAAAACATCAGCAGGGCCAGACGATATACCTAGTTTTCTCGTGAAGAAAGTATCATCTGCAATTATCAAACCGTTAACACATTGTATAAACCTTTCGTTTGAAACAGGTAATTTTCCAGAAATATTAAAATCAAGTAAAATTATTCCTCTTTACAAGAAAGGAAATAAACTTGAATTAAATAACTATAGACCAGTGGCTATTTCATCAACATTTTCAAAAATATTTGAATACTGTTACCTTGAAAGGTTAAATACATTTTTACGACAAACAAATGCTATCGATAAAAATCAGTTTGGTTTCAGAAAGAACTCCTCTACAGTAAAAGCTACACACGTTTTTTATGAAAAAATTATTTCGCATTTGGAAGCTGGAGAATACCCAATAGGTGTTTTCTGTGATCTTAGCAAAGCTTTCGACTGTATAAATCATAACATTTTATTTGACAAATTAGACAATATTGGTGTAAGAGGTGCACCTCTGAATTGGGTAAAAAAATTTCTTGAAAATCGCCAACAATATGTTTCTGTTCGTTCTTATTCTAGTTCTCAGTGCCAAATAGTAAATTCCAGCAGTTTAACTATAAACATCGGAGCACCTCAAGGAAGTATTCTTGCCCCCGTACTTTTCATTATTTATATTAACGACCTTAACCTTGTTTTTCAGGATGATACAGATTCAATAATTTACGCTGATGACACATCGTTGATAGTTTCCGCAAAAGATAACAATTCATTACAGAATAAATGTAAAAATAATTTGGATAACATGTTAAATTGGTGTAATAATAATTTACTTTACCTAAATGAAACTAAGACGAATTATATACGCTTCCATACTCATCAGAATTCAAATAATATGAATATTGACGTTGCTATCGGAAATAATCAAATTAACAGAGTTAATTCATCTAAAATCTTAGGTTTCACATTTGATGAACACTTAAATTGGAAAAATCACTGCGAACTAATTATTACAAATTTAAACAAACTATGTTACCTAATTAAACATTTAAAACAATACTTATCTGTTTCTCAACTATTAACAGTTTATTATGCTAAAGCCGAATCTATCCTCAGGTATAGTGTCATTTTTTGGGGTGCTTCTACTCTTTCCAAAAACGTTTTCGTAAGTCAGAAGAGAGTGCTTCGATGTATTATGAACTTAAAAAGGCAGGAAACGTGCAGAAATATTTTTGTAAAGCACAAAATTTTAACTTTGACTGGTCTTTTTATATATGAAACTTCTTTACACATATTCCAAAATAAAAACAATTTTAATCAAAATAAAGATGTTCATAATTTCGATACAAGGAGGAAAAATGAACTTAGAGCGCCTACTAATAGATTAAAAATAAGTAGTTTATCTCCAAATACTCTAGGAGTAAAAATTTACAATCATTTGCCCTCATTACTAACAGAATCAAAATCCATAACAACGTTTAAACAAAAACTAAAAAAATTTCTTATAGAACAGTGTTTCTATGATCTGAATGAATATTTTAACGCTATCACAATGTAACAACTTTGTATGTATATGTAAATGTAATATTAATCCTGACGCTTCCGATAAAATGTATGTACATTTTCAAAAGGAATAAATACATTATTATTATTATTATTAAATATCAGAAGAATAGAGGATTTTACTAGTAAAATCAATAGTTGCGCCACCGGCAAAAGTTAGAACTAGCTAGGCAAACAAAACCGTCCTTGCATTTGTTTGATTTTGAAGAACTATTATTTTTGTATTATAATGGCTGTAAGGTGTGTATATGTTTTATGCAAAAGTGATTTAAGGTATAAACACAAAGGTAACATGAAAAATATACAGTTTGTACCGTTCCCAAAACCTCACGAGAACCTTAGAAAATGTAAACGAAAATATCAGAAAACGTACACATATATTTGAAACCAAACAGTTTGTCGTTGATAACGATCCAACAACAATTCATACAGATCCTATTATTTACACACAACAGATAGCGCATAAACTTATTTTCTGCGATATAAAATATTAACCTCAAAACTTTTATTTCAACAGATATTAAATACACCAAAACAACGATCACCAAAATTGACAAGAAAACAACCTTTACTCACTGGTAACAGTGAACTGGAAGTATTAAATTAATAATTATTTTTAAAGCCTAAATTAATTTTTTTAAAAACTTTATTATTTGAAAACTAACCTGTCAATCAATTCACTTTTTCTTCTTGTTTTCGTTATACCCCGGCATCTTTTCAATATAGTGTGCTCTTCAATAGTGTCATATTTGAATTTAGCACCTGGTACATCATGTTCATTTAAACTCATTTTTCTTTAATTAATCGTATTATCACAGTTCAAAACATTTAATGTTAGATAGCTGCGCCATCGACAGAAGATAGAACTAGCTGGTTCAACTGAACCGTGTGACGTCACCAGTGCAATCCTCTATTCAGAAGATGCGCAGGCCTGGCTTATAGCCACTCAGGCGGCTTGACTTACACACACTCCTTCCGGTTTAGCTGCGCAAACCAGATCCGTGCAGCCGGCGAAAAACCCGGTACGTGAATAGAGGCTTTAGCCACGGGGTAAATCTAACAAATGATTCTTAAACACGGGTCGAAGGTAGCTACTGGAGAAGACAACTGTCAATCAGTAAAAATAACTAACTTAAAAAGTGTATTTCCTTATTTCTACTGTATTAATTTTCAGTCGTAGAAAAAGTATAATGTGTGACTCGTTTTATAAACGCTTTAGACATTAATTTATTTGTTACATATATGAATTACTATTACAAGGAAGTGGAATTTGAAATAAGTACATTTACATATTTCGTACCACTAGGATTTTAAGGTACTGATATTTATGTGTTTTAACAGTTACTGGAAATGAACTTTGATTTGAACGATGAAATTTTTTCGCATTAGAAACGAAAACCATTATGTATTATATAAAACACTTGGGTATATTTTAATTAATAGTTATTGATTGTAAGATTTGAACTTTTCACCTATTTCTTTTGAAACTGACACGCAAACTACATCCCTATCGCAATGACAATTAAACCCCGATGTAGTTAATGAAGAGAAGGCATCCTCTGTGAAACTATTTGGCAATCCGTCCGCGTAATTGAATTTGCCATTCGGTATTTGTAGTTGACTTTGAGGGCGTTGCATTCATCTCCAGCGATCCTGTTACGGACGCGACGTCGCGGAATCAAATTAGCGTCGGGATGCGAGCGACGACGTAATTGTTGTCGGCCATCCGATTCGACGCTCGCGGCTTTAATTGCATTTGCGACAGCACCAAGACCTAGACCAGGTGCGCATGATCAATGACAGGGACGAGAACATGTCACGACAATTCGATGACCCGTGTAATGGTAAGGATAATGATACTGTAAATTGAACGATGGAAATGATTAATCGGTAATAAGAACTAAGGAATTGACAGAAATTATTCATCATTTAATTATTAGAAAAGCGATGATCTAAAATGGTCCTCAGATATTCAGTAATTTTGAACAATGTTTTTGTGATTTTATGGCAAAAACAGATCACTTTATATATATATATATATATATATATATATATATATATATATATATATATATATATATATATATATATATATATATATATATTCAGGCGGGGGTCCTACAGCCTTTGCCGCATCCCGCATTTCGTTCGCCATCTATGTCTCTCTCTCCAGTCGTCTTCATCTATCGCTCGATCGGCCATTGTTATAATATGTTCGAAGTTCAAATTTAAAAATTTGACAGCTTACGGAAAATGTACACAATTGTAACAAAATTCGATGATGGAATTGCTAAAATATCATCGCATGTAACATTATGGAACAATATGTGTATTATTGCACAATATTATTGAAGAGGCACAATAAGATTTTTGTACAAGATGTTGACTAACAAATTGGATTGTCGTAATTTAAAATTAGTAATAAAATTTGATTAAACGAATATTCGATATGAATTTTACATTATTGATTAACTCAAAACAAAGTCAGTTTGGTATATCAATCAATGATTACGAAGTCGTATAGATAATCAATTCTTGATTGCTTCTTGAACTAGTCGTCCGTAATTACAATCTCGTCTTTGTAAGACCTAATTCTTCCGCTATGTAACCGTAAACTTCTTGAAAAGAAAATAAATTCCTCATCTTGCGCTGAGGTGATTTCATTCTTTACACAATTTATCACATTCGCATCTGATACAGAGTTCTGTGCTGAAAGGAACGTAGCTACGATGATTCTCTGATTGTTTTTAAAATTGCTGCGTTGAATCACATTACCTAGCGCTCAGGCTAAAGTGATTGAAGTTCCTGTACAAGCGCCTCCTTACAACCGTAAGGAGAAGCTCAAGTCTGTTTCTGCGTAAATTGCATGTCGTGTTTTGAAATCACGGTGATAACATTCATTCAATTACGATTGGAATTCTCTACATATTTTATTATCAAGTAGTATTGTTCGAAGAAACTTTATTGCTGTTGAGAAATGTACTGATTACTTGCATAATACTAGAAGTTACAGAAACAATAAAAATACACTAACGGAAATAATATCTGCCATATTCACACACATCTTCACATGCAATTTTGTACGAGTGTGATTTAAATTGTAACAGCAAATTGACTATATTTCGAAAAACATTATAGGTATTGATGACAGAGTCCAGTAATCTTTGCGATAACGGTCTGTGTAATGGGCGCCACTGAAAGACGCCGATGTTTGACATTACTATGATAAAACGACGCTAAATGCAAAGCATTAATATTACTACATAATAATATTAAGCAGTTTGATATAAAATAATATTTTGTATTCTACACTTACAATGATATTTTACTAGTAGGTATAAACTCCAAATAGAAAAAGCTCAAAAAGCTTAGAAATGTCAACTTGAGAAGCGTAGATGTTTCTTCATTTACTAAACTGCTTACTTGATTACCATCTATTAATGTTACTGAACAGAAGTATTGTTGCGTGTACCTACGTCATTAATGTTCAGTTGCACCTATAAAGTTTAAATATTAAGGGACCCTATCAAAAAAAAAAAAAAATTGACGGAAGTGCATAATTCATTTTGATTCAATATTATCAATTTAAGGAACACTCAGGGCTGGTTTATGATGGATTTAATTTATCAATTTAGATTTTCAAATTTAGATTTGAAATTTACGATTTATCTTGCTGGTTTATAGTGAATTTAATGATATGAAATATGCCCAATCAACTTACGTGGTTTGACACAAATGGGATGACAGTTATATGATATTTATAATTTTTATCATAATAAATCTGTATTTTTCTACAGATAATATTAATAATATATTTTCAGAATCCATTTGTCAAATCAAAATTAAAATGTTTCAACTGTCGCTTGAAACTGTCATTTTCCCCACCAAAAATCATTGTTTGAAATACTGTGAAATGATTGGACGCATTTACAAATTTACATTTAGAATATAAAATATGGTGATATTTTAAATGTAAATTCTAAATCATAAATTTCTTAAATTCATCGTGAACCAGTAAAGGCAGATATGTACAATTTATATTTATAAATTTAAATTCGTAAATCTAAATTTGTAAATTAAATCCATCATAAACCAGCCATTAAAATTTAAGTTACGTTAGTATAACCGGCTCAATGACACTCTAATTTCTGTGTCATTATTTCAAATAAGCGAAACAAGTTTTTGCATGAATATAAAAAAGTAAAGAAAACTGTTTGCATCATAGAGGAGCAGTAAGTAATAATCAGATTTGAGTTCATAAGTTGCAAAGTTTAGTAAAATTCATAAAAAAATGAATAAAAAATATACTATTACCTGTATTCAGTGTTGTATAACATACCTACTTGAAAAAACGTATTTCAAATAGAAAATACTAAATTAAAGTATCTCATATGTTTGGTAAAATACAATTATTTTTTTAGTATTTGAAATATACCAATATCTCAAATACCTACTTTTTAAGTATTTTCAATACTTTTACTTTTAATATTTTAAAATAGAGCTTATTCGCGTATTTTTATTTTTATTAATATTAAAGAAAGAAACTCCTACATTAATACAGGCAGTTGTTTTTGTCTATTTTAAAAAAATATTGTGAATTATTCCATATTGTATTTCAAACATCGAAAAATAGTATTTCATATAAATAATAGTATTTTAATGTATTTAAATATAAAATACTTGTGAAAAGTATTTGAACTGAAAATACAAAATACTATACAACACTGCTGTATTGATGGTATTGTATTATTTGGCAGACACATTACACATTTAAAAAGTGTAGGAACATCGTTGATGAAATATTTAATCCACTAAAACGAAAAATTGTTACCTACAAAATGATGAAGATGATGTGAGTTGAAAAGATTATGAAACGGAATTCGAGTCGGATAATTTGATTAGCATATAGAACATTGTTATTATTTTTTAAAAATATTTTTTTACTCTAATTTATATGATATTTTAGTCTTTATAAAAGTTTGACGTTTGAAGAATTTTGGTAACACAATGGAAAATCATTTTTTATGAAGAAATATCGATGAAGAAATGGAAACCACAAACAAAGAAATAATATCCCTCCGATGAGGTAATATTTTGCCAGATAAGATTTAGTGCGGTCTCATAAAAATAATTTAAATTTATTTTCCAAGAAACATCTTTTAAAATTAGAATACGGGGAAGCAGAAAACAGTTTTTTATCTACCTTCTATTGTTACGCGTATAATCTAATTAAAAAACAGCTGAATCGTCTTTATCAATTATGAAACAAAAAGAAAATCTGAAAGCAAAAAACACGATTATCTTCAGTAGGTCAGTGATGATGACTAACGTATTCAATAAAACTGCGGTTTTAAATCTACCTGCTAAGTGATTCATCTTCACAAGATAATAGTGCATATATCATCACGCCTACTGACCATAATTTTGGATGACAGGTTGCCGTAGATGATGACATATTATAGTAAAGGACAAAAATTTGCATGTCCTTAGAGCCTGGAAGCGCATTTAACGGATATGGAGTCATTACTGAAATTTACTAATAAAAACAGATTAGCTAAGCCAGCATATGCGTGATATTACTAGTTACTTAATTATACTTTGTTGAAGAAGATATAATATAATATTCCATTGCAGGGGGGGGGGGTTCACAAGAATCTAATAATTCAATTTATTTAAGTTTCCGGTTTATGTCGCAACTAGTTCTAGTTCTGAAATTTTTGTCATCGAACAGTCTGTCCAAATTGCACGTTTTTTGTTAAAAAGTTAACACTGTAACCATATCGTACAACATAATGAGTAACAAGTTGTGGCAAAAACCAAGTAAAACACGAAAAATATGAGCACACTCGCATATTTGTAGTTCTAAAAGAATCAAATTGGTCGCTCAATGTTTTTCGAAATGGGTTTGAAATTTGTTGAAAACAAAATATTAAGAAGTTTCCGTCTTAATTTTCATAATTTTAATGGGTAAATTACTACAAAAACCGAACAAGTCCAATTTTTTAAATTTATTATAAATGATGAATCCATAAAATAAAATTTCGAATTGAACACCTTACTTTTAATGCTTATTATATGTACGGACAAAAATTGCTACAATCATGTAATGAACGGTGTTGAAATGAACATTTTGTTTTTTTGTTTCCCAAAAATTTGTACTTTTGGACATGTTCTTGATGTCTTCATCTACTTGTCGTCATTTTTAATAGATCTTCTCCAACATATTTGGTGTTATAAATGACTACAATTAACATATTCGTATGTAGAGTGCTATGACCTAAGCAGGCAGCTGTTTTGTGTAATGACGGCACCTGTTGCCTGGATATTTTGGATGTTGCCATTGCAAACTTGGCAACTATGCCTCGAGATACACTTGATGCTTCGCAGTTGATGGCCAATTTCACTTAAGAAGTAGTTGATGATTTGAGGGAACTTAGACACTTAATTTGTGGGGATTCATTTGGCAAATTAACAAGGAAAGTGGTTGACACTTTGGAAAGGTGTT
The DNA here is from genome assembly GCA_963082715.1 of Harpalus rubripes. Classification (NCBI taxonomy): domain Eukaryota; kingdom Metazoa; phylum Arthropoda; class Insecta; order Coleoptera; family Carabidae; genus Harpalus; species Harpalus rubripes. Next base: position 39,133,334 of record OY720449.1, read on the forward strand.
AGATATTAATTTTGGAGAAATATTATTCATAAATTATTCGAGTATATTTCATTTTAATTTATATTATACGCAAATTTATCTGCCAACTAGTAGGTGTAAGTATACCAGAGGAGATTATTTTGTAATCTATCTATCCATGACAAAAACAAGTGGCAATTGCAATTTTTTTTGTCTGCTTACTTAGCACGATTGTTTCAAATTAAAAGCGTTTTGTGATTTCTCCTGAGAATGGAATACAAAACAAAATGAATTGAAACTAGTAACTTGTTGCTTAAAAAAATCTGATGTGGCCAGCACATAACTTCTCGCCAGATATTTTACATGGTTGTACGCATAAAACAAAAAATATTTTTAAATACAAATACATATATTCTTGTCTCACTACAAAATAATTCTCACATATATTTGCAAAATCTATGGGATATATATATATATATATATATATATATATATATATATATATATATATATATATATATATATATATATATATATATAAAATACAGACATCATAGTGAAAATGTTAAAATTGGATTCTAGGGACACGCACATCATCGTAAAAATGTTATAATCTGATTCTAGGGACCTTAAAACGTGCTTATTCACTAAAATCGATATGCGATTTTCAGCATGAATTCAATACTTCTCTTAGCGAGAGGTAAAAATTGCGCATATTTTTAATTAAATTTAAGCGAAATATGATTTAAGTTATTAAACATTTTGAATTTTAGCAGAATGACAGTTTTTTCAATGACATTTTGAAGTAAAGCGCTAGCTGAAATGTAGAAACAACATTGCTTGTGGAGTTTGTTTCAGTAAATGTTTCATTAATTCCTTATTTGATTGATATTCGATGTTTACATTGTCCAGATTCTTTGCTGTTTTATTTCACGTGTATCGTGGTATGAAAAGTGTAATAACCCAATCATTATTGCGACAAAGCTACCAAAATCAAGAATCCGATGACAGCATCTCAGTGGCGTACATACTCACATACAGCTTCCGCTTTACAGTATGAATCCCGGGCTTACACGTGATCGTTTTTCTGTGGCCAATCCATGTTTGGGGGTGTGACTGTCACTTTACGTTGGCGACAATTTGAATATTTGTGTTCAGTTGGTGTAACTATAAATTGACGATTAAAAAGTTGTGTTGATTTTCTATTCGTTTCAAGCTTTATTATGTTTTTTTGTTTTGCTGCATTTTTTGACACTTTTAGTGTGTTTTGTTTATTGTTGTTTTAATTTTTACTTTTACTGCTGCTTTGAACTTATTTAATATGTATTATGTTTGTGTTGTGATGGGATCTCGTGGCTCCGTGCCTGAGTGTCTGGTCGCGAATCTGGAGAACCGGATTCGATCCCGACCGACGCCAAATATTTCGAATTTTAAATGGCACGAAATTGAACCTGTGGTGCACTCTCCACGCCAACAATGAGTGCCCGTGAGGTGACGCCTGGTAAACGCCCGCACGGTACAAATATGTCATCATCATTACCGATATCTGCATACAAAGCGGATTGGCACACCCAGCAATGGGTAATATGCCATGATGATATATTTATTTATTTATTTATATGTTTGTGTTGTATTATAGTATTTGTGTTTTGCTATACTCTTGCGCCGAATAAACACTCTTATTCAATATAAAATAATACGCTATATCACAAAATGTAATCAAGAAATAAATTCACATTTCGGCAAAAAAATAAATTCGTCGCAGTTATGTGAATCCACATTATCAATCAATACAATTTTTTCTTCATTTCTTTCTTTCACATCACCTGATCAAGTTTTGATATAGAGATGACACAATGAGTACAAAACAAAACTACACTGATGCAATGGCAAGCACAAAACAATAACAAGTTGTTAAAGCCTACTCGGTCAACAAACAACTGAAAGCTATTTTCAAATTGCCGCTAACTCAACGATCTGCAAAATGATAGTCACCCCTCAAACATGGATTGGCCACAGACAGGATCGCGTATGAGCCCGCGATGGATACTAATATTCAATTTTATTAAGAAATGTCATTAGAAAAATTCACGTTACAAACCGTTTAGTAAAAAATCTTTTTAAATGAAGTAATTATGAACATTTTTTTTCATTTTTCTCTTTTTCTTGTAATCTATAATATAAATTTAGTTTTCTAATTGTTTTTTTCATGGCTAAGTAGATTATATAAAAATCTTCCTTCGTACTTGAATCCTTATATTCAAGTTCTTTGAACATTGTTATACTCCTATAGGTTGTATGTGTTAATCTTTTCTTTCTTTTCTCCTGGTAAACGCCCGCACGGTACAAATATGTCATCATCATTACCGATATCTGCGTTCAAAGCATATTGGCACATCCAGTAATGAGTAATATGCCGTGATGATATATTTTTTTTATTATTATTGTCTTGTATCATAAAAATGTTAATAAAGAAATACTATTTAATTAGTAAATAAGACAGGCGGGATACTTTCTTCAATTCCCAAAAAAGTTTTCGACTTACACTAGTCACTAGTCAATACTTCGTGCGATAACCCTGTCACTAAATATTGTTGGGAAACGTCGCCAACTTTTGCTGGGGATGATATCTCATAATTTCTGGCGTACTGCAGCGGACACGATGTGTAGAATACAGAGCAGATACAGCGGAGGAAGAGGTCAGATCCGGCTATCACAAAGCAAACAAATCAAACCTGAACAACGTTAAATTAACAAAGTTTAATCGGGTTTCTGTCGGACTGTGACCAACTTTACCCTTTGCTCTCCGCCCCTCCATAGGCGCCGACACAGGGGAGGAAGAGATTCATTTACGCAACTTTTTGCTTTTAAATTACCAGCACGTACGATGGGCAAACTTTCGGGAGAAGGAGAACGTTGGTAATTATTGTCGATTGTATTCGAATGTTTAAAAGCGAGAAATTTAAATAAATCAATCTTAATTAAAGAATCGCATGGCTCAGTGTTCAGTGACTGGTAGTGGTTCGGGTACCCTAAATTCGAATTCAACCTTTGTTAAACATAAATATTATTAACAACTTTTTAAATAGCACTAAAAGAAACTTTTTCGGCGTCATTTTCACAACTTTGACGACCCGTGAGTTGATGCACCCTCTTTGTCAAATTCTTCAAATATGCAGCAGATTAATACACTCAGATATGGGTATTAACCCGTAATGATCTATTCATATACTTGTTCAGTTGACGGTATACCACGAAAATCGAACAAGTCCATTTATTGACGTTTCAAGGTTTATGGCATTATATCTTTCAATTCCGAACGCCATAACATTGTGAATTATTGTGAGAAACAATGTTTTGTCAAAAATCAAGCAAACCGTGAAAAATTTGATAATATTTTTATAAGGCGTTTGCGTATTAACAAAATAATAAAAAGTTGATTAATACTAAATTTGGTTGTTATCTTCATTTTTTCTTTATTTTCATAATTTTCATTGGACAAATTGCAAAATTTCCACAAAAAAAGAAGTCCATATATTTTTCTTTTTTAATAAATGATAGATTCGTAAACTAAAATTACAACCTGAACACGTTGAACGCACTATTATAATAATAAAGCTATTATGAAGCGCGCTTTTACATTATGTGCTTAAACGTAACTTTTAACAAAAGCGCTTTGTAAATGTGGGTTCGTAATAGGGGCTTATTATATTTATTGTGAAAAATTTCCAGTTGTACAATGAACAGTTTTGAAATAAACATTTTATGTTTTTTATAAAGTATTTTCCATGTAAGAATGGCGTTGCGAATTAAAAAGTATATGATTCTTGACGACACACGTAATTGAAGTAGTTCTTTTAAGCATACATTTTGTAGAATTTGTTCATAAGGCGACATATAATATATCGTAATAATTGGAGCTGTCAACGTAGTTCGTATACATTGGCGTGTATTTTAATTTTTTTTATCTCGTGTTGATTTATGTGATTTATCAATAATACATACAAAAAAACTATCAAAAAGGGCTAAAATAATGGTCTCGTCTGTATATGCTAAAAGATATAATACGCTGGTAGGTGTCAGCACAAATTATAGAGTGAATAGAAATATATATATGAACAACCTATAAACGACTATTGATTAATGCCATTTTTACCCGAAGAATAATTTGCGTCTTCTACTCAACAATATAAAAATCCCAGTTTGGATACAATATTCTGAATGTTGGATTGGTCAACCCTGTATGAAATTAATGCATTTTATTATTATGCCAACTCTGAAATACGAATGTAGAGAAAAGGCATTATGAGTTACATTATGCACAAAAAGTTTTATACAATTTCATATTACATTATACCTCGTATATGCGAATAATTAAATATAGAAACATGTAAGGTATTTATAGACGTTGTAGCATAGTAAAGTAAATTAACAGACAAACATAATAATATCGCATCTGTAATAACAACACTACTCATCCAATGGTCGGGACAGTCGTCTTGTTGCCCTGGGAAATCAAAAACAAAGACAACATCTAAATAATAATAGAAGCGAGAGGTACAAGACAAAGCGAGATAAAATACGCTAACGGTAACGATACAGCGACTGCCGACTGCTCTGTTAATACGAATAATAATACGAAACGGTAACCGGTAAAATTAGAAACGACAGAGTACTTTCAAGTTTTAATTAAATTATCCAATTCCATCATTTCATACTGTGCGGCAACTAAACGCGTTGTGGGGAAAGAGGATTTTCTGACTTTCGTTCAGGGAAGCAAGCGGTTCTCAAAACGTTGGACACAGTCGCGATAATATTAATGAAAGATATTTAATTGCGTTTAGAAATTTTTATTTAACGTTTCTATTAATAATAGAATATATTTTCATTTAAGCTGAGAAGGGCGCAATTATTAGATATTTAGATGGATCCAATAAATAGAAAAAAGTTCAGAAGTATTGGAATTTATTCTTTATGAAAATAATGGTATCTGAGCAGTCTAAATTTCGCATATTCTAGTTCTAGCCCATGCTAGACTAAACGCAAATCTAATAGCGTTTTCCATTTTTATTATCAATGCGCACTAACTGAGTTTTACGTGTTCCATTTATACTTTTCGAGTGCACTAAACTTTACCCAGTGCGCACTTTCTTGCATTTACTATGATCGTCATTTCTTGCCAGTGTAGTCTGTCAAATTCATATATGTTGAGTTGTCAAAAGTGTCTGTATAAGTACAGTGGATGTAAGTCTGTTAATAATGGAAGAACTATTATAAACCAATCTTGTGTAGTGATATCCATACCTACATAACATCTGTATTGAAAATTATAGCAAATAAACGTGCACTGAACTTTTGCAACATGTTTCATTTAAAATGCACTAGGCACGTGTTACAACAACTAGTGTCGGGCATGACGTCATTACTTGCACTGAGTATAAAACTAAATATATAAATGTAAATCGCTGTAATCTTGTCTTCCGTTACAATTTGCTATTTCTTTTTTACAAAATTCCGCACAGACAATATTTTGTTGGGTAACATAATTATTGATGCATTTGAATTCAAACAGATAAGTGTCATTTTTATGTTGAGTGCTATTCAACAAAACGTGCATTGTCCGAAACAATAACAACAGCTGCAACTTATTGTTTTATTAATATTTTTATAAATTTTGTTCGAATGTTTGCTAAACATTTACGACCTTTCGAAGTAGAAGTACTTGTTTATCTACATAGAAAACCCTTTGTTTATAAAATAGTAGCTTTACATTTCAACCATGTCTGTAATTTTATTATACTTTACCATATCGAAAACATTGAGTTTGGCTCATATAATGTTTTGAAGTAAAAATAATATAAAATCATAATTAATTCAGCTCAATCAAGCTGGAAGAGCCAAGTTAGTACAACCAAATGTAAACATAATAGAAATTTTTAACTATTTTATTACTATTTAATTACCACATTAAGAAATTTTTAACCTCTTTTTTTAAAAAAATACAGTGGTCGGGCCAGCTTGATACCAAGCCAGCCCGACCATAGTACCAAACCATCAAAAAACGACCTCAAAAGGATGTACGAATTATTAACTATTTTTTAACCAACTTATTATATATAAAATTAACGAAAATACATGAAAAATGGTATATTACTCAAAAAGAACGCATTTGCACTGAAACATATGATTTTTTACGAACCTAGACTCGAAAACGGGTCATTTCTAGTGGTTTTTTGACTCACATCAAGTGATAAGATTTAATTACCTCAGCACAATCATATAAAACAAGCTCTAAAGTGTATTTCCGGTAGTTTTTTGACACACATCAAGTGATAACATTTAATTACGTCAGCACAACCATATAAAACCTACTCTAAAGTGTACTTCTGGTGATTTTCTGATCCAAATTAGAACATACAATTTAATTACCTCAGCACAATCATATAAAACCTACTCTTAAGTGAATTTCTGGTGGTTTTTTGACACACATCAAGTGATAACATTTAATTACCTCAGCACAACCATATAAAACCTAATCGAAAATATATTTCTGGTGGTTTCCTAACCCAAATTGGAACTTAGGATTTAATTACCTCAGCACAACCATATAAAACCAGCTCTAAAGTGTATTTCTGGTAGTTTTTTGACTCACATCAAGTGATAACATTTAATTACCTCAGCACAACCATATAAAACCTACTCTAAAGTGTATTTCTAGTGGTTTTTTGACTCATATCAAGTGATAAGATTTAATTACATCAGCACAACCAATTTAAACTGGCTCTGAAGTGTATTCCTGGTAGTTTTTTGACAAACATCAAGTGATGGGATTTAATTACCTTAGCACAACCATATAAAACCTACTCGAAAATATATTTCTGGTGGTTTCTTAACCCAAATTAGAACTTGGGATTTAATTACCTCAGCACAACCAATTTAAACCGGCTCTAAAGTGTATTTCTGGTAGTTTTTTGACTCACATCAAATGATAGGATTAAATTACCTCAGCACAACCATATAAAACCTACTCGAAAATGTATTTCTGGTTGTTTTTTGACTCACACCAAGTGATAAGATTTAATTACCTCAGCACAACCATATAAAACCAGCTCTAAATGTATTTCTGTTGGTATTCTAATCCAAATCTAAACATAGGATTTAATTACCTCTACACAACCATATAAAACCTACTCTAAAGTGTATTTCTGGTTATTTTCTGATCCCATTTAGAATATAGGATTTAATTACCTTAACACAACCATATAAAACCCACTCTAAAGTGTATTTCTGGTTGTTTCCTAATCCAAATCAGAACATAGGATTTAATTACTTTAGCACAATTGAAACTGGCTCTAAAGTGTATATCTGGTAGTTTTTTGGCTCACATCAAGTGCTAAGATTTAATTACCTCAGCACAATCATACAAAACCTGCTCTAAATGTATTTCTGTTGGTATTCTAATCCAAATCTAAACATAGATTTTAATTATCTCAGCACAACAATATAAAACCTACTCTTAAATGTAATTCTGATGGTTTCCTAACCCGAATCAAAACCTAGGTTTTAATTACCTCAGCACAATCAATTGAAGCCGGCTCTAAAGTGTATTTCTGGTAGTTTTTTGACTCACATCAAGTGATAACATTTAATTACTTCAGCACAACCATATAAAACCTACTCTAAAGTATATTTCTAGTGGTTTTTTGACTCATATCAAGTGATAAGATTTAATTACCTCAGCACAACCAATTTAAACCGGCTGTAAAGTGTAATCCTGGTAGTTTTTTGACAAACATCCAGTGATAGGATTTAATTACCTCAGCACAACCATATAAAACCAACTCTAAAGTGTATTTCTAGTGGTTTTTTGACTCATATCAAGTGATAAGATTTAATTACCTCAGCACAACCATATAAAACCAGCTTTAAAGTGTATTTCTGGTAGTTTTTTGACTCACATCAAGTGATAACATTTAATTACCTCAGCACAACCATATAAAACCTACTCTAAAGTGTATTTCTAGTGGTTTTTTGACTCATATCAAGTGATAATATTTAATTACCTCAGCACAACCAATTTACACCGGCTCTAAAGTGTATTCCTGGTAGTTTTTTGACAAACATCAAGTGATAGGATTTAATTACCTCAGCACAACCATATAAAACCTACTCGAAAATATATTTCTGTTGGTTTCCTAACCCAAATTATATCTTAGGATTTAATTACCTCAGCACAACCATATAAAACCAGCTCTAAAGTGTATTTCTGGTAGTTTTTTGACTCACATCAAGTAATAATATTTAATTACCTCAGCACAACCATATAAAACCTACTCTAAAGTGTATTTCTAGTGGTTTTTTGACTCATATCAGCACAACCAATTTAAACCGGCTCGAAAGTAAAGTGTATTCCTGGTAGTTTTATGACAAACATCAAGTGATAGTATTTAATTACCTCAGCACAACCATATAAAGCTTACTCGGAAATGTATTTCTTGTTGTTTTTTGACTCACATCAAGTGATAAGATTTAATTACTTCAGCACAACCATATAAAACCAGCTCTAAAGTGTATGTCTGGTGGAGATATTTTCCAGAATAATCATTCGCCCCTCGCTGGTGTAACGTCACGAAGTAAGCATATACAAGCCTTATACCTACAATTTGAATTCAATAATTAATAAAATTTTACATTTTAATGAAAATAATTATTGGTAACTATTTATAATACTTTTGAATTCATTGTGACAATAACATTACCAATGACCGCGCGTAGTGCGTATCTATAAAACGTAATTTCTTTAAATATTTCTGAAAAAATTACCTACTTCTTATTTTAAGTTAAAAGAATTGCGAATAAATTTAATATAAAACCAAATCGTATGCACTTTTTATTCACTTCAATTTTTCAATTTTCCATGGAGCCACCGATTTCATTATAGTTTATCTATTCACCGTTAGGTCTACTTCTTTCTTGATATTTCACGAAAATACCAAATTTGTTTTAATGGACCTTTTCAATTTAAAGAGATAGAAGATATGCACAATGGGGATCTACGCATAGTAAGAACAACTGAGATCTATGACGTTTGCTTCTAAAAAATTTAGACGTAAAATGTGAGAATATCTCAGATAACTTTAAAAATTTTTGTCGAAGTAAGTTACAAAAGCTTTTATTGAAGTTAAAATGTCTAACGATGCAAATTTTCACTGAGAATACAGGTATTTTATTGACTGCAATATTTTTGACATTCCGTTTGACAGCCCAACTGGCAGTTGTTCGCGCCATTTTCTTACAATTTGCAGCGATAAAAAGAGATAGCCATTAAATTGAAAAGGTCCATTACGAATATCTTCTAAACAATAAATATTTAATATACTTACCTGAAAAATTTAGAAATATATACAGTACGTAACAGTAAACAAATTTTAGAAATAGGACATAAAAAACTTGAGAAAAAAAATTAAATTAAACTTTTTTTTAAGTATGTTCTCGAAGTTTAATTTTCGATTTTTTTTTACATGTTATGTATAACAATATTGTTCAAAACATATTAAAGTATGAACAAAATTGTATCTTTAGTATAGAAGAAAACCATTAAAATATATGAAAAAAGTAGGTTTTTTGGATTTTTAAAATTATTCTCCGAGTAATTAAAGCTTGTGTTTTGCTTTGAAGTACAAGAAATACACGTTCTGAGTTGGATTAGGAAATCAGCAGAAATAAACTTTAGAGTAGGTTTTATATGGTTGTGCCGAGGTAATAAAATCATATCACTTGATTGTATAAAAGACTACCAGAAATACACTTTAGAGCCGGTTTCAATTGTGCTAAAGTAATTAAATCCTATGTTCTGATTTGGATTAGGAAACAACCAGAAATACACTTTAGAGTGGGTTTTATATGGTTGTGTTAAGGTAATTAAATCCTATATTCTAATTGGGATCAGAAAATCACCAGAAATACACTTTAGAGTAGGTTTTATATGGTTGTGTAGAGGTAATTAAATCCTATGTTTAGATTTGGATTAGAATACCAACAGAAATACATTTAGAGCTGGTTTTATATGGTTGTGCTGAGGTAATTAAATCTTATCACTTGATGTGAGTCAAAAAACAACCAGAAATACATTTTCGAGTAGGTTTTATATGGTTGTGCTGAGGTAATTTAATCCTATCATTTGATGTGAGTCAAAAAACTACCAGAAATACACTTTAGAGCCAGTTTAAATTGGTTGTGCTGATGTAATTAAATCTTATCACTTGATATGAGTCAAAAAACCACTAGAAATACACTTTAGAGTAGGTTTTATATGGTTGTGCTGAGGTAATTAAATGTTATCACTTGATGTGAGTCAAAAAACTACCAGAAATACACTTTAGAGCTGGTTTTATATAGTTGTGCTGAGGTAATTAAATCCTAAGTTCTAATTTGGGTTAGGAAGCCACCAGAAATATATTTTCGATTAGGTTTTATATGATTGTGCTGAGGTAATTAAATCCTATTACTTGATGTGTGTCAAAAAACCACTAGAAATACACTTTAGAGTAGGTTTTATATGGTTGTGCTGAGGTAATTAAATGTTATCACTTGATGTGAGTCAAAAAACTACCAGAAATACACTTTAGAGCTGGTTTTATATGGTTGTGCTGAGGTAATTAAATCCTAAGATATAATTTGGGTTAGGAAACCACCAGAAATATATTTTCGATTAGGTTTTATATGGTTGTGCTGAGGTAATTAAATGTTATCACTTGATGTGTGTCAAAAAACCACCAGAAATTCACTTAAGAGTAGGTTTTATATGATTGTGCTGAGGTAATTAAATTGTATGTTCTAATTTGGATCAGAAAATCACCAGAAGTACACTTTAGAGTAGGTTTTATATGGTTGTGCTGACGTAATTAAATGTTATCACTTGATGTGTGTCAAAAAACTACCGGAAATACACTTTAGAGCTTGTTTTATATGATTGTGCTGAGGTAATTAAATCTTATCACTTGATGTGAGTCAAAAAACCACTAGAAATGACCCGTTTTCGAGTCTAGGTTCGTAAAAAATCATATGTTTCAGTGCAAATGCGTTCTTTTTGAGTAATATACCATTTTTCATGTATTTTCGTTAATTTTATATATAATAAGTTGGTTAAAAAATAGTTAATAATTCGTACATCCTTTTGAGGTCGTTTTTTGATGGTTTGGTACTATGGTCGGGCTGGCTTGGTATCAAGCTGGCCCGACCACTGTATTTTTTTAAAAAAAGAGTTTAAAAATTCCTTAATGTGGTAATTAAATAGTAATAAAATAGTTAAAAATTTCTATTATGTTTACATTTGGTTGTGCTAACTTGGCTCTTCCAGCTTGATTGACTTAATTAATTCCCTTCGAATTTAATGCCACAATTATAGAAATTACGAGTTCGAGTATTCTATACATACATACATTTTATGTACAAGAGTACGTTGTATTTATGAAGCTGTCAGTTTAAAACAGAAAGTTGACGTCTGCAGTTGACAGTACGATTTTCAGAGTTTCCTCTTTTAAACGGAAACACTGAAATAAATATTTCTACTAAGGTAATGCTAAAATATCATGCATAGTGATTCATTTTATTTTATATCTTTTTAGTCATTTTTGAACTGACGTAGAAAAAATAGTGTGCGTGTATGTGTCGCAAGCGTAAAGTGTCTTTGCCACATTCAAAATATTGCCGCGCTTCGCAACAAAGTAACAGTTTCCACTAAAGTTACAGTTACAAAAACAACAATTTCGTAAATCATGTTCAAATGTATTAAGATATCAGAAATTATAAGAGGCTTTCAGATACGAAAATATTGAAATAGTTATTTTTCTACAAACACTATTAAAAATTGAATTTTAACACGGCATCCTTCAATTAAAAATGCGATATTTTAATTCTAGTGTTAAAAGTAAATTACCTTTGTAATGACGAATGGAACAGCAAATCGACATGTTTGACATATGTCAAATTTTTTCTACAAATACAAATTTAAATGTGTATGTAGAAAAAATAGTGTATGATATACGTGTTAAAAATGATTTTATTTTGTTCGAAGGTTTGGATCACTCCGCTTCGCGTCGTGTTTCAAACTTCCTTCTCACAAAATAAAATGTCACTTTTAACACTTATATCATAAATAACTATTATATAACAAGTGTGTAAAATATTTCTTATTAAATTTCATTATTCTCATTTTTATTTACCTAATTTTCTACTTGATATGTAAATTAATCCAAAATGTTGCGTAACAATGCCTATATTTACTTTGCATGCCGCAGTACTTGAAAAACTTTTCAAACACTGTTTCTTAGATAATGACTTTATAAACTCAAAAGAGTGCGTTGTAGGAAAAATATATTTTGAAGCAGACTATAGTCTATTAATTTATTTAATAAATTAAGTTGAATGGATGACCAAATTGTAGTATTATTTTATTTGTATTTCACATGTGTTTGTATTGTACATTTATTTTATTCTAATAAATAAGTGTTAAGTATCTCTTTAATGCTGAATGCATTATACGTTAAAGATAATCCTAAATTTTAAAAAAATATTGACATTGATGACCCATTCTAAGATAAAATTGAAAATGTTATCTCTTACTTATCATCCATGTAATATAAATATGATTATTATGTAATTAATGTATCTCTAACTGCATTTCCAATTGATAAAGTACCACATACACTATATTTTACAATTTGATAGCGTTCTTAGTAATGTGTTTTATGCACTCACCTACAATGTAATCGAAACTTAATTACTTAATTGAGTTTTGAGCGACTAGATGGTCTTAAATTAAGTTAGTGTATTTGCGGTTTGGTGCGGTAAAGTTTGAGAATCCCTGTTAGTGGTCGGACGCCCAGTAGAATGCAAATGAAATTACACTACGTCCCGACAAAAACACGGGAACATGATGTTCACTACGGGAGCGAAAAAGTTGTCGGGAAACAGTAATAGTGTGAGTACTGTACACTAGATGGGTACGAGGCACTTCATGGGAATCTGCATATTGTTCACGGCTTTTACACAAATTTACAAGACGTGCTTTAGCTTATTACAAATATATACGAGTAAGAAACATATTATCATATTAACAAATTAAAATTAAGATTTATACTTCTTAATTTGTATGTAAAGTGAAGGGTAGGATTTTAGTTTTTCTATTCGTGAATTATATCCGTTTCAGTAGGAATGGAGGAGACATACTAAGAAAAAAATATTTTAAATTCATGAAACGTAACTATGTTCATATTATTGTTGCTGTTCTGTGACAAAAGTAGTTATGTCACTTTTGGAAAAAATAAACTAAAATCTGGCTCTTACCACGATCACGGTTTTAACTAAAACACTATTTTAAGAAATGTCAAATTCAAATTTCAAAATGTAATTTCGCCCTTATGTTTAAAGAACGATTTTTATTAAAATATTTGTTTGAATACAAACTATATTCTGCTTTAAAATCATATTTTGATAAATTTGATATTATTTATTATTATGATTAAATAATGAAATTTGACATTTCTTAAAACAGGGTTTTAGTTAAAACCGTGATCGTGGTAGCCATTGGGTTTTATACCTCAATTTATTAATTCCTGCTTCTACCATTTCAAAATTTGTTGTAAGAAATTGCAAAATCTGATTATCTAAAATAGTATTTGTAAAAGTGACATCTGCTTTTGCTATAAAACCACAAATATTTTGTCATTGTAGATTCGACATAGTCAACTAAGAACTCGGCGATACGGCAAACGAGTGATGGTCATCTGGGCGAAACCAAATAGACGCCATACGTCTTTATTAAATTTCACCATTCTTTTCTATTGATAAGTTTAAGTACTATCAGTAAATTTTAATATTTTTTTGAGAAATGATTAAAATAACGGTCTATACATAAAATTAAGCTAATTTTTATTGTTTAGGTTAATGGTATGTTCAGAAAAGTCAGAGTACCGCTTTTAAATATTGAAGAAAACTTTTGTCAAACGTATGCCTGCTTTTTACCTTCCGTCAGCTTTAGGTAAGGAAGGTATTGTGTTTGGTCAAAAAATTCGGTGGTGAGTTTTTAATGAATAAGCACGTTTTAAGGTCCCTAGAATACGATTTTACTATTTTTACGATGATTGTGTGTGTGTGTGTGTGTGTGTGTGTGTGTGTGTGTGTGTGTGTGTGTGTGTGTGTGTGTGTGCGCGCGTGTGTGTGCGTGTGCGTGTGTGCGTGTGCGCGTGCGTGCGTGCGTGTGTGCGTGCGTGCGTGCGTGCGTGCGTGCGTGCGTGTGTGTGTGTGTGTGTGTGTGTGTGTATGTAACAAAATTTTCGTCTGCGATAACTCTAATACTACAATTCCAAAAATTATAATTCTTTCGTATTCCTCTTCGTTGCATCCATATTAGCTGATTAGATTAGTACCTTCATTTGACGATTTTAACAGTTTTTCTTGAAAAAACGGTGTTAAATATCAATTTTTCACATTTAATGTTATTATAAATATTAAAGAACATTTTATTCTCTATACGATTTAACTGCATTTTATACTTCATATTAAATAGATATAGAGTTATAAAATTATAAAGAAATTAAATTTCATAAATTAGCTAGCTATGCTAGAAACAGCTACTATATTAAGAAAATTCTGATTGAAAGATGTCAGTGTCAAGTGCAATTGACATATTCGTAGTATATTTGTGCTATAATTTTATTCGAAATATAGGATATTTTTGCTCGTTCTGTATGGAATTTGTATAAAATACATACAACTGTCGAAAGGTAATGTAAATACAAGAAATTTAGAATCTTTTGCAAAGAACTTTCTGTATGGATTTTATAGAAAATACATACGCATTTACGAAAATTCTGCCGGTAGATACCGCATCTAAAGACTGTGTTCGATAACATGAGTGGTAAAAGTTACCGTGTTTGAAAATTGTTCAATATCTACCAGATCCATCTAACGGATTCATGAAGAATCTAATCTCAAAAAAAGGTAGTGATGCAAAGCGAACCGTGCGCGTTAAAAGTGGAAATGTGTTCAAAGTAGGACTCTGCTCAGTATGTTAACTACGTCAAATTTCTAACCTGTTTTAAATTTTCAAATTTTTTCATAGGTTATGGATCTACCCTGTTTACCAATTACCACTTGCATTCTTAAAATATTGATTCCGATAGCTATAACCTGATAAAAAGCTGTTTACCGGTAACAGTTCACCGGTAGAATTTTCGTAAATACCTTATATAACTGACGGAAGGTAATGTGCTGGTCACATCAGATTTTTTAAAAGTTTTTGTCGTTCAATGTACTTTGGCCCAATTTAACATCGTCCATTGCGAATCTCCAAGTTGACTTTCAGTCAAGAGCCAATAGAACATTTGCATTGGTGTTGTGCAGGGATGGGCGTGTAGATTACTTCACGTCGACAATGTAATACTTTACGTGTCGACAATGACGTAGACATTTTCAGATACATAGACAATGTAGACAATAAAATTTGTATTTATTTACTGTGATTTTTAAAAAAGCTTAAGCTAACTATACCTTGTTCCATTTAAGCCATTCAGTATTGCAGAGCATAGGGAATAGTTTTGATCTCTCTGATTGGCTGAAATTGAAGACAAGAGACAAGTTTACCCAATGTAATTTCGGCTACTTCAAGTTTGCTCTGTTGCCAGCTCCATCTACTGAATGGGTTAAATGGAACAGTGTATATGTATCAGGAAATATAACACACGAAATATTCCTAGATTCATAAAAATCTACAATTAGTATTAAAAATCACAAAAGTATAGCCCAACATAAAATACGTTATCCTTAAAATGGTGCAAATATCTCTAATTTTAGGGATAAAATTCCTAATATGGCAACACTGGATCGAACATAACCTTACTTCACTGTCATTGCCCAATGGAGGGTTATACAGAGGCATATTTTCGGTCTGCCATCTATTGCTATTTTCGTTGAACTACACTTGTGACTCAGTTCACTCCTTTGCTAAATTACAAACAAATCGCTGTCATAATGACAGTTGCAATATGGTGTCAAATATGGTAGTGAGTGTATGGTCTTTGCAACAGTGATTCCCGCTATACACAGTTATCCGAAGACATTGAATTATGTAAAACTCAAATGTCAAAACACAAGTGACAGAAGACAGAACTTTAAAAATGGCGATGGCTTGTTTGTAATCTGATCTTCCATCTCAACTTCTACATCGTCGCACTCTTTATTGCGTGTGACTTCAAAATCATAATCTTTTATTATATTGTCTACATTGTTTACGTATAAATATATTATCTACGCATTATCGACGTAGACGTAAACAATTATAGTCGACGCGTAGACACCTATCTCTGATATTGTGCGTATGATTAGAGTGAGAGGCCCGAACTGCCCTGAGAAATTATATACATGTCGTTTATGATTTGCTCAGCCAATTTCATACTTGATTATGTCAATCTGTCATCCTAGATTACGAAATAAGAAGTGTTTTTTTGCTTTACTAAAATCATGGTTGGAATACATTGTTGTGTACCGGGCTGCAACAGAGCATACAGTAATGTTTTATTCATTTTTGCACATCTTCACTGACAGGTTGCCGGTAACAGCTGACACTGTTGACAGTTCATTAGTTCCGTAGAGGTCATGTTGACGTCACTTTATAGAGAATACAATTTGAAGTTTCAAAAATTTGCAATAGATGTCTCATTCTCAATATAAATGGTCTATTGTCACGCACCGCTGTGAACTCGTTTGAAGGGCATACTAATTATTTAAAAGTTGTAATTTACTATTTTTATCTACAATAGTACCTAAATAAACTATGTGAAAATTATATTTAATGCACAAAAAACCACACCAAACAAACACTACTAATATAAATGAATAAATTTAGTACCAGAATCTCATTCTTAATTTCAGTTCCGAATAGGTCATTGTTCGTAAATATAACATTAACCAGCAATTTTATATAGTTTTTCTTTTCTGTGAAATAATACACATTTTTTAAGTTTGTTGTTGCGTTTCGCCTATGGAGTTCGATACAATAATTAAGAAGAGAAATAGGCTAAATTTTTAAGATTTATTTTATAAATATCAAAATTTATTTTCATCTCAATAATATATTTTTTGTGCCTCCGTCCAGTAAGTAGTTTCACACTACTCTAAATTGCCCAGAAACACATTTTACTGACCTAGGCTGGCAAAAAGTTAGGGAATTTTATGGTTATAATTTGGTATTATTCTGGTGAAATTTCAACTTATAATTATTTTAACACAAGAATTAGCAAAAAGTTTAACTTTAAATAATAAATCGTTAATTGTAATATCAATGAACATATTTTAAGCTGTAATGTAAGTAATTATATTTAAACTTGCAATACAAAACCTATAAAAAATGTTTTAAATCCATGTATTTGAAATTATTCAAAATCTTCTGATATTACCAACTTAAAAAAATCCCTAAAATTTTACATTTGGACAATAAATCAAATTCATTTAATAGGGAGAAGTCGACGCAAAAAATCTTGTGTATCATACGTACAGAATGTGTTTTGCGATCTAGACTAGTGATACAAATAACTATTTTAATGACAGTTTTGACAGTTGTTGCTCTTCTCTTCTATCTTGTTTTTTCATAGGCGTCTTGTGTTGAAGGGCTGATCATAAGACTATTTACAATTTTTACAACAAATTAATTTTCACGAATTTTTTTTAATATTTGATAAAACTTCACTTTATATAGGCAAGATACTGAATTAGCATAACATAATTATAAATATAAACTAAACTCTGTAACAGTTTTAATAACCTAGATGCTGAAGGACTTAAATATTAAATAAATAATAAAGTCAAGATTATTGGTTAATAAAGACTAGTAACCAGGTTAACAACTGTAAATAGAAAATGAAAATAAATACTCGTAAGTATAATGAACTTTTTTAATTTCTTTGTAATTGAAATAAAAATAACCACTTTATTCTAAAACGTATACATTTCTCTGAAGTTATAATATAGTTAAAAAAATTGACCGTTGGGTCCAGCAATAAGAGGGGATTATAACTCAATCGAATTAAGAGAAATTAGTAAAAAATAGTGAAAGTATATGTTTAATAATGAATATTAATAAAGAAATAAAATGATATAATTGAAATACTTCGGAAATGAGGGGGTTCTTGCTTTAGCAGCTCATCACTCATATGAATTCCATAAATATATAACGAATACCGAGTTAGGGGTGGAGTCTACTACCAATGGAAGTAGACAAATTCAAATAGCGGAGACGTGTCTACCAATCCAGTACTGCAATTCTCAAACAGTTTTTATTTGAATATAAATTTCTTGCATTAAACTTAATAATTTTGATACACTTGCAATTATAAAGCATGCAGATTTGTACAGTGTTATAATATTCATTTGTTTTTTAAAAATATAATTTAAAAATAGCATACATTTCAAGAACAATTTAGATGCATGAGGAAAACAGTTTTATATAAAAACTTATATTCGTGACGTCACATATATATTTTCAAACTTCGGGAGACCATAGCTCGCTTATTAATAGGAATTTTTTCACCGGATTTTCACCAATAGTCTTAGTTTTACTTATACTTTCAGATGAAATTATATTTAAAAAATGGTGGAATCCCCTATTCTATAATTATTGTAATTATGATAAAGCGGCATACAAAAATAGCATTAATGTAAAGGAACAGTAAGAATATTTTACTATAAAAAGCACTCAGAACAGGTAGACGTACCCTTAAAGTTTCATTCAATGTATATCTTCATTTCAAAAGAGCGGTGCAAATAATTGCCGGTTGAAATTCAATGTTATACTTCAAGCAATGAGCGATATACCGCTTTGTCATGATAACGATATTTATAATTTTATTGTTGGAGACGACAAATGAACCGAGGAACAAGATCCTAGATTCGTTTAACATTATTAATTGATTAATATCTAGATTAAATTCGCGTATCATTGTTTTGATATGAAAGATCGATTAGGTTAGGTCGTTAGATAATAAAAACTTGGAAAAAACCATAGCTCTTTGAATTTGCCAATAATATGGTTCCTGGAACAACAAAAACATATTCTTCTCGGTATTGGTGATCAATGTTTTTAATTCGTGGATCGATTTGTCGCGACCAGGACAAAAAATGAGTTTGAGCGCTATGCTGTGCTCTGTGTTTTACACGACGGATAATGAATGAACACACCTGCCAAGCGCTGCAGTCGCCATCCCAACACGAAACCCGAAACGCTCTGGGAAATTAATATATAGTATTTTCCACTCTAATATTGAATTACATCTGACATTGTAATTTGTATGTTTTCAGTGTAAAGCGCCAGTATGCGGTGCGCTCTATTTGTATCAGATGTGATACATGACGGCTTATCTTTTATTTGTCTGTTGCAATGTTGTATGCATTTAAATTTTAAATTACTTATTTGAAAATAATTATGTTGCTGTCTATCTTCTTTCAAACAAAGCTATGAAATATGAAAATCTCGTTGGGAATATGCTTTTGAATGTCATTTCATTTGCATTTTAAACTCGTGTTTCCAAATAGATACATGTTTTTTGCACTTTGTATCATTCATTGTATTCATACATTCGCTACATATATGCAAATATCATCGCACCTTCTTCACATATCATCTAATACACATGCCTCAATAAATGATGAATATATTAATATGTATTTTTTGAAACATACTCGTATAAGCTGTCAAAAATCATGAAAATGCAAAGTAGTGTATAATAAATCATTAAATCGGCTAAGTGCGTTAAATGACAGCTTGTGGTTCGGACGACCAAAGTTCGAATTTCGCCGATGTTAAACTTAAAAATTCAAGTAACACCTATGTAGGGCTTTCTTCGCAATAACTTCCTTGAAGTATAGTAGACGCAAAGATATTGTAGCTAGGGGCGTGGAAGCTACTACTAGGCGGTAAGTACAGGGCCTCGATTAACTTTAAATTGTGTCAGAATTTTACTGCTTCAGACCAGCAGAAATTGAAATATATCCGGAGAAAGAGTGGGGGAAACCTCAGTTCTGTCAGATATCAAATTCTACTGGTCTGGAGCACTAGAATTCGTAGTGGGGAAAGCCCATTTCCGACAGAATTTGAAATCTGACAGAATTTAAACTTTGAAAATCGAGACCCAGATCTGCAAGGAGTCTTATTATCTAGCGTACTGGCCCGAATTTAACACTAATCTCGATAGGTATTTCATCTAATTATGATTATGTGAAATTGAATATGAACTTGATCTTATTTGCTTTACTTATTTATTGTTATCATCAAATTGTAAATAAATAAGAATTTGCGTAAATATTGAGTTTTCTGTAAATAAGGTGATATAAAAATGAATACATCTTTTTTCTACGTGTACTTTGATTGTTTAGCCCTTTGCAAATTAGTTGGATAACTATTCGATTTTGGCTCACAGCATGAGGTAGCTACAATATCTTTGCGTCTACTATATCGCCTGGTATAATTCGCCTAGTAGGCACGCTCACCGGCATTGTCCACATTTTCAAATAAACAGCAGACTGGCACACTTAGAAATGGGTAATAAGCCGAAATGATATAGTTATTTATTAAAGTCAAGCAGTGGTGGACAATTAATATTGTAATCGATGAGTATTTGAGAGCCTTTGAATTTTCTGTTGCTTTTAGAATTTTTAAACTTGAAATATTGTTGAGAATTACCATTCCTATCGGAACTCTAAAATTTTAGATTCTAAATAGGTATAAAAAATCTACTGGTTGATTTGTCAATTCTTTAAATGACTTCTACACGGCGTGATAAATTCATCTCGACTGACTCATCTTTTAATTCGCTACCTTATTTTAGATTAAGGGAAGTAAATTCAAAATTTCCCTAGAAGCCCAGTACGTGCCAGTACCATCTGCTTTTCTTATGGCTACTACACAAACTTATTTACACGCAAACATACGCAAACAAATATTTTTTTTGTTGTTTTTCATGAAAATAGTTAATAATAACACTATTACACTAAAATATATTATAAAACATTTATAAAAACACTAACTAAATGGTTAAATATTTTTCCAATTTTTTAAAAATGCATGAAAACATTATACTGCGTTTGAAACGCTGCTGGTCGATGACATCATATGCCGGCTCGATTTTACAGTGTCTATGTTATCTGTCAACATGTATGTCTGATGTGAGTAGTTTACAGTATTCGATTTTACCTACATACATCAAATAAATTCAATATCTTACTAAGTGATAATAGATAGCAGCACATGCAAATGCAAATTGCTACTTTATATTTAAAAAAAAAATATTGAAAATTGACATGGTTCTAGTTAACACCGGTGTTAGAACCACGCTCGTTCTATATACCAGCAATTCTATTTATCAGTTGTAATACTGGTATAGTATGACTAGCGAATGAAAGTTGACGTTTAAATTAATTAATAGATATTGTTTCTTTTCAAAACTTTTCCCTATGATTTGATTTGAAAGGGAACTGACCTTATATTTGCCGTTAGAGAAGATTAGAATTGTACTCAATACAATACCTCTGGAATACCAGAAGGCATTTAAAATGACCTGAGCAACAGGATTCAGGGATATATTTTCAAAATTTAATAACGCAAATTCTGGTTCGATCGTCCTAGGTGTACTTAAGCAAACCTCGAATCAGAACTACTGTTGGAGGATATTAAAAATAATCCTATTTCTTGAAATTAATTGCCAAACTACATTGTTTAAAGGTCAAAATCGAGGTCAAAATATTTTGTTATTATCAAAATAAAAGAAAAATGTTTAAAGTTTTTAAATGCATCCCTGTTTTGTTATTCAGGTACCGTAGTCATCAATGTATTTTAAGCAAGACATAGTAATGTATTTTTGTGATTTCCTAGTCCTGCATTTAAATGGGTGCATGCAAAAATTCTCATACCTGAATATTTCATACAATAGGGGATTCCACCATTTTTTAAAATATAATTTCATCAGAAAGTATATGTAGAACTAAGACTATTGGTGAAAATTCGGTGAAAAAATGCCTATTAATAAGCGAGTTCTGGTCCCCCGAAGTTTGCAAATATAGATGTGACGTTACGAATATAAGTTTTTATATAAAACTGTTTTCTTCGTAAACCTAAAATGTTCTTGAAATGTATGTTATTTTTAAATTATATTTATAAAAAACAACACTCTACAACTCTACATGCTTTATAATTGCAAGTGTATCAAAATTATTAAGTTTAATGCAAGAAATTTATATTCAAATAAAAACTGTTTGAGAATTGCAGTACTGGACTGGTAGCCACGTGTCCGCTATTTGAATTTGTTTATTTCCATTGGTAGTACACTCCAACCCCTAACTCGGTATTCGTTATATATTTATAGGTGGTCTTTGAGTCGCCAATCAAAATAATATGTATGAGTTTCTTATGAGAGACGAGCTGCTAAAACAAAAACCCTCTTTTTTCCGAAGTATTTCAATTATCATTTTATTTCTTTATTAATATCCATTATTAAGCATCTACTTTCACTATTTTTTACTAATTTCTCTAATTCGGTTGAGCTGCAATCTTGAAAGTTTTGAAAAGAAACCACATCTATTAAATAATTTAAACATCAACTTTCATTCGGTAGTCATACTATTCAGGTGATTTATTGCCCATATTGTAGTGGACTTTTTACAAAAATATGAGTGCTTATGATTTTACATTTGTATCATCACGAATGAAATTTGTAAAAAAAATAATATATTTTAGAGAATTACGTAAACAAATGTCTGAAAATGGGGACGGGACGAGTTCGATTCTGATCGATGTCAAATTTGAAACTTGAAAATTATGGTAGTACTCTCTCCAAGACAGTTTTGAGAACAGAACTCATGAGTTGACGCCTGGTAAATTTCCTGAATGTCACAGATACTCTCTGTTTTAAATGTGGCGATCCTCACGTCAGTTTCTAAACTAAGAATGAACAATCATGTTTATGCCTGTCTTTGTTACTCGCATTCTGCGTGACAAAGTTAGACATAAACATGATTGTTCATTCTTAGTCAAAAAATGATGACGTGAGGATCACCACATTTATAACAGAGAGTAGATCCTCATTACCAAAAAAACAAAATATGTGAATAGAAGTATATTGGTACACCCAGAAATGAATAAACCGTGATGATATTTATTTATTTATTTTAATTAGAACTTCCCCTTTCTTCCCATTCATCATGTCTTCTGCTCTTCGCCCTTACACACCTTAAAGGAGTAAATGAACATCAATTACTAGTAAAGGGCACGTTGCCGTAGATCGCCGATTTGACACGAAGGCCGTATTAACATCGAGTCTAATTAATTCCAAGGCACAGAGCGATCTTGTTCAATAAATCAAAAACCAGTTACTTAAGTGAGACGCCTGGCAAACTTTCCCAATCTTATCAATAGCGAGCTACCAAACGGGCCGTAATTGTCCACGACAAGCGGAAAGATAGAAGATAGGATGCAGAGGAAAGGACATTCTCAAAATGGCAATTCCCAAATTGGCCCTTAGGAGGGTTTGAGATCGTTTCAGTCAGAAAATAAAGAGAAAATCTTCGGAAAATACGAGATAGATATAACCGCATTAGAGTATATAAAGTGGTAAAATAGGTAACAATACATATTTGGAAAGAGCACTCTTTTCAGGCAAGAGCTAATTGAATTCATTCTTTTCAACTTTATGTAACATTATTTCCTTCTTTATATTTATAATTTTATTTCATCTAGTAAATGCAAAATTTCTACAAAAACCAAATAGACTATATTTTTTGTTTTTAATAAATTATTGTTTTACATATAAAATTTCAAAATTTGCCACAGTCAATGAACATTTTCGAAATGTGAGAAGATTTTTGCTCCCTGAAAATTTGTCGTTTTGAACATGATAGCTTGACTAGAATCAGGAAAATTTATTTCTAATAAGCTCTATTATTATTGGAAACTAATGCCTGTATATTTCTTGAAATAATCGATGATCTACTAATTTATTCCCTTGCATCAATGAGGCTTAAATTTTAAACTACACTTAAACAAAAATTTGAAATTTTGATACATTGGAAACCGTGTCTGTTGACTGCGGAGAAGAGAAAAAAACTTTGGAGCACGTTTTGTGAAATAACCGTCAGAAGATTCAACCATCTATACCTTGTTCCATTTAAGCCATTCAGTATTGCGGAACATAGGAAATAGTTTTGACATTTCTGATTGGCTGAAATTAGAGACAAGAAACAAGTTTACCCAATGTAATTTCGGCTACTTCAGATTTGCGCTGTTGCCAGTGCTATCTACTGAATGGCTTAAATGGAACAGAGCATAGGTAAAATATACGTACTTTAGGAATAATGAGATCAAGAAACTGATTCCAGAAAACTAAATTGACACTAACAAAAGTGACTAGCGCTTAAAGTCTACATTTTTAAAAATATTCAATAAATAATTGTACACACAGTCCCATTTAAGCCATTCAGTAGATGGAGCTGGCAACAGCGCAAACTTGAAGTAGCCGAAATCACAGTGGGTAAACTTGTGCCTTATCTCCAATTTTAGCCATTCATAGAGGTCAAAACTGTTCCCTATCCCTACGCTCTGCAATACTGAATGGCTTAAATGGAACAAGGTATTATATCAACTGAACGTTTTATGAGGAAAGCAATCTTTACTTGTACAAAATATTTTTATTAATACATCTTGTGAATAAATTTGGTGGAACTCGCGGATTTCCAAAATTTAATGTCATCTTATTTATAACCTCTCGGTGTTTTATCTAAAAGGTCAAAGGGCGAAATGTCCTCCCTTCGTTGGAAGGAAGAGAAAAGAATTATGAAAGTTTGAAAGCTTTTGTGCTTGGGGGGCACGTGTAGCGGAGTTTCCGAGACGATAAATCAAGGCCTGGACGTCAGGAGGGCCTATTAATATTCCTCCAATGTCGCCATCGACTATTCCCAACATGTTGGATATCAGAACTCCGGGCGGAGAACTTTATTTGTTTTTCCTACCTATCACTTTGACGTAATAGATATTTAAATATAGATATCTGATGCTACTACATTCTCATAAATTTTAACGTCGATTTTATAGCGACTTTAATGATTTACTCTAAGATTCATGATTGGCCAGGACTTGGAAATGGGCCAGATATAAATACTCAACTGTCTAAACACAGATTTCCTTCAAACAAAGACCCATTTCATCATAAGAGACACACAGATCTCCATAAATTTGTATACTTAACATAGTTTCATCTTTTGCAATAAATAATGATACTGGCATGTTCATATATCAGCTCATATTTGATTTAAAATGAGAGCAGATATTTAACAATATCTCCATTTGGTTCTACAGATAAAATTTAAGTTATAGGCAGGTTCTCGTATACAATTATAAGACCTTTTGAATAACTGGTTTATGGTGTAAAGCAAAATATCTGAAATTGCCTAAAAATCGCAAAAATTTACCTCGATGATTTTTCTTACTTTCAGTGGCTATAAATTGAACATGTGGTGTATCTTGATTCATTTTGGTTCCAGTACAACCCAAAAATGGGTATTTTTAGTGTACAACTTTTAATACAAATGTATTGGGAAAGACGAAACATATGGAGCTGCTTTTTCAAAAGTTGGAACCAGCGCACTGAAGAGTATATAAATTTTTTAACTGTTTTTACTCAGAAATAGATTTATTTAACGTTTTGGGTCTATTACTAAAAAATCCTGCTTGATGAGATCAGCATTTTCATAATCATAGCGATAAACATTTTCAGCGTCGTTCATAATGGTACTAGTACTATATAACAATTTAGAACAATAATTATTTGGGGTTTTTAATGGTATTAATAATAAATGTTATAGGATAATACTAGTACCTTTAATAATTTTATTTTTACGAGTGTTATACGTGAGAAGTAAGTTACTTTGTCAGTGTTTGTTTCTTATTAAAATCGTGTAAATAGAAGTTTAGCATTACAATAAAACTATTAACGCTCTCTTGGATTGTGCTCGCTAAGTGACAAAGACTAATACCCTTGCAAAACAGAAGCCTGTGTAATACCCCCCTTGCTCTCTGCACAGGCCCGTACTCACTGAAAAGAGATAAGAAAGAATCCGCGCGACTGTAAATCAAGTAGGCGGGGGCGGTACAGCGGCGGGCCTCTTTGTTTAATTGTAATTAGTGTGATTAAAACATGAGTTTCTTGGAATGGGAATGCAAATGATGGTTAATTAGAAGGCGAGAGCAGGGGTGGACTGGCCCCCTCGCCCACGGAGTGAAATTATATTTTAGTTAGGGTTCATTTATTACTTTCACGCAGACACCAATTAATTTCATTATTCCAGGGAATACGGCTGCAAGGAAGTGTAATTAACTGCTATCTACCTGTGTATGATATTAGGGGACTCTCATCTAATTAGATACCGTCATACGCCTTTGCTAAACATACGAATATATTAGTAAATACATAAATACCTATTAAATGTAAACTGGTATATTTAAATATGGATAATTATATTATATTCTGCCTACATTAGTAAGCATTCCGATTAATGTAATATGATGTTATGCACATCCCCCGTTTTTAAATTAGGATTGGTCAGCCATGTTTATACCCAAACACAAACACAATTGTTCCATGTTAAGTACTGACTTATTTTAACCTTTATAATCATTTTGACATAACCTGTTTTAACAATTTGCACACATAAAATCATTTTTTCTAAAAACTAATTGTACAATATCGTAATATTGACATTGAAAGATCAAACTGTAAAGCGGGTTTTTATTATAACTACTTAATTTTTGTTAAATTTGATAATAGTTTTTGGATATTGGTTTTAGTTAGAATACAGAAAGTATGTTTTCATGGAAGTTAATACTACGTTTCAGAATGAGCAGGAGTATTAAATTAAAATATAATAGAGTTTTTGTAGACATATAGTTGTAGTTTCATGTAAATGTCAAACGTGTACCACTGTTTGTAGTACATACTAATATTCGCCGTCAGTTTGCCTAACAATAGAAAGACCTCAAGTTACGTAGGCGTAGATTTTAGTTTTTAGAGGAATCTGTTTATATGTATATTTATATTACCTGCATATAAAAGTTCGTTATTATTTATATTTATTACAATATAAGGTAACTTTAGCTAATTTCGAAAAAATAATTGAGAACAGAATGTTTGATCGAGTCTATTCTGTAAGTCAGTGGTTAAAAAATTTATCCAATAGATATTGATTTGGCAACTAAAAATACAATTTTTTGTTATATATCAACATACTTGATTGGTTAATTTTTTTATTCAGTTGTTAAAATTAACCACTAGGGACTCCCCAAGCCAAGCTACTTGGCTTGAAATAAAAAAGCTTGACCTGGCTTGAAATTTCAAACTTTGTTTAATGTTGATTGGCTTGGGCTTGATGGAAACAAGGCTTGGCTTGAAAACTTCAAGCTTTATAAATACTCATGCGCACAGTAGGTATATGGGTCTGGACAACTAGTAGCAGCTGTTCGGTATCAAGATTTTAATATAAAATATTTGATGTAAATTAAATTAAATATATCGATATACCGATAAATTCGATATATCGATGTATTGGAATATTGATGTATCAATATATCGATATGTTATGTCGATTTTTCATTGTATCGTAACGATGTATAAATCACGTTTTGTTTTACATAAATTTATTGTGATACAATTATAAATATCTTCTTATGCGTAAAGATAAACAAAACGATAAAATAAAATGTACGAAACTTACATCAAGTGTTTTTTCTTTGTAATTATTAAAATATAAGAATATTATAATGTATATTTGATTCATGTATTTTATTTTTGAGAGTAAACAATCAACATAAATTTATTATCTTTTATTAAATATTTACCCTTCAATTTTTGTTTCTTTTATTATTTTTGTTGACGGCATCATTCAAGTAGCCATATGCATTAGTTAGACTTTATTGTATTTTAATAACTAAAATGAAGAGGACTTATGTTCATAATTTTTACTCGAAATGACCTCTCAACAAACTGTTAAAGTTTGTTATACTATATAGTTCATATTCACGCTGTATAAATAAAGAAAAAAAAAAACTCAAGACTCCAAACACGGAAGAACAGTGTTCAAATAAATACATAATTATTTTGGAATATACAATGGGATGAAACTGACCTGAAACTGACCTTTTATACCTACTTGAAATACATCTGGAAATCATAAAACCCTACAGACGAAAATGTCCCTGACATAAATACCTACCTACTCGCCTCTTCGTATGTAATTTGTACTGATTTTTGAGCAGAGCTAGGCAAAGTACCAAATACGAGTAAAAGTGTTCAATAATCAAATGTATTTTTAAAGTAAAGTACTAGCATTTTGAACATTTTTAGAAAAAGTACAGAGTTCTTTCTAAGTACTTTAAAGAACTCTGTAAAGTACTTATATACTTAATATAAATTATGTAACAAATCGCTTCTAGATTGTCTATAAGAAACAGTTTTATAAAAAAAAAAATTATTGTGTGGTAAAAATATGGAAATTATTTAATTGTAAAACGTATGTTCTAAATTTTTAGTAATAATAGAATAGCTATTTGTTTGTGCACTATGTAAGAAAAAGTACGTTTCCTGCTTACTGCACAGATGATTTTTTTCTATTACCGTTGCTAAGAGGCATTTTTCAATTAAAATTTTTGAAATTTTAATATTTAATAGTCAATAAATTAAGTATCAATTTACAACATTAATCAACTTAAATGAATATGTAACCAAAGACATTTCTAAACGATAGTACAAAAAAATATATAAACTGCATTCTGTTTTGCATTTGGTAATACAATGACGAATCTACAAAGATATATGGTACACAGATTTGATCTTATATGAACTGGTGCACAAGCATGTTCGTTGTACTCGTAGACATAAAATAATAATTTAATATATTAATTTGAAGTACTCTTAAGTATTCAGAAATAGTCAAGAGTATTTATAAGTAGTCAGAGTACTTTTCATGTACTCTAAGTATTTTTTTAGAGTATCGAGTACGAGTATTTAGATGAAATATCGCAAGTACAAGTAAAAGTATAACAAATTTTAAAATATACTCGAGTACGAGTACAGAGTACAAAAGTTGGAGTTTAAGCAATACTTTCTAGTAAATGTACTCGAATGCTCAACTCTGTTTTTGAGTAGGGAATCATATAAGTTAAATACATAAATATAATACAGTAATTATGTCCAAATTCAAATAGAACAAAGTAAATACCCTCAACGATACGGATATGTTTGTTATTACCGAAATTAGTGAATAATAGCAAATTAATAACCTCCAAAACTAGATAATAAGCCGTGATTACATATTTACTTGCTTATTTATTAACTCATATTTATGGAAACAATGAAAACTTGTATCAAGCTAATATTTAACAGAGAATGCTCTCTTTGTCGGTAAATTGTTATTGTCTATTATCTCATGTCACAGAAAAGATCGGTTTATTAGGGATCCATTAGGGATTGAGCTAAAAATAGCATTGAAATCTTGGTATATAAATATACATATCCACAAAACAGAAATTGTCTCGTCTCTATAATTCGGAAGTACCAGAATAACAAACCATTGTATAAAATGCAACTTTAAAATTCAATAATTATCATCACGTAGTCCGTCACTCAATTGACCTTGCGGCGTTGAGTATATTATTATTTCTTATAGTTTTTATTCTGCAGTAAAATTATCTATTTGTAGCATTCCAATAAATACGCGTAATAAATATTATGAGTTGAAGCTTGGTATTTAAAAACAAATTAGTTAAAATTTAAATGAGTGTTGATTAGATTCATGTAAAATGTAATCAGATAAATTTAATAATATATTTTTGGTTTAAAAATTAAATCTAATTTCTTAAAGCTTTGAGCTTATAATTAATTCCAGTTACTTAAAAATAAGTATTTAATTAATTAATTTTTATACAAAATACGTTTAACTTGACAATAAGTATTTAAAAAAAATTAAATAGTTGTATATGTAATGATTGACATTTGCAATAAATTTTATAGATATTATCATTTTTCATCATACATTTTATATTATAATGCAGGTAAAGGATAAAACAGTAAAATTGTATGATCATTTATCATTATGTATTTAAAAACTTTTTCAACATTTTATAAATTTGTTTTGTACTCGATTATGTGCGCGAACTACAATGTGAGTTTAGTTGGTTCAGATTGAGAAAATAAGTGGTCTTTGCATAATAAGAATGATAAAGGGTATAGTTTCCTATTTACAAACTTACTAGACTGGCAGGTAATGAAGGCTGTCATTTTGGGAACTCCAATTCTTAGAAGTTCGCAGAAATGTGCCGCAGCAAGGAGAAAGTACGTTATACCACCATAAAATTACGGTTTTGTCGGCCTCGCCAACATTTCTTAAGAAGCTTGAAAAAGCTTGTTTTCAACCAAGCTACTTTCGACGAAGGCTTGGCTTGAAAATTGAAGCTTTTTTATAAATGTTAGACTTGGTTTGGCTTGGGCTTGATGGATCAGAAGCTTGGCTTTGCTTGAAAGTCAAGCTTTTTCGAACGGCAGGCCAATCTTTCAAGCTTCAAGTCAAGCCCGTGAATCTCTATTAACCACCGAGTTACAGAATAGGCCCAGATATCTGTCGAATTCAGTCTTTTCGACTATCCCTTAGTATACAATTTTTGAGGCGCCAGCACCACCGGAATATCATTCATGGACTGATTTATTACTCCATCTCATTTTGAAACATGAAAACAATCTTGTAGAATGGTGCTGTATTAATTACAGGGGGTGACTCAGAAGAAATATATCAAACTTAGAAAGTAAACATAAATATTATGCATAAACCCAAAAATTTCGATTCAGTTCTCTTTTAAAGTTTAATAAAGTAGGATAGCACAATTAAATAATTGCGGTGGGTCTATTAGTTGACGTCAAGGTCAAGACCACTATAGTTGAAAACTAAGGTGTACAAAAACAAAAATAAACATTCGAAATTAGCTGAAGTTACCTTACATTGAAATAAATATAAATAATAATAAAGAACTTTTATTTGCAGGTAATATAAATATACATATAAACAGATTCCTCTGAAAACTAAAATCTACACCTACGTAGCTTGAGGTCTTTCTATTGTTAGGCAAGTTAGTTTTGTTCCAGGAATTGGGATTTTCAAACAAGAAATCACTAACTAGCGGTAAATATTAGAACTACAAAAAGTGGTACACATTTGACATTTACATGACACTACAACTATATGTGACTACAAAAACTCTTATTATATATACTTGAATTATAGAGAAAGAAACACAATTCTCAGCAATGTTACGCTTACAAATGTCAACAATACGCGTACCATTGTTTAATGCGATTAGTGTCATCTTTTGATGCTTGAAAATCCCAATACACTCACGAAGTTTAGCACATGCTTCCTAACACAATCTGTATGTAATATGACACTAATCTACAAAATTGAGGTCACTTTCATACGTTCCGAAACGACATTGTTGTGACATTGATGACCAGTAATATTTTGTAAATTTGTACAATCATTTTTAGTATCCAATAAGATTTTTATATCAATTAATCGTTACTTGCTGAACGTGTATCAGATGTTTCATTATAGGAAAACTGTTAGAGAAAGTGTCTTGTAACTTCTAACTGTTACTTTTGATCGATAAATGATTGACTTCGGTCATATTCGAATTTGGGTTGCTTATAAATTACTATTATAAATATAAAAATCTGTAAATGTAGTTATACAACGTCCAAGATTTGTTGCATATTTATCCTCCTTGTATATCTCGTGTATCATTAGAGTTGAAACGAATTTGTTCTGCTCGGTTTTACATACACTTACTTCTCGTTTTGATGGCGTTTGGCTTTTTATGCCATGTTGGTTTATTTATTGCCACATCGTATCTGCAAGTGAACATTTTAAGAACGCAATAATCCCGAGCTATCTGCGATATACAATCTTGCTTTCATACGAGCCTGCTTTGATCAAATAAAACGCTACAAACAGATCGATTTACAGGCTGAAAAGAAAATGCACTCGTCAAGAGAAAAACCGTGGCAGAGACACGGACAGCTTGGTCACGTGATCCTGTAATCAATCATACACTTATCAGCGAGAGATCTAGCAGGCAGGGAATCATGTGAGGAGGTACCTTCAAATATATAAAGGATGACATGGGGATACAATATAGCTTATTTCACGCTTGTAACACTTCAAGGACTAGCTTATTTTATCTTATATAAAGATACTTGTAGGACGAAATGCGTGTAAAATGAAATTAATTATACACTTTTCAAAACATTCTTAGAATATAATGATACTAAACCATTTATTTTCCAGATTTCATCTGACACACTTATTTTTTTTATTACTGGAAGTGTAATTGTTGGCTGTGTATAAAATAAATGGAATTCTTTTCTAAAATAGTACAAATGAATAGTGTTTCATCAAGACAAGAATCTTGTCTTGATGATCATTTCTTGTCTTGGCTTGATTTTCAAGATAAGAAAATAAAAATGTCTTGTCTTGCTCATTTCTTGGCGACGTAATTCTTGTCTTGTTTCAAGAATTCTTGATATTTCTTTTTTCTTGATATTTTAGGGGAATCCCCTTTTTCTATCGCTTTATCCAATCCGAATGCTCAAGTGTAGCGTTGGCGTCTGCGTCTGCCCTTGCCCCTTTTAGTTTAATAATCAAATAATGTAACTTTGATGTTGGTTGCGCATGCATTATAAGTTGTTGGTAATTGTTTTTTTTTTTTGTGTTATTTCGATATTCCGTTCTTTTTATTTAAAACAATGAGAGTTCAAAGAAAAATAAATCAGATTCGGAATTTGTTTTATCCCAAAATAATATTTCTCCCTCCCAAATATAATAAAAATATGTTGTGGCCAGCACAATACCTCTCGACATTTAATTTTAATCATACTTCATTTCACGTAAGAAAATAACGTTGGTTTAGATAGGGATATAAACTTGGCCCTTTCATTAGTCACAGTGCAAACCTAATACACTTTTATTAATATCTCTCTCTTTTAATTAAATAGGTCCATTTGCACTAAAATCTAATTGCTTTTTCCTCTTTTCATATTAGAATAAGGTAGAAATACATGATTACGAAAATCGAATAATAGTATTTAAGTTGAGCGTTAAAAGGATCTAGACACATTAAACATACAAATGCAGATTTGCAATATTAATTGTCAAGAAATCAAGATATCTTGTCAAGAAATCTTGATTCTTGATGATACTTTCTTGGGTTGTCTTGGGAAATAAAAAATACTTCTTGATTTTTGTGAAACACTACAAATGAATCTCGGTGTAAAATAATTTGACCATTATTACTAAACTCTGCTAATAAGCGCGTCATATTGACCGCGATGAGGTATTTATAGAATCCTCTTTGGAGCATAGGATAGAAATTCCGTCTATTTCATTAATATTTTACTTGCATTTTGCTGTTGTTGATTATCAACCACCTGTAAGAGACTTCAGCTTATAAGAAGTTCGGAACCAGTTGGGCGCAGTAGTCAGTGGTGTTTTACTAATATGTATAGCCTGTCTTGAACTCAACGAATTGACTCGACTTCACTGATGACGCGGTGAACGGTGAACTCCCTCATATAGCGAAAGATTTTTTTACAGACCGGTCAGGGACAGATTAGCAAAAAGTAAAAACAAAAAACGTCAATATAATTTTCGTAAATTTATCAATGAATGTATGTTAATTTATAATCAAATTTAATCTGTTTAACATATGTTGGTCAAATTTAATCTCAAATATTTAGAATCGTAACAGCTAAGTACGAGAATAACACCTACGTTAAATGGAATATTGGAAAATTCTAATACGGTTCTGTCTTAGCCCTTGCTTATAAGCTTAATACGAGTAGGACATTGTCTGTCAGTTCACTATAAGTTGAGACAGGATATAACCAGAGCTACTTACTACACAACAACTAATAAAAGGAAATAATGTATGAATCTTATTTTATATACTAGTATGGTTAACATTTCTTAATCTTTGATCCAAATAAGTCAGTAAGTAATACATTGCGTAATTAATTGTTTCTGTTCTTAATCTTCGTCATTGTCTTATGTCCTTGCGTGTAGTCGTATCCATATTGTGTGTGTTGGGAGTAGCGAGCAAACAAGGTCGGGCTTTATGGTGATTTTACGGCCGCATAAAAATCAAAACGGTGAGCGGGTTGAACAACCGTCCTGATAACGCCGCCTTCACATGCGCGAGGAAGGTCGAGCACCCTTCTGTTTGCTGCCGACGTCATCTAGAATTAAACGAAAGATAATACAAAACAAGAGGTACATAATTTTATTGCGTGGCTTAGAAGACTATGTTGCCGGCTGTGGTTCAAATGGTTCAGGTTCGAAACCAACTGACATTAAAATTGAAAATTATTTCCAGGGTTCACCACGACAGCTTTGAAAAAGTGTAGATGTATCATCGTTACATTTTCGAAATTTGCGAATAAAAAGCACATCCACAAATGGACAATATTTGTGAAAAGACGAGGGTAAGAGCATTAACAAATAAGTAACTTTTTGTAAACTTATCTAAATTATAGTTCAGGAATAATATTTCAACTTGTTATCTTTGTTAGTCAAAATTCTTTTAGATATAATTATCATTTTTCCCACCACGGGTTTTGTTTAGTCTGAATGTCACCGATCTTTGACAGTTATGTATTAATAATTATTTAAGTATATAATAAATACAATAAATATTTTATATGTATCGTTGGTACGCTCACAATTCGAGTTTGCAACTGTTTGCTGGTCACCTCAGTATCAAATGTATATAAAAAGAATTGAGAGAATCCAAGAAAAAAAATTAAAATATTTGAATATTAGATTCCCAAATTATATACCAAATTTCATAAGTTTAGAAAAAATAAGATTGTTTTTGGATTTGTCCATTCTTTTTAAAATTATTAATAATAACTTCGATTGTCCTAAGTTACTAGATAAAATATTTTTTCGAGTACCCAAATTAAACTACTAGAGCTTCTGACCTATTCACACTGGAATTTAATAAGACTAATTCAACTTTAAATGCTCCATTAACACGTCTACCACTTTTACATAAGTTTTGTAAATCAGATAATTTTCGCGATATATTTCTGTATTCTGTATTCATATCTATATTTTGTATATTATTTTTATTATTTAAATAATATTGATTACCTATTAACCTTAACTACTGCTATATATTTTTAATTATGTATTTGTTAAATTAGTGTTATTCTGTAATTGGGACATTATGTCCTGTTGAATAGCCATTAAAATAAATAAATAAATAAATAAATATAAGTTATTACAAGCTGACGTGCAGGGTTGATAGTTTGTTATGGATGCCTTACCCTGTACTCTTCACCCCCTCGAGATATCTGCTCATGAAAGATAACGCTTTGTTTTTGAGATAGACTGCATTAATTCGTCACGTCGTGAAGACGTTTGTTGTCGGAACAATGAAGAGTGTTTGAGTTTTGGGCGTTGACTAATCGCCAAGCTAATAAGTTACAATGTAACTCTTTAGTATTTGTTTAAAGTTCTAATGTTTAGTATAAATGTAAATAGTAATATGTAAAAATAAAGCTTTAGTTATAAATCGCAATGAAGTCCGTAATGTAAGTGCATGCATCATCTGTCATCAAATGTGAAGTGTGAGTGGATGTGTGTGTTCTTACTTTTCACCAATTCGTGGACGCCAATCATCCAAGCATTCACCAGTAGAATAAAGATTGTTATCATTGGAAAATACGTAAGCGCATATCATCTTCTTCCGCACCCCCCTCGTGTTACAATATGTCGTGATGAATAGTGATGGGACGAATAATTTCGCCCAATTCAGTGATAAAACTGAAATTTCGGTTTTGACTTAATTTTCTGAAAAGTTCAGTCAGATCATTAAATATTTCCTAGCCTATTGTAACTTGCAAGAATAAAATGTAGGTAATTGCAGGTCAGACAACAAATTAATCGATTTAAACGAAAGTAACAAGATTCAATAATCCGGTCTTTCGACGATGCGTTCCATCACTATAGTGATGACATACACATTTAATTGTTTGTAATACAATCGTCCAGTCTCCGTTTCGGATCGTCCCAAAATACTGTCGCTTCATTTCCTGAATGTTCTGAATTCTTATTGCGATACTTAACAAGAAATAAACAAATTAAATTGAATTATCTTTGAAGAAAGCATCCATAAAGTAATACGGAACGTAGTAATAAATAATACAACAAATGAAACTTTATTAATAGCGTTCATTTTAGTAATAATAAAAATATGTGTAAAGTTAGTTAATGAACTTGGATTGTTCGATCTAAAGTCTATTAAAAGTTTTAATAATCTGGAACAGAGAACCTTTCCATAAATATGAAACGTATTTTAAGCTCAACTCTCGCTTTCTTGTAAAAGCATCAATTTATCGATTGATTTATTTTTAAAGAGTAAAAAAGTTTTTATGGAGACTTGAAAAGCTGTTACGGTTATAAATAAAGTTATAATGTTGGTTGTATGTTGCAACCACAGAACGAGCTCCTTTGTAAATGAAGTAGAATGAACGTCCCGCTTGTGTCTTTTTGGCAACATAAATTAATTTCTTGCAGCAAGTGAGTAATTATGATTGCGTAAAAATGCAAATGCAGCCGTTGGGCCGTACCACGTGATTACAATCTGTCGCACGTATTTTACAACTGTGACAAATGACGTCATAAAACAGTTGTGGTGTTGTGTGTTTGTGCAGACCCGTCATAGTTAATTTATCGGCGCATTTTAACGGCCCTTGCAGCTCCGCGTTCGCGTCTTCCTGTTCAGTTATGTCAGCCTGAAATAAATTTCACTTCCTCGACCATTATTAAACCATTCACACGAAAGATTTTCCACAGAAGGAGAAAAGCTTTGCTTTGTTTGTAACACGCAACCAGCAAATTCAATTTGGTTTTAATATGCCAACACAACAACAGCCAAGTCGAGTACGAATATTAAACTGTCAAATTCAACAAAGAAAAGAATAAAACATACATTTACTCTGTTTAGGTATACCGTAATATTCAAATACCTTATGTCTTTATCTTTAGATATGTTGCAATTATGAAACATAAAAAGAGAATTATTGTAACTGAGATTAACTATTGACAACAAATATAAAATTGTTTTCGAATGGTCACCCATCCAAGAATGGTAGCAGTTATGTATGTACTTACCCCGATGAATATATAAGTATAAACGTTGATTTTGTAAGAATAATTGCTGTATGACTGACACTTCGAGTAATTGCTAATATCTAATCTTGGTAGGTACATCATGACAGTCGAAGAATTTCCTCTTACTTTTGGGCATTGAAAAAAAATCTTATGCAACTAGATAGGAAACCTGGAATTACATTGTTATTTTCTCATTTTCTCGTACTAGATTTTAGAGATTAGTTCGATGTTTATATTTTAGTCGTGCAATATCGATTAATTCCGTGCATTTTTTTGTACGTATTCTGTGTCTCCGTAAATGACAATTTGACAAACAAAAATATATAAAAATAACCATGAATGACACTTTTTTAAGTCAAGTTGTTATGTTTTGGTAATACTGTCTATCATAATGTACGCACTCGTTCTTTGAATCTAGTATCAAACTCAGACGAAAAAATAGGGTAGACTAGGATATTTTAGACTAGGATATTTCTGCACTAGAAACTAGAATCGAACGAAACTCGGTTGAAAATTTACATTATACTAGAAATGATTAGAAATTCTCGAACGAACTAAAATTTAGACAAAAATAATATAATGTAATTCAAGGATTAAGAAATTTTATCCACACAAAAATTAGAAATATAAATGAATCTTTACTCACTTGTACAGTTAATAACAACTTACCAATTAAATTATTTTGTAAATACATAATTTAGAATACATTTTAATAATTTCTTTTTGTTTCAGGTGCGTATTCAAAATGCTTGTTTGAAAGGCGTGAATAGAGAATAGGTATGTAAATTAAATATTTGTTTTTAATTTCTTTCCCTCTCGGTTATTACGAACAAATAAATAATGTAGACTATTCTCGATATCAAGTCTGTATTTGTGTCATGTTACCAAATGTTATACTTGGACATTCACAGCTATTATGCAGAGTGCACTACAAAACTACAAGGATTATTTTTGTACAATAATTAATTTGTAATAATTTGCTTGATATGAGTTTGATTCGAATTCGGATTATCAATCAACCAGTTCTAAAATATAAATGCGCAGTTCTAGTTTAAAATATTTGCCATGTCATTTACAAATGTATTTTTTAATTTTAACCAAAAAACTTTAAGGGTACGTGTTGGAAAAAGTTTTGTATGGGAATAAAAGAATTTGACCCACTAAAAATCTAATAAAGGTCCAATAACCTCGACGTTGCCACGTAGTTACCCATCCTAGTATTAACCATGTTCATCCTTGCTTGACTGTGAAGATAACATTTAAATCCGTGTATCCACGATAATAAGGTCATTGGAAAAATGTTTATTATACGTATTGCTTTGTTCGTTGGTATTCTTTTTAATGTTCGTTTTTATTTCTGCTTTATAATCTTAAAAAGATTATTTTCATTTTTCTTTGTAAGATCCCTGGCCTATAACTGACTTGCAAATAATTACAGAAACAAATACGAGTAATTATAGGAATATTTTCTTGCAAGGTTATTTGAAATTATTGCCATTATAAACGGTGATTATTGATTTTCTTGTTTTATGTCGACACGAAAATGACCTTATTAAACTGCGGAATAAAATTCTTAATCATTTTTATAATACCATAAAAGGTAACGACCAACACCTCACATTACAAAAGTAAGAAATAAATTAGAATAATATTAATAAAATTCATATAACCGGTGAGATATCCCCCCTCCTTCTTTGGGGATATGCGATTCTTAGGGAAGGT
Source organism: Harpalus rubripes (assembly GCA_963082715.1). Lineage (NCBI taxonomy): Eukaryota > Metazoa > Arthropoda > Insecta > Coleoptera > Carabidae > Harpalus > Harpalus rubripes. The sequence goes on from OY720449.1 coordinate 39,172,325, forward strand.
TTTGACGCTCATAATTTTAAAGTTAGTTCATTTTAAATTTAATAAGCAGGTATAATTGTACAAAAATAAATGTTTATCTAGAAAACATGTATACTTTTAACTTAACCTATAATCAAAAATAACTGGTACATAGAAAAGGTACAACTCTCACTTCTGTACATCACAAGCTGTCACTAATTGTGATAAATTATTTTGATAACATTTGGATGGAGAGGCATCGAGTTTTCATGTTGATTTAAAGGAGGCGTGGTATCGAAAAGGTTGAGAAAGACTGTATTATATCTTTAAAGTGATTGAATTATAATAAGAAAAAACTTGAAATTTTAACTAAAGAACACCAGAGGACATAAAATTTGATTCATTTAAAAAATAAGAAGTTCCATAAATGAACGAAAAATAATTTAATATTTGGTACCTACAATCCGTGGTGCATGTATTGAACTTGACCATAATACCGTTCACTGATTTTTATGACACTGAAAGAAATTGCGCAGGTGAATTTACTTTCTGCGCACTATTAATTAAATTTTTTATTGCTAATTAATTTAAATTATAATGAAAACTATGTAGTATTTTCTAAAAATCTTAAAGAAAATCATTCGAATTTTTTATTACAATGTAAAAAATATAAAAAATTATTGAAATTTTTAGCGATCTGAAATAATTTGGCGATAATCGAATAGAGGAAAAGTTACTAATTCTTCCTAATAACAAATACCCGATACATTTTTAGACAATAATTTTAAAAAAGTATGCAGGTGAAATACACATTTGAACAGAGAAAAGTATAACAGTGTAATATTATTTATTTGTATGAAACGAATATATGTATAATGTAACATATTTCTACTTGTGTATATGTGTTAAATGTGTATCGCATAATGTCTAATGATAAATCTGGTTCTCATAAACATTTAACGACTGATCTAGATCACAATTCTAATTTTACTGGCGATGATTTCACTGTTTATTGCGAGATAAAATATTTATCCCACAATAACAGATCAAAATAAATTGACACATTTCCCCGAAATTTGAATTTTTTCCGTATCATATATCACGCGTTACATTGTCTTATTTATTACATTCTTTATTGCCATTTCTTTCTATGTTTTTTATCTGGAGCGACACGTTGACAAATTACTTTTTTTGTGAAATAAATAGGACGAACCTTTATATTTCTCTGTAAGTAAAATAGTAAAAATAACTCTCTAATGGCAGATAAAGGAACTATAATTTAAAAATAAATTGCGAGTTTTTTTGTTTCTAATTATAAATAAACATGTCACGAGCAAGTTGGAGGTAAAAAACGACGCTATCTTCCATAGGCGTAGAGAGGAAATTTTCTCTACTTAGTTATGTGTGAAATACGTAGTAGGAATTTCGCTTGTTTCTGTGTTCATTTTACTTGAATTTCGTAGTACTTATTGTCAAGCTACAATATTTGTTACTTTGATAGAGAGCTACATTGAATTTCGGGTATAAAAAGCTAATTAGCCATTTCTAGAATCTCTAAACTAGAAAATATCACCGCTTCTTGAACGCATGAATTCTCAAGAGGTGACATTCTCAATTCTGTGCTCTTTTAACGAAATTTTATGCGAGTAAAAAATTGCTTGCGAGCACGAACGTTCCTGCTATCCTTTTTCTAATTCAAAATTTGTTATACGAACCAGAACAAATAGTGTTGCTTGCTATCTATCCATTACTATATTTTAGCGACCTGCAACTTATTAAATTGCTTATGTGATTTGTTAGTACTCGTGCACTTACTTAGTATTGCATGTGGGCGGTGCGCATAACCTTAAGATGGTTGAGTACCTCTGCTCTAGAGTTTCCACTGTAGGCACTAGACTTCGCTCACTGACTATATCATAATTGGCCGACGTACTAACTCCAGCTTGACATCTTGATTGACTTTTATTTTATATTAGCCTTTAGTTACACTTTCTATTATTATTTATGGGGTCTCGTGGCCGCGTGCCTGAGTGTCTGGTCGCGAATCTGGACAACCGGGTTCGATCCCGACCGACGCCAAATATTTCCAATTTTAAATGGCACAAAACTGACCCCTGTGGTGCACTCTGCACGCCAGCAATGAGTGCCCGTGAGGTGACGCCTGGTAAACGCCCGCACGGTACAAATATGTCATCATCATTACCGATATCTGCGCGTACAAAGCAGATTGGCACACCCAGCAATGGGTAATATGCCGTGATGATATATTTATATTTATTTATTTATTATTATTTGACTCCATTCTTGAATTTAGCCAATATTTCTTATTCACTACGTATACGACCTAATACCTACTCTTAGGCGTGATCGCTATTCAAAAAACCTAAATCTGCATCATACCTTTCTAGAATACTACATCCTTACCAGGTCCATATTCGTCACAATATTCTACATACCTAACAATTTTTAAGTGAGAAATATAAAGATTTCGTATGTAATATAAGTAGAATACGAATTTTATTGGGCAGTGATATATTTTGTTCATAATTTTCATATGCAATATTTGAACCCCGTTTTCTAGCTTTCTAAGTTAGCGCACTGCTATGGACGGAAAATAATTATATACACATTCGCCCATTTGCAGATTGCAAATCCACGCAACGATATATGTAATTATAGCTCGGAGTAAATTGTGCTGCTCTTAACGCAAAATGTCACCGCCTTCTGAGGATGTGGGTGTAAGTGACTTTTATTTTCATCATGTATCATTAGATACGTACGTATACATCTCTGTTACTCTCTCATTAAATTTGTTTTGCTTCTACTCCACAATTCTTCAGTGTCGCACGAAAGATTTTAGAAGTGAAATAATGTCAATTTTTTGTCTTCTTATTAATCATTGTTTATTTTTTCGGTGTCAGATTTGGCATGTAAAACACTTAGTTAAGATCAGTTTTAATGAAGATAAATCTTATTTTAGTTGGAGATGAAAATAAATCATCCTTGGTCACGAGTCGCCACTGGGCGAATCATCTGACCTTTCCGACAAATCGCTGTCATTTCTCAAAGACGAATGTGAAACGAGTAACGTCGCAATTAGTGTGTCATGCTGTGCGATTTACGTTAATAAACACAATTAGTTCTCTCGTAATTTAATAACAAACCAGATCTTAATCCTTTCGGGCGGCTTCGTCAATCTCCGATAATATTCGTCACGGCATTCGTCACTGTCCTGAGTTGAGTTCCTGTCTTCCTTTGTGGAGTAAACAACAGGAATTCCACAATTTTCAGTGATTAGTTTATTTTAATTATCTGAAGAAAGACATTTATTTATATGTTTCTGGGAAGTATGGCGGTTTATGTGTGGCATTGCTCTTTTATTTTTTATATGTGAAGTTCTTTCGGGCAGATGTCGCTTAGATTTTTTCATGAGTCATCTGTTTACAGAAGTATGTGAAAATTTATGTTATTTTAAATATAATTATATGTGGTGAACCACAAAAGACGATACAGTGGTTACGGAAGAGAATAAATTTTGTAATTGCTCAACAGTGACAAATATTTTGCGACAGTAACCGAAAACAATGACATTTAAATTATTCCAAGGTTAAATTATTTCCATGTATATTACATTATTTATTTACATGTTTTCAAAGAACGACTTAAATATTTATTTAATATTTTTTTTTTCAATAAAATGATGTAGATGACAGCTTTGGACAAAGATGAATTGTTATATAATAAAAATATGGAGAAAAGCAATTCATATATTCATGTCATCATGCTCAACTGTTTGTCACGTGATCATTTTGCATAACACATAACCTGACATAAAAACCATTAATTAGATTTTTTTTTAAATTGTCATAATTTTTATTAATAACATTTTTAACAATCTGGAAATGTGTTGCCTACTCTAAATTTGTGGTCACATTCTTAAATAAGAAGGCAATTTGGAATATTAGGTAAACGAGTATCCATGAAATAAAAGACGAGAGATCGTAATATTTTGCTGCCAAGCTTTTAAAACGTTTTGTTCGAAATAAAAGAGTTCTGATGATTCTGCAAAGGTATGGTATGACTAGCTAATGAAAGTTGACGTTTAAATTATTTTATAGATGTGGTTTCTTTTGAAACCATAGAGAAGAATAGAATTGTACGAAATATTCAGATGAAATTTTTGCAGGAACCTATTTAAATACTAAACTAGGAAAGCACAGAAATACATTACTATGTCTGGTTGAAAATAGATGGCCAACTAGAATAATTAAATATCAAAACAGCGGTTTTAAAATAATTTAAACATTTTTCGTTTATGTTGATTATAACAAAATATTTTGATCTTTAAACTATTTAGTTTGGCAATTCTATGAAATAGGCTTATTTTTAATTTCCGTTAACTGTAATTCCGACTCGAGGGTTGCTTACACCTGAGACGAACGAACTAGAATTTGCGGTATTAAATTTTTTAAATACATCCCCGAATCCTGTTGTTAAGATCATTTTAAATACCTCCTAGTACGGAGTACAATTCTAATATTCTGTAACGGAATACATAAGGTCAGTTTCCTTTCAAATCAAATATAGGGAAATGTTTTCAAAAGAAACCACATCTATTAAATAATCTAAACGTCAACTTTCATTCGCTAGTCATACTATATAAGTACAAGAAAATGAGTGAAGTGAAACAGAATCATACTCGTTAAAAGGAGACAATGGAGAAAATGTTATTTATGAAAGAAAGAACAGAAAACATGGGGAAGGTGTGACGTTATATTTTCGGTGAAATTATGGTGTAAGGCTATTTTGATGAGCCCAGCAATCGATTGAGGTTGATCGAAAAAGCGGAAGGCCTTTAGAAGCAAGAACTAATGAAAACATGAAAAAGGTGTTAGTTTTTATTTTAACAGACCACAAAACGAAAGATGAATATATAATTAAAATAGTGCGTTCGTAATACGAGTCTCATAGATTAGAAATTGATGTGGAGAAGTCAAAAACAACTAAATAAAATACATATTAATTTATGTTCAATTATTCCTTCATAGCTAGGTAAATAATATTCGAGATAATATTCTAAATCACGCTCGTATGATATAAGAACCCGTTTATGTTCTGTGAAATATAAGGTAGTTAACCATTTGCACAAAAAAAATTAGTGGAAACAAAACCAGTAAAAGACTTGACGATGTTATTTCTCTTGTGATTAATGCGTTCGCATTTTGCGGAATATTTTCTCCCATTCTGAATAATAGTTATCGCTGTTTTATTTGTTTGAAAAGGAAAATTACTTTTCCTCCTATAATGATCGCGTTCTATCGCAAACACGGTCTGTCAAGTGGTTTAATTCACAAGTAAAAGACACAGAAGTAATTCCCGTTTCCTCCGGAGCGTCGTGACGTCGTCCGGAATTGGATTCCGGATTGAAAAACCCGGAGCAGTCCGGACGATGGACGAGAAGTGCAGGGGAGGGACTTTAATCTCGTGTCTTGACGTCCGTCTCGTCCTCAAGCTTTAATTATGAAAAAATGGCGGGAAGAAGTAATGTTTCCAAGAGGAAGATTGGAACAGGGACTTATTATCACTTTCCTACAATACGATGGAAGTGGGATTATACTTTTTGTAAAGTATTAAACTACAGAGTATTATAAGTAGGGCAAACTTTGTTTATGTGATGGAAATATTACTGTTCAATAACTGAATATTATGGAGTCCAAGGTTAATATAATTGAGAACCTTAAAAATAGGTGAAAATAAAAACTAAATACGTACTTCGAAAACAATGTTATCAGCTTGAGTCGTAAATTTTCCGCGAATCTGTATAAAGAGGGTTAGGAGAAATTAGGATTACTCAGCATGTCAACTATGCCAGAAGTCTAAATAGCCTTTTTCTCAAACAGTAAAGATCACTCAACATGAACTAGTAATTTATAATTGAACTTTATTGTAGAGGCTATTATTTAGGTTTCTATTAATATATAATAAACGTCGCAATACATACGAGTAAATAAATAAAATATATTAATATTATTTACTACAAGAATATTAATGTTATTGTTAGACCTGTGGTTAATAGGTTTTATGATGTAATTTTAATTTTATATTTCTTATTATAGATATTGAAACATTTTATGAAGCAATTTAAAATCTAAATTTCAAATTTTCGTTTTTGTGAAAATTTAATTTAAATGTTGAAAACCTCGTACGAGAGTAATTAAACAGAAATGATAAACAGGCATTAATAAAAAGTGACGCCTGCAGATTATGATATCAGATAAATGTGGTAATTATGTATGTCATCACGACACAAACGCTACATATACACATGCTGCTTTCCTTTGACATGTGTTGTCTCTACTTTCCTTCATTCTCATGGATGTTGGCTAGCCGCAATACTATTAAACTAGCAAAAAAAAAACAAACAAAAACCACGAGTATAAACAAATGAAACCAGATACAGATACGCAGCCGCACAAAATGATACATTCTTGAAAAAGAAGAAAGCAGAAATATAAGACGATGGCAGATTGAAACATTGTTTAGATGTTTCATTTATTTGTAAAACTGAAGATATAAAATCAACATATAGATGTTTGTTGTAACAGCTTCTTTATTGCATAAGTTAATAATTACCCATTTTTGGGTGTTCCAATGTGCTGCTATTCGCTGATTTCGGTAATGACGAAATACCGTTGACACCTCTCGGGTTCTCAAAGCTAACGTGGAAAAAGTACCACAAGGATCACTCGTGTTGAGTGCTATTTGAAAATTAGAAATAATTGTCAAGTTTTAAATTTAACGTCGATCGGAATCGAATCCGGGTTATCTAACACAACTTCGCATTAATTGAGTTTTTAGGTGAGTGTTTTGAAAAAAGGCCAAGGTGTTTTTTTTTGAGATTTTAAGGGTTTTTTTAAACCAAATGGGTTTATTGGGTTGGCAAAAACTTGCTAAATTCTGAGTACTGCCAAAAATGGATATTTTTGGAGTAAAATTTTCGGCACAAGTATCTCGAGAACGAAAACTGATATCGATCCGTAGTTTCAAAATTTGGAATCAGCAAATTTTAAAATAAGTTTTGAAAATTTTGAACTTTTACCCAAAAGTGGGTTTATGTAACTTTTTGAGACTTTGACTCAAAAGTGGTTGGAAATATCAATATGTTAAGATCAATGTTCGTTTCTACGAACAAAATTTTTTAAATTGGTACTTATTCCAATTTTCAGAACTTTTAAATTATTTTTCACTTTTTTTAATAGAAACATAATATGATAATATTCATATTAAAAAAAATTCATCGTTGTCCAATAAAAATACAAAGGTCATTACATATATAAAATCACAAATTCACAATTACTAGACATTTCTGTTACCCCGTTTTCTGTAGCAAACTTTATGATGTCTTATAAATTTCTTGCCCTAATGAAGACATTTCTTTGTAACCAAATCTTCCCGCAAGTGTGTATGATTATCCCTTCTTAGATTACATCCCCAACCCTGTTTCTGGAGTCGGTAATCCAATACACGTTTCCTGTCTTACCGACTGTGCCAACTGTGCCAATGTGACTTCTTGTATCAATGGCGTATTGCAAGCGACTCTTCCGTGACCAGATGCAGTCAAAGAGAAAACAAAGACAGAGCATATAAGATGAATATAAATAGTTGTATGTTTACATAAATGTTAGATGATATTTATAGGGCGATTATATGGTATACATGGGTTTAGAATGGATTACAATAAATGACGCATTATCAGTAAAGTACGATGAAGTTAGAAGTGTTTAATACAACAGGCCTTTCTTATACAAATTGAAGGATTTAAATTCAAAGTAATCTAAATGTCATTTTTATGTATTAAAGTGTTGCACGAAACAGTAGCAATTCGACCGGTTCGGATTCGAATACAATTGACCTCAAACTAGAAAGTTATTCTCAATTTTCAAATTGCTTGAAAGTATCAAATTTTCTGGTGCTCTTTCCACAACAACTTTGAAAGCCCGTGCGGTGATGCGTGGTAATTGCCCTCAACAATATAGATGTATTGTTATTATCAAATAAAAGCAGGTTGCACACTCAGTAATAAGTAATAAGTCCTGATGAAATATATTTATTTAGTGATCAATTTATCAAAGTATGTTCAGTTTTTATTTTACCCAAAATAATAATGATCGTTGCAAATTATTAATTTATTAATACGGTAATGCCCAGTTGCGCCAACGACATTTTAAATTTAAACTTGGTTTTATTAACTTAGCCACATAAATTAATGTTAATTCCAATTGAATATATTTTTTTTAATTGCAGTGTAAAATTGAATTGACTAACAATAAAACCAAGTTTAAATTTCAAGTGTTAGTGGTGTAAAAGCATTGTCGATTTTGCTTAACTAAACACTTACTACTATTTCACATATAAAACTTGTTATTTTAGTATTTGTACAAATTTTTGTATATAAAATCAGTTCCATCTTTGGATTTCTATTTCAACCACGTTTGGAATTTTATGACTCTCATACCATTTCAAAAATATTTAGCATAGCTCATAGAAATGTACATATATTTTTTTTCTGTTTTGCCCAGAAATTGTCCTTTTTCGTCCCTGTTTTACGTGCGCAAAGTGGTTCATTTCTTTACAGTTCGACAGACTGTAAAATCAAAGAAACGTGTGCAAAATCCAATTTTGCGCACTAGTGCGCAAAGTGCCATTTTGCGCACGGCTCTTTTACTTTGCGCACGGCTCTTGTACTGTGCGCACGGCCTGTTCGCAGTGTTAAGAAATGAACCACACGCAAAACAGGCATTCAAAAGGTTACTTCTTGGCCAAGCTAAAAAAATTGTGTGTTCCACGAGTGCAAAATGACATTGCCGCTCTCGCATCGTTGAAGCTCTCAGCTGCGCTTCGGGCTTCAAACTTCATGCACTAGTACACAAATAACTATGTTGCGTCTGTTAAAAAAGTACACTTTCTTCATTGAAATGGGTTTATAAAGTATACTTTTTTAATACATAGAGTGTGAAGAAAGTGCAATTTATTTAACGCTGTAGCGTGAAATAATGAAACGTAAATGTATGCAACTCGTGAAAAAAAGTATACTTTAGTCACTTGTTATATAAATAACTATTTTTATACTCCGATGTATAAAATAAACGATTTTCCTATTTTATTTACTTTGCACATTATATAGCTACTACCATCAATACACATGTGGCATTTAAGTTATCTTACCTAAATTTTTTTTTTTTAGATTCATGTTGGTAATACTGACTGAGAACTGCAGTATTTAACTTCAGGTCTGCCATTTGTCAAATGTGAACTCGGTATTTGGTGCGTTCAAACTATCGTCCGCTCGTCTGTCAAATTTCTAATTTGTATTAGGAATGTTATTTGTCATATAAAATTTTGTATGCAACTCAAGTGAAATCAAGCTTTATGACGTTCGATCAATAATTTTCGTGACTTGGCAAAGCTTGTCACGAAATACTTGATCTCGTGTAATAAAGTTTGTGTTTATACTCTTATTGCATAAATAACTATTTTAGCACTTAGATTTTTTTGAATTTAATACTCCAATTATAAAAATAAACTTCTGTTGTTAGTTAGCTGTATAATACTCGTATTTTATAATAATAACTAAAAATATCGTGAACATAATAATAAGACGTATAATATATAGGTAGAACATAAAAAAAATGAATTAAAGATGTGATCATATAAAAATGTATTTATAGAGTACATGTATTATTTTAATTTTTATTACGCAGTATAAAAAGGTAATCTTGTATAAAGATAAAATAAATTTATGTTCATATATTATTCATAAATTTTATTACAAAATACAATAATTCTTATAAAATAATTATTGTAGGTACATACTACATATCTTATTTCATGTTGTATAATGTTATGATACGATATTAATTAAAATTCTTTACGGTATAATACAATACGTACATAACAGGTGCATGACATAAAACAATATACTTTTTTCCCGGCCAATTTCTTTTATAAATTTAATAAACAGTAATACATAAAGAAAAAAAAGTTTTTATATATTAATTTACCAATTTAGTAGTATTACATAAAGGTTTATAGTCTATTATGTCTTACCTATTTCGTAATGGTTACCTTATAATCTTTTTAATATTACCTTATAGGTTATGGAGTCTCTATCACGATAGTTACGGTTCAGCTACATTTACATAATGCTCAATTCTTATCCCACATCTGCTGTCGATTCATCGCTCTTGGATGCTAATTAAGAGATTATAATTAATTTCCAAACTAACTACTGTACCTTGCGTAAGTTATTTATTACATATACCTACGGAATTTCCAATGTTGAATAATTGAATTTTAAATTTAAATACTGTATGCAGTCATTAGTGGATAATAGAAACTATTTGTAATGAGTGTTTGTAAATAAGTTATTAAATTGCTCTGTAACTGGAAAACAATTTTAATGTGAATAATCAGACGGCAGTTTAATTAAAATTGCGTCATTACTGGTATCGGAGTCTATAATTGGAGGAAAATTAAAAATAAACAATTAATACTTTTACGATTTTTTTACGATTATGGGCAATTATAAACCAATATTGCTGTTATTAATAAATCTAATACTGTAAAGTTTCTAATGAACGGTGAATATTTTCTATAAGCACAATTAAAACATTTTTCCTCCTTTTCATTACATTATTTTTAGTTTACAGCAGAGTAAATTTTTCTGTGATCATAGTAGCCAACCAATGATAGGGTCAGTTAAATTTGGCTCACATGATTTATGGTACCTAAATTCTAAACTATACATTCCATTCCAGTAAGGTTTTCTTGAGTCAGAAGAAAATGCTTGGATGTAAAGCGAACTTAAAAATACATATACAAAAATATTTTCATTAACCACAAAATCTGAACCTTAACTTGTCTTTATTTATGAAACTTCTTTACACCTATTTTCAAATAAAAATAATTTTATGAAAAATAAAATTTTTCATCATTTTAATGTAAGGATAAAGATGAACTGTTGAAAAACAGTAGCACATTTCAAACAAAAGCTGTTTTAATTAATATTTTTATTATTATTATTATTATTATTATTATTATTATTATTATTATTATTATTATTATTAGTAGTATTACAAGTACGAGGAGAAGTTAAAAACTAAGGTAATTTTGTAAAAAATTAAACCTTTTATTATACAGGGTAGGGCTTAGAAACTTCTTATTTTGAAGACGAATAAAATAAAAAGTATTGCTGATAGAGAAAATTTATTTTTGGATATTAAAAGAACATATTTTCAAGTTCTAAATTATGCAATTTTAACAAAACATCTTGAAGGTGGTTGCCACCGTTTTCTATGCACTGATACAACCGATTTCTGAATCTCTTCTCCTCTCTACACATTCCAACAATCGGACTATTTACTGCCGAATAAGATTTTTCAGCTGAAGCAGGGATGTAGGGCGGTGTTTGTAAATCTCTGCCTTGGCATATCCCCATAAAAAATCACATAGCCTTAGAGTTGTGAGGGCAATCTTCCCCTGACGGCTCACCTCGATTTGAGGTGATATCCCGGCGCGATGCGCTCGCCTAATCTAACGCCATGTGATTTTTTATGGGGATATATCAAGGCAGAGGTTTACAAACATCGCACTACAACCCAGTTTCAGCTCAAGGATCTTATTCGGCAGAAAATAACCCGAATGTTGGAACGTGTAGAGAGGAACTTCAGAAATCGGTGCATAAAAAACGATGGCCACCACCTTCAATATATTTTGTTAAAAATTGCAAGATTAAAACTTGAAATTATGTTCTTTCGTTATCCAAAAATAAATTTTGGCTAACAACAATACTTTTTATTTTATTCGCCTTCAAAAAAAAGTTTCTAGTTCACACCTTGTACCCTGCCGTGGATGAAACTTTTTGGTCTCGTACACAACTAAAATAGAAAGACAAGTGTACACATAATTTAGTGTAATTGAAAATGTAGCTGTGACTAGGTAATATTAAACTCACAATATTGCTGCTGCATTCCGCGAATCGCGAAAATCTGTGCAGGTACTCTTTAAATCACATATGAAGTAAAGACCAGTGTTGTGACAGATCAATTTATAAAGGATCTAGACCAGATCAAATCATAAGTCAATTTCTACGATCGGATCTTTTTTCAGATCAGATCAGAAATTTGGGATATTTCTTAGATCATGCATAAAAAAGATCAGTAACGATTTTCAAATGCTTTTTATTTCTTATTTATTAAATAGGAATAGAATATACAGTGTATTAAACAAATCCTCACTCGGAGTAGGCTATGAACAAAGAAACATATGTCTTAATTTAAAAGTGTTAAATAAAATATCAATTTGACTTTTGAATTGAATAATGACCAGACATACATTTCCCTGTTCATAGCCCACCCCGAGTTAGGACTTTTTCAGAACACACTGAGCCTAGCCTTATACCTTCCTCATGGGAGAAAAATTAGATACATACTTAGTTTTATTAATAGTAAATTAATGAATAAAGTAGCAATAGAAACAAAAATAATAATTTTAAGCAGAATTGTTGAAATGCAATAAATTAAGACAGGCCATTAATTTGCGTCTTCTCTGGTTTTATTCAAGTTTCCCTTTAATAATATCAAAGATTAAAATATACTGTCAAATTGCACCTTTTAGGAACTAGTATTTGACTGCCAATACTGATTTTCACAAAGTTTCTATGGTGCAGATGACGGTAGGGTCATTCGAACTAATTAATTTTAAGGCATTTATTTTATTTGATCTTTTTTTTAAGATCATATATTATAGTTTTTAGATCTAGATCATAAAATGATCTAGATGAGATCAAAAACCATACTAAATGAACTAGATCAGTGATTTAGATCAAATGATTTAGATCAGTCACAACACTGCTAAAGGCTCGACAAAACTTGCCATAAAAATTAGTTTCATTTGTATTAAAATTCATCCATTATATTTTAAACTATTCTCCATTTACCTTTATATCACCAAATCTTCATTGCGAGGCATGTGTTTTGTTATAAAGATAAGGACAGCAGATGATACGCACACACGCACAAACATACGTATGAGTGAGACATAACGAACATGCCGTATGTTACTTTGTTTTACACTGCCTCGTGCTCTATAATTAAAACGCTTATCAGATTATACTTGCGCTGTTTTAGCGGGAGATAAACAGGCAGATGGAGAGGTGAAAAAGTCATAGAAAATGCATAAATAAATAGCAGGGAATGCAAAATTATGCATAGTATTGAATCCCACAACTCGTAACTGAAACAAGTAGCAGGATATCCATTTGTTCATTGACAAGTTTTATTAAATTTTGTTTTTAAACTAAACTAATGCCCAGTTTTATAAAACATGGATAAGTAAATTACTAGCAAAGTAAAATTTACTCTTAAAGTAAAACAGTTTATTCCAGAGATTTTCGTAGCTAAGTAAATCTAGAGAATAAATTACACCACCGATTTTCGAGGAAGTAAATTTTATTCTGTAGAATAAATTTGACACATCAACATCAATTAAATTAAATTCATTATAAATTTCATCTCTTGCATTATTTTTACATTTATTTATATATATCCAATATATTTGCTTTGTCTATTTCTATGTAATTTTTCCCCGTTCTCTCTTTTTTCCATGTTAGTTGACTTTTGCATTTATTTCGTGTCAGGAACATACAGAATACAATATTATTTAAACATTCTTCGGCACATTGCTTGGAATAGATCCTCTTCAGTTGAAGATTAACATTATCCTCAGTAGTGGTTTTAAGGGATACCGTCAAGTAATGTTTTATCCTGGTTTTATCAATCTCTCTTATGCTCTAGTAGTGGAAAGATTAGCCGGTATAAGAAACCGTAGCCTGAGTGTACTACGGTATTCACACACTCTTCATGGAGCCTCTTTTCCTTGTCCCTAGTTAAAATTGTAGTTGCAAATTCATAAAAAAAATAATTTATTACCACTCTGGCCTATTGGGTCTTAATATGGCGAAAAACAATGTTAAATGTATATAATTATAGAAAATATTTATATGCAAAAATCACAAAATAATGACATGTCATGTCTCTGTCGGTAAATCACTAGAATAAAATATTTACTCTGTAAGTAGTTATTTTACTCAGTAACTTGTTTTATAAACAGACATTTTTATTTACTCATAGATTAAATTTACTTTTAAAGTAATAACTCAGCAGTTTATTCGATGTTTATAAAACCGGGCATAAGAAGAGTAAATTACACACAAAGAGGAACAAACTTTCCATTTTTACAATTAGTCATTTTGGTATAACCCCTTTTTATAAATTATGCATTTGTAAGTTTCTGTCTGTAGTATTACAAAAATATAAATACGCATTTCTTTCAAAAACTAAATGTACAGTAGCTATACTAGTGTTTCTCAACCTTTTTACAGCCACAAATTTGTTTTTCTTCAAGCGTATTACAATATTCACATTATACTATTGTACACACACTATAGATGATATTCATTATCTTGCTAGTACAAAAATGTTATTATTATTGTACTAGTATAAAAATGTTAGCATCTTAGTTCACCGCTGGCGGCGGTAGTCGCCACAGCAACACAGATCATATTGAAAATTGTTATTTGACAGTTGTATCGTTTTTGTTTTGTAGTGTACACACCCAGCATTGGCAGCCATTGCAAACTCTACATTTAAAAAAGTTCAAAAAAAAAAATGTAAAATATTTTTTGAAACACTTCAAGAAAGTATACTCGTAGTATATGTCATTCAGAGTAGAACACCCATTTTGTGTTTTACCCAAGTTAACTGGCCTCGGCTAGCTCCTCGGTCGCAATAGCTGGATTCGATTCAACACAAATGGCCGCTTTCTACTTTTAATAATATAAAATTCTATTGTAATGGTATCACGACCCAAATATTACAATTTTTTAACTTAACTTAATAGAATGGAGTCATTGTATATTATAGAATGTAGTTACAATAATTCGTCATATTGACGTTTAACATACGAGGAAAATTAATTTATCTTTCCATCAAAAGATGAAGAATCAACGGATGAAGCTAATAGATTATGCTGTTAGCTTTATCCGAGTTTGACAGTTGATTCTCCATTTTGATAGCGATGAGAACGGATGAAACAAGGGACAATGATATTCAAATGTACGTCATCTGATATTCATTGATGAAATCTGATTTAACCATTTCATCGGTTCCTCGCTTTGGCGCAATGTAACTACTATCATTTTTTTATCTATTTAACGCGGTACACAGGTTGAGAAACGCTGATCTATAGTATTGTTGATATTATCTTAATAATTTAAATTTGTTGTAGATATTTCTGATGTTTTATGTAGGGTGTAAATATGTCTTTTTTATTTATTCCTCGTATTTTAAAAACGGAGTAGGTAGAATCTCAAGGTACAACATTTGTAAAACATACTACTTACGTTATATTCTGATTCTGAGCCACTAGCATTTATAAACATGTATCATTAATATTGGCGTTTTTTCCAATATTTTTTATAGCTTTTCGTTCTCAAATTACTTTTAATTTTGAGTACCTAGCACCAAGCTCATTTCACTTAATTTTATCAGAGAATCACCACCGAACTTAACTAAAAGAACCTGAGATAAAGTTGTCTTCATCTTTAATCAGTTATAAAACCGTTACCCTTTAATAAAAAAGGTGAATTTAAAAATGAATCTTCGTCTCCTATTTCAATTAAAAAATCATTATTGAGACGAGTAAATAAACTAAAAATTTGACTTTAACTCTGAACTACAACAAAGTGCCTTATCCATATGAGTAATTGATCATAAATGTTGTGTTTATAATTTCTGGTTTCCTGATACATATATGTGGAGTTGGTACAGGGATTGTCGGCAAACAATGGAATGCTCCAACAGAACTAATTTTTGTCCAATATTAAATTCCAGTCTCTCCTTCATCCCAGTTAAGACCACGGTTCATGTAGTTCATGCCGTCCCTGAAAAGTTAGGGATATTATATTAAGCATCGCTGGGAGCTAAAAGAGAGCGAAGCGGAGTTATTGGCTTCCGCGGCGGATCGCCAGTGTAGCGGTTTTCTGATCATTCCACTGTTTGCCGGCAATCCCTATTGGCGACTAAAACTACCGATGGCGGCGCTAGTGTTGTAGCATACACGTGCTCTGAAAATGGTATTGTGCTATAAGTTCGCATACAGAAACATTGTATAACCAACATTCGTTTTGAAGTATACTAACAAATTCATTAAACTTTTTATTAATAGTGTTAGTAATAATTTTGTGTAAATTATAATCACATTCTAAGAAAGTTATCTTAGACTTATTTCTAAGGAAATGTTTACTTATTTGGAGGTAACAAATTCTTCTCGAAGTTTTATAAAATGGGGAGAATTGTTGAATCGTGGGTTGTTACTTTTATGTGGCGTTAATGAACATAGTGCTACAGACTAAAAAAAAAATTTGGACTGTGTTTAAACAAGTACTCTAACATCACATCCTCATAAGATTAGAAGAACTTTAAATTTACAATTGATTATTTACAAAATGCTCTTGTATAGCTGGCCATCATAGTGGCCAGTGCAAACAAATTATAGCTGTCTTAATACCATATATTATTCATGGATGTTAAATAAATATGTATTTACTTTACTTAGTTAAGAAAATTAAAATGGAACTAATGTCAAATATCTTTCAAATTGTTTTAATTACAAGTGTAAGAAATATATTGAATGCTACACATAATGTGAAAGGGTATTATTTTACTTTGGTCAGGAAATAATACAATACTTTTCATTTTTGTTATCATCTTATGATTCGTCACTTTTTTTCCAGTTCGTATATTCCTAATCCAGCCCTCTCTTTTGTCGATAGACTCCATTTTACCAAATTTATTATGGATGTCACTCTTCCTCTCACCAATTTTTGGGACAGATAATTTCTTACTACCCCGAGAATGACATAAACGCAGCAATTGACGTTGATAATATTTTTTCGTTCTTTGCTCATATTGAAAAGTAATTTATATGTACTTTAAAACAAAAAGACAAACAGAATACCATTTTCAAGAGTTGCAAATATCATCCGCTTGAGGGATTCACGTTAATTTTAGTCGCCAATACCAACTAGGCATTACCGGGATTGTCGGATTTCAGTGTTTGTCGCCGAAATATACATTTTAAAATAACCTACCTTCTGCTGTATATTAACGAATATTATGTGTCTAGTGATGATGTATGTGTAATTACAATTCCTTACAATAACAATGTTTGAAGACATATTTCAAAGCTATTTAGTCGCCACCCACGCGTGTGCTAGAAACGAGCGCTGATTACAACCGACACACAAATATGCATGACATATATCGACGTGCACGACACACTTTATTTCAAGAAGTTACACAGTAAATAGTTGGCTGTGACAACTGACTTGTCCTCGAATAACAACAATTCTTTACAACGTCACTCATACCAACCGATTGTTCTCTCGTTTCCCACAATCTGTTAAGACAATGAGTATTATAAATGATCCGGAACTATGGGCAGAGTAATAGATATGCACAAAAAAGAGGTTAAATGCTTTAACCTTTAACAAAGCCCAATATAAAAATAAGATCTTCTGCACATGTCTCAACATAGCAAAAATTAACAATTTTATTGCGCAAACAGTATTAGAATTTATATAATTTTTGTACGCAATCACTCCAAAATGTTTCCTTAAGTTTCTGTTACCAGTGTCAAACATCGTCGCTTGTTTCTTGTTTTCATTGGTAGCAGTAAACATGAGAAATAGGAAACACGCGGCAAGTCATACCAGAAACAAAATGTTCAGTTTACAAAGTACTGCAGGGAGTGCAAATATTTTTTGCAAGTATCTCAAAAAATAAAGAGGGTTAACAGCCAAATTGACGGTTAGGAAGATACTTGGAGACAGATGCAAAGAAAATAAAACGGAAAATTAAAAATTCATTTCTTAAATTAAAAATTCGATTATCCAGTTTTATCGAGAACAAAACAAGCGATTTTCTATGAAATAATTAGGACCTGGAGCTGTGTTTGTTTCGTGTTATATATTAGAGATAAAAATAAGATCCGTAACTGTAAAAATACACTGGATTAAATATAAATTTAACCTTGAAACAAAAACAAAACTCAAATGTTTCTATGATTATGTTGCTACAGTCTAGACCAGGGGTGGGCAAAAGCCGGCCCGTAGGCCGGATCCGGCCCTTTTGCTTACTTTATCCGGCCCGTTGAAAAATCCCGCATGCAATTTTTTTAATCTCTTTTATGCGATTTTGTTGAAATCAACAGTATTTGTGTGCGTAGTGTACATATAAATAATGAAATATATAAATAATAGAGAGTATTATAATTTCGAACAGCCGTAACCTTTTTATAATTCTCTTTACTTTTCACTATTATATTTATAAAATGCAATATAAATATAAAAATGTAATAACTATGATCAAAATAAAATAATTTGTATCGTTAAGATATAAATAAATAACAAAATAAAATCTTTCATTAACTGATTTATATTCCTTTATAGTCCTCCGGCCCGGGAGACATTTTGAAAATTTCATTTTGGCCCGCGCTTAAAAGTATTTGCCCACCCCTGGTCTAGACTCTAGACAAAATGTTTCTATGAGTTGGTATTTTTTGAACAATAATTTGGAACATCCAGTAACAACAAACAACAAATAGTTCCTCGTTGTTGCTTCAATGAGGATATAGCTTTACAATCATATGAAGCATGCAGCCAACCAATACGTACAGTGATGATAGGCGATGACCCATCTAACTACAAACTGTACACACCTTAGCTTGATTGTGATGAACGTATTCATAATGTAATGTGCAGTGCCCGCCGTCGCCGCCACTGTTACCGCCTCTGACCCCGTCGCTGTCGCAGGGACGAGCGAGTGTCTATTGTTAGCGATGACGCAACTGACTTGTCGGAGCCTGTTTAATTACGCGGTTGATGTAACCTATTGTGTTTTATCTAGAAGTATTCTAGTGAGTTCTCGAATTCAAATGCCAGGGTATATAAGCACCGTTAGCGAAGGCATTGGACAGTCTGATATAAATAAGCGTTCCGTGTTAAACAGTTGGTGATATAAACAGATAGTAGACAAGTAGAGAATATAAATAAATACAGTTGTATAAATAAATAAGTGATCTATATATTGTTTAAATAAATCATCTTAGTGTTTAAGTGTTTTATAATATTCTTAGTGTTTAATATTTGTTTAATCGTAGTGTTCGTTATATTTATCATCTTGTAATCATATTTGATATCTATTTATTGTTATAATAAACTTTTAATTTAATTAATAATAATTGTCTAATATTTACACTGCACCCAAATAAATAAAAACGTTACAATAATAATAAAAATTCTCGATTTTGTATGTACGCGTAGGTATTTATTGCTTGAATACGAGTAAAACAGCTTTTTAATTCCTTCCGGCTGCTGTACTTGTACTTCGAGTTTTATAAACTTTTTGATGAGAATTCCAACACCTGACAGTTGAGAGTTGAACGAAGTTGAATTTTGTTTAATTTAATTCTCAAACAAATGTACTTGTTGTAAGTTTGTTGCGAGATAATAGAATTTACATTATGAATAATGAATAAATTACATACAACATGCATGGCTTCTAAATTAAGTAATCTGTTCTACGAATTACGTTGTAAGTTCCAGGTAATTTCAAACAGAATGCCAATTGGCAAGGCGAGAGTACAGAAACAGAGTGAATGAACCTCCAAGAATCTTCGTCTTCTCTTGTCTCCGATTCAAATATGGAACAGAAACATTTATCGTATGATTTATACTTCGCGGAGCCAGGGGCTAATAATAGGGACTCGTACGGGTATTCTTCGTAATGAAGCTTTCAATTGCTTTTGCTCTATTTATGTAGGGCGCAACGCAACACGGCATTTACATTTTAATTGCGACAAAAAAAAAAAACGATGATAATTCGATGCTGTCCACGGTAATTTAATTACACTGGAATTTCTTCAGAATTACTTGACTTGATTGGTATTTTTATCGCACTTCTAAATAAAGACAAGGAATCTGATCTGATAGATTAATATTACCAGGCAGCAAAACAAGAAGATTGCTGATTTTGCATATTTTTTGTAAGAAAAATAAAATGAGATTGAGTTTATTTTACCGACTGGTAGTGATTCTGATAACCTGAATTAGATGGTAATCAATTATTTATTGTACAAAATTTCATAAATTATGAGCACCTTTCAAATAATGTTTGATAAATACCTATCTATAATTAAAAAAATCTGGCCAAAACATGACTTCCCGTCAATTCCATGTTTAAAATAGCAATGAGCATTAAGTAAAGTATCATCACAAAATCTAATTTGTTGTTCCAATAAATGGAAAAGTCTGTAACACGATTATATTTTATTATGTTTTACCTCGAAAATCTGTTAAATCTAATGTTGTTTCAAATTATATACCAGTTTTAAATACAAAATTTGAGAAGTTTTGGATCATATTTTAATATATTTTTTCTAGATAATCTGTTTATAGCTATAAGTAAAGTACTATTTCTGGTTTACCAATTTTAGAAAAAATCTACGATCTCGTTCTCATTAATATAAAAGTTTTAAATACCAGATTTGAAAAGTTTTGTATTATACAAATAAATATATAAATAAATAAATATATCATCACGGCTTATTATCCATTGCTGGGTGTGCCAATCTGCTTTGTACAAAGATATCGGTAATAATGAAATATTTGCACCGGTTTCCGGGTTATCAATTTTAGCCAAAAGCTAATACGTTATTCCCCTTGATATAAAAGTCTTAAATACCTACTAAAATTGAAAAGTTTTGGATTATTTTTTAATATAGTTTTTCGTTGAAAACTATTATAGGCTTCAAGTAAAGTATCACTTCCGGTTGTCCAATTTTACTCAAAATTCAATCAACTCTTTATATGAATGCAGAAAGCTTAAATACGGAAAACAGGAATTTTTGGGTGTTTGTTATCAGAGTTATCGTCGAGGAAAAATTCATCACACGCACACAGACAGACATCATTGTAAAAACAGTAAAAACGTGTTGTGGGAACCCTAATTCGTGCTTATTCACTAAAAACTCGCTATTGAATTTTTGAATCGAAAACATTACCTCCCTTACGTTCGGTATGACGAGAAGTAAAAAATATACGAGACATTTATCAACGAAATTTGTACGCTTTTTAAATTTTATGATACACATTCTTGATATTGTTTGCATAAATGCTAGCTACTTAAAATGGTAAATCTTTTACACAATATATACTTACTTTATTAAGTAACATTACGTAGAAAAAAATAGTACTTATTATCTGTTTGTAAACATTTCTTAAACTGTGTGTGTGTGTGTGTGTGTGTGTGTGTGTGTGTGTGTGTGTGTGTGTGTGTGTGTGTGTGTGTGTGTGTGTGTGTGTGTGTGTGTGTGTGTGTGTGTGTGTGTGTGTGTGTGTGTGTGTGTGTGTGTGTGTGTGTGTGTGTGTGTGTGTGTGTGTGTGTGTGTGTGTGTGTGTGTGTGTGTGTGTGTGTGTGTGTGTGTGTGTGTGTGTGTGTGTGTGTGTGTGTGTGTGTGTGTGTGTGTGTGTGTGTGTGTGTGTGTGTGTGTGTGTGTGTGTGTGTGTGTGTGTGTGTGTGTGTGTGTGTGTGTGTGTGTGTGTGTGTGTGTGTGTGTGTGTGTGTGTGTGTGTGTGTGTGTGTGTGTGTGTGTGTGTGTGTGTGTGTGTGTGTGTGTGTGTGTGTGTGTGTGTGTGTGTGTGTGTGTGTGTGTGTGTGTGTGTGTGTGTGTGTGTGTGTGTGTGTGTGTGTGTGTGTGTGTGTGTGTGTGTGTGTGTGTGTGTGTGTGTGTGTGTGTGTGTGTGTGTGTGTGTGTGTGTGTGTGTGTGTGTGTGTGTGTGTGTGTGTGTGTGTGTGTGTGTGTGTGTGTGTGTGTGTGTGTGTGTGTGTGTGTGTGTGTGTGTGTGTGTGTGTGTGTGTGTGTGTGTGTGTGTGTGTGTGTGTGTGTGTGTGTGTGTGTGTGTGTGTGTGTGTGTGTGTGTGTGTGTGTGTGTGTGTGTGTGTGTGTGTGTGTGTGTGTGTGTGTGTGTGTGTGTGTGTGTGTGTGTGTGTGTGTGTGTGTGTGTGTGTGTGTGTGTGTGTGTGTGTGTGTGTGTGTGTGTGTGTGTGTGTGTGTGTGTGTGTGTGTGTGTGTGTGTGTGTGTGTGTGTGTGTGTGTGTGTGTGTGTGTGTGTGTGTGTGTGTGTGTGTGTGTGTGTGTGTGTGTGTGTGTGTGTGTGTGTGTGTGTGTGTGTGTGTGTGTGTGTGTGTGTGTGTGTGTGTGTGTGTGTGTGTGTGTGTGTGTGTGTGTGTGTGTGTGTGTGTGTGTGTGTGTGTGTGTGTGTGTGTGTGTGTGTGTGTGTGTGTGTGTGTGTGTGTGTGTGTGTGTGTGTGTGTGTGTGTGTGTGTGTGTGTGTGTGTGTGTGTGTGTGTGTGTGTGTGTGTGTGTGTGTGTGTGTGTGTGTGTGTGTGTGTGTGTGTGTGTGTGTGTGTGTGTGTGTGTGTGTGTGTGTGTGTGTGTGTGCGTGCGTGCGTGCGTGCGTGCGTGCGTGCGTGCGTGCGTGCGTGCGTGCGTGCGTGCGTGTGTGTAACAAAATTTTCGTCTACGATAACTTCCGTACTACAATTCTAAAAATTATAAATCTTTCGTATTTCTCTTCGTTACATCCATGTTAAGAGCTGATTAGATTTTGGTTTGAATTGGACAACCGGAAGTACCCTCATTTGAAGATTTTAACAGTTTTTCTTGAAAAAACTATGTTAAATATCATTTTTTCACATTTAATGTTATTATAAATATTAAAGAATATTTTATTCTCTATATGATTTGACTGCATTTTATACTTAATATTAAATGGACATAGAGTTAAAAAATTATAAAGAAATTAAATTTCATAAAGTAGCCATAGCTATGGAAACAGCTACTATATTAAGAACAGAACTGGCGGAAGGTAATGTGCTGGCCACATCAGATTTTTTTTAAATACATTGAAGTTCTTCTTCTGCAAGGGGCTTAAATTATTATATTTTCCATGCAACAATTTATTAAGAAATACGAATTTTCATAAGTTTATTTAAAAGCTGCGAACTTTATTGACATGTGACTGGTATCTTTTATACTTCTTGATTTTGTGCTCCTTAATTATCCAAACATTCCTCCCCAAGATTGCTTCCTAAAATATGTTCGGCACGCTTCCCCTAAATTCCGTAAGTGTGTTCCCTGTGGTCTGCAAGTGACCGTGAGTGACCAGCTTCCCTTACCCGAGGGGTAGAGCTAATTCTTTCCCCGTATTTCTCCGAGAGCATGTGTTGCGTTGTTGGTTTATGTGCGGACGCCTCCGTTTCTTAATCGAATTTCCACGTCGCAGATGGGGTGACCTGACCTCACAGGGTGTAAATCTTACAAATACATGGGGTTGTTTAGGAGGACATAGAAGATGTATGGGCGTAATGGTGTGTGAGCACAAGAAATAAAGTAAATTTTTAATGGAAGACAACTTTGAAATGGTTTAAAACCCTCTATAAACTGTAGCTCCCTTTCAGAGACTGTGAATTGACTAGTTGTGTAGACGCAAGTAATTCTTTTTTGAAATAAGAAGAATTCCTACACCTTGCTAATAAAAAGAGAAATAGATATTTTCTATTATTAGACAGACAGATATTAACTTCTAATTAAAGGATTGCTTGGCTGAGTTCATTATATGACCGATTGTGGTTGAAGTGCAAGTTCGAATCCGACCGGAGTCAACTAAAAAATTATTTTCATTTTTACCTCTCGCTAAGAGAGGTATTGAATTCATGCTAAAAATCGCATATTCAGATTTTAGTGAATAAGCACGTTTTAAGGTCCCTAGAATCCGATTATAACATTTTTACGATGATGTTCGTATGTGTGTGTGTGGATGTGTGTGTGGATGTTGGATCCACGATTTCTCAAATGCTATAAAACTTAAGACATTTTTAACTACGGATTCCTCATTCTAACAATAATGGGAAGAGTTGATTAAGTTTTGGTAACAATTAGACAACCGGAAGTAGTAGTTACAAGAAAAAAATCATCTAAATATTATTTATCGAAAATTTATGTAAATACTTATATTAAAGAATGTTAAATTCTTTATTCGATAAATATAAATTCATTATTATATCTTCTATAGATTTAGAGATAAATAAATGCATATAAAATAATTTGATGCAAAAAATCTCAGATCAGACTACTTCAAGACAAGAGATTCAAATGTTTGTAATTGACACATAAATGTGACTGTCAAAAATATTTGTATGCCATTGTGAAAAATATTTGTACATCATTATGAAGATTATGAAAAGAATATACGTAAAAAAGAATACAAAAGGAATATAAAGAAAAAGAAAAGGAAAGTAGAAAAAGAAAATTTCAGGATATTGAATATAAAGAAAATGTATGTATTGTACATAATTTATATTAAAATATCCCATAGATTTTGCAAATATATGTGAGAATTATTTTGTAGTGAGACATGAATATATGTATTTGTATTTAAAAATATTTTTCGTTTTATGCGTACAACCAGATAAAATATCTGGCGAGAGGTTATGTGTTGGGCACATCAGATTTTTCAAATAGCACAAAGGATCCCTCTAGTGTTTTTTCTACATCTTTGAGAGCACCTATGCAATTTCGAGATTTGAACTCAAACGAGTTATGTCCCTAGGATGAATTTACGACAACACACACAACTTTTTTATTTTTACTTTGCCACGGAGTTTTCGTTACTACCATGTGTGTTGCCAGCCACCTAGCGCAGGCCCATGTTACAGCCCCTAGCCAGTTCCCGCTAGCTAGAGGTTGCCAAGTTAATTGTAACCCAACTTGGAAAAGTGACGGGAGTGAATACCGATCAAGGCCAGTTCCCCAATGGCACAGATATATCGTCTTTACACAGATCTTCGAATAGGAACACACCCTATCCATTTCTTATTTAAACCAAGATAATAGATCTCGTATTTATTTAAAGAGCACAAAAGTGATATTTTTATACTTTCTCCATGATAGTCTATGAGGTGACGTCTGGTTAACGTCCTCAGCGCTGTACTACAACTCTATTTCTAAAGCATTTATTGAGAGGCTAAAGATAGGCGATATATCAAAAAATATCTCTAGAGTCAAGCAATTATAAAAACTGTTTCTCAATTTTTCATCTTTTCAGTTTCATTCTTTTAGCACAAGTATTTCTAATTTATTTTTTGTATAAATTTTTACTCATTTAACATTTGTAATCTTTTTGTCTTTTAGAGGGCTGATAACGGACATTAATTCGATTCATGTTATGTAAGATATATATATATATATATATATATATATATATATATATATATATATATATATATATATATATATATATATATATATATATATATATATATATATATATATATATATATATATATATATATATGTAATTTGTTTTATCCCTAATCTTTTCTTTATTGGCAAAATGGGAATGAAGTTAATAAGAATGATCATGTCTTTGTGGTTGTTACTGTGAGTATCTTCCGCTGAAGTTTCCCTCGTCTATCAAGGTTAAAATTAATTGGAAAAGTTCCGTTTTACTTCGGATGGAACAACAAAACAAAATCAGAAATGACGTGGCCGATAATTGGCCAGAAAGTTTCCGACAAGTCTTTTGTTTAACGTTATTTGGTTCGTATTTGTCATCATGATTAAATGAAACTTCCCAGAGAAGAGAATAAAATTAGTATTATCTTCCAAGAAGTAGGACGAGTATTTTCCAATTTAAATAAATAATTAAATAAGAACAAAAGCTTCACAGTTCTTTTGAAAATGACAAAGTATAATTGAAACATTTAAGTACAAAGGAATTAAAGTGCTAAAAAAATAGTATTTAAGATTTTTTTACATGAAAATATTCAAACCCAGTGTTGTAGAAATGGTGTAAGGTACTTTCGTTACGTAAGATTTCAAATGTAGTTGAAAATGAAACTAGTTTTATATTTATGTACAAGACATAAATAGTTTTGATAAAAATAGAACAATTGCCAAAATACACAGACTTTGACTCATATGTTAAAGTATCGTGGGTGTTTAGCACGTAACAAACTAAAAGAGAAAAGTATCAATAAAAGAAGAAGATGCACATATTATGATTGTTTCCTGCAGATTTTTTTTTTTTGTAAATATTGTTTGTCTTATTTTGTTTATTTGTCATCTTCATTGTAAAAATATCATTCTTCTTCACATTAATGCGTTTATCTTTTTCGCACTTGAATTTAAACGGAATTTGAATAAACCTTGTATGTGTCTGTGATTCGTTGCAGAATCATGTTTTTCATACATGTCGTTAGGCCCAATCTTCACGTCTAGTGCGAGAAACAACATTATGTTGCAAAAAATAAACACATAAATAGCTATAATAAATAAAAATATGACACCTAGATCCTTATGAATTACATTGCTGCGCAGTAATAGAATTTGTCATTAAAAATTTTGTTTAGTTTTATTTTTTATAATACATAGTTAGATTTCAAAATTGTTAGGTATGTATATGTTTAGTAATAGACTTTCTTCAGTGAGACGTTGCATAAAAACGTGAAAATTATTGTTGAAAACAAATAATAATCATTTGTTCATTATCATAAACACTTTCTTTGACGTAAACACGAAGATAGCTATTATATACTCATCTACGCAGCATGTTAATAAAGATAACACGTTTTATATCTTACAATAATAGTTTTTAGTACTACAATCTTTATCTTCACCGCACCTCTGAATTTGCATTTTAATTGGCGGGAGAAAAAGCTCCATGTGATAATTGTCTGCTCGGTCGGTAATTGCGTTATGTGAAGTTTCCTGTTTAACCAACAAGTCGTTAGATAATGGCGGGTGCAGTGCCGAAAATTGCTTCTCCGGACCGGTTTATTACCGCTAATTCACTTTATTATCAATTTAACAACTAATTTGTCTGCATGCGAACTGAATGTCGGAGATGTGATGGTGCTGCTGATGTCTAATGTGTCTGATGACAGCAAGTATGAACCGAGACGTGGATGAGTGATGGAAACACAACGAGGAAGGAGAAATACGTAGATTGTAATTACATTACTTCGCCAACAATTCTGCAGATTTTATTGTATTTAATTTTATTAATAACGTATAGCTATTTTGTTCAAAACTGTTTGCCCGTCTATACTTTCATATATTATTTTTATGTTAAATATTTTTGCATAATTTGCCCGGACCTAATGAAACAGCTGTTAGTGGTTGCTAGCTTCCTTCCGTGTCCAATACGTTTGAAAGCATATCTTGTCCAGTTTAACAATGGATGTTGCTAGCTCCGCTCGAAACCACAGCTTGTCAAGTTGTAATTAAGATGTTTAGCGCCATGCGCCATGGAAACTAGTACGTTAAGTTACATTTTATAGTTGGAGGAAGGAATCTATGAAACTGACTTATGCAGGGTTTACAAGCTTTTATGAACGGGTGGGCTTCTTTGCGGTAAGGACTCATAAATTATTCGAATTTGAATCCATCACTTTTAGGGTAAGAAATGGACCGTATTAAAAAAAAATCATACTCAATTTTTGTATAAATTTTGTAAATTCAAACTATATAATAAATAAGACAATAAAACAAAATTTTAGTTTATTAACTGGGAAAAAATATGTACATATAAAAAACAAGATATAATAAAATAGAGACTTAGTACAGAGTACATGTAAAGTACCGTGCAGTCAGATAAAAAAAATTACATATAACAAAAAATAACACATTACAATAAAATAGAGATTTAGTTCAGAGTACATGTACAGTACGGTGCAGTCAGATTTAGAAAAAATATTTACATATAACAAAAAAATAACACATTATAATAAATACAGACTACATAGTACAGTGCAGTCAGATTTAGAAAACAGTTTTCTTATTCACTGTCGCTGTCACTATCACTGCCACCCACTTTAATTATAAGTTTATTTACGTGATTGGCCCTATACCCATTTTCAATGTCCACTACATGTCTCACTGAATTTTTCCAACTTTCTGTACTGGTCATATCAGCTATGTTTCTAATTTTGTCTAGCATTTCATTGCTGAATTTTGTACTAGTAGTGTTAGAAGTACATTTAAAACTCATTATTATTTTAATACAGATTTAAAAGTATATAATTAGGAAATGTCTTGAACACAAATTTCCGATACGGTCCAGGATTGAAATTCTGCTTGCCTCTAGTAATCCTTACCACAAGTCCCATCAAACTTGATCACGGGCACTTGGCCGATTCTATAATGAGTTTCATAGATTCCTTCTTCCAACTATAACAACGGATGTAGTAAAAATATTTGAACCTACGTGCCGGTCCGCGTATCGTACGTGTGACATCTGCGTCAGAAGTCACAAGAAATTAGATGGAATACTGTTTTATAAAACCATTTATGGCAGCTTATCATCTTTTCATTCTTTTACTGTTTGCTGCAGAAGTCTCTTCATTTCTAATTCTTCATCTCTTTAAACAATTTGTTTCTTAGACACAGAATTTTATAAGTAATTAATTTATTATAAACTGTATTTCACTAAACTTTCGAGCAAAAAATACACGTTGCAATGTTACAATGTTATTATTACTTTTATATTTCTATTATTTATTAACATTGTGCAGTATTCCAAGGATTGATACATAAAACAAAGCATGGTAATTTTCGCGATAATCTTCTCGGTAACCTTTGTCCCTAATGTAGAATAATGTACACGGCAGTTACACAATTCAATCAAGAGTCAGAGATTCCGCATGAGATTTGCCTGGCGTTTCACATTATTCGCCTCCGACATAAAACAAGCAAACTCTATCTTGTAGGAGGAACAACAATAGCAAGAATGTGTGTACTGTTAAACCAGCAACTCCCAACATAGACCCAGACCCACATTACGTTGGAGGAATGGAATACAGATTATTCATTTCATTTACATTTACAAGTAGATGAAGATATTAATAACTTAATTCATTCGTCAAACTTGAACTTTATGAGTTAGAATCTTTTTGTTGTAGTGCCTAGTTGGCCAACCGTGAAAGAAAATAGTTATTTATGCTACAAGAGATTTAGGTACCAATTACTAATCGAGAACGAATTTGCGTCCGAGCAATAGCGAGGGCTAGCAAATAAGTTCGAGTGATCAAATGTACCTATATCTCGTGTTGCATATAAGATTTTTTCCACTCCCGATGATTTATTTTTTACCTGTTCATTTTCACTACCAGATATGTCAAGGCTGTCAAGAAATACAGTTGAATATTGATACATTAAAAAAAGAATGTAAGTATTCCATTGAAACTTTAAGAAGAAAAACGCTGTCGTCTGTCACATTTGTCACGTCAACGGTTACTTTTGAATGGAAACATTTATGAAACGAGGACAATTTGATGGAAATTAAATTCAAATTTATAAATTATAAGAATGAATAAATATTCGACACATGCTTAAAATAACTGTTGGTATTTCACAAAGAGGGAGGTAAGTTCAGTTTTAGGGAAATAAGGACAATCCTTACTTCCCGTCGCTAACAGAAACCGATATCTTGACATTAAAATACATATATACATCCCTACAAACAACATTGGGAGTGGGAAAATATAATTAATATATTCAAAAATAGATGATCTTAGAACTTCTTGACTGGAAATTTGATGGATAAAGGAAAACTTCTGGAATTCAGTCACTGGTTAACAATGATTTATTTTCAGCTTCTGCTAGTTTCGGCACCACATGTGCCTTTATTAAGAGCTACAATGTATGTAATATTTTTTTTTTAAGTTTTAAGTATATTTATAGTAGTCGAAAGAATTCTGTCGAAATTTCTAACCATTTGTGTAGGTTTTGTAATTTGTTGAAAATGTAAACCGACCACATGATTATAAGTTTGGGCTTGTATACAACGGACAGAATAAAAACACAAATCACGTAACTATTCTGTCAAAAAAATTTCTTAAAGTAAATTGTCAACTATTTTCATGCAGAAATAATGTAAATGAATTAGAGAAAATAGTATAAATCACGTGTTACAGAATGCTATTCAAACTAGTTCGTTTGCCCACTCGCCGCTGCGCATTCGTGTCCAATTTTCTAATTCGTGCTAGAATAGGTTGCCTTCTGTAACTAATGTTTTAATATAATATTCAAGTTTGACGTTGGTTGGATTAGAATACAGACCATTAGAAACAACCGATCATAACGCATTCAGCAATATGAGTCCGTTATACGGGCTTTAAATCATTTACAGATGTACACATTCCTGAACGAAATCATTTTTGTGAAATATTATTTCTCAATCTGTGGTATATATTTTCTGATTGCCGTTGTAATTTGTAATTCATCTGGCATACTCTTATGCAGTTAAATCTACATGCGTGGCTAATTTTTTTGTGATCAGTTGTGGTTCTAACAAGGCAGGTTCGCATCCAATTGATGTCAAACTTGAAAATTATTTTTAATTGTGAAATAGTGAACCCTATAATAATACGAGATGACGTCTGGTAAGCGCCCTCGACTGTACAACAAATCCAGACAGGCGCACCCAGAAACGGGTAGTAAACGATAATGATAAATTTACATTTATTTATATAGAACTATATGAATGCGAACTCCTAACTACTTTAAAGCAAACTCAAGTAGCAGTGGTATGGCAAATGGTAATTGAACATTGCCTCCAAAAGACATCTAAAATAGTATATTAAAACAAAAGTATCATAAGGCAATCTGTAAACGTGCGAGTCCAAGTTTGGAAATCGAGCCGCTAGGCGAGTTTTACGAAGGACGAATGCGTTAACAGGCCTTATGAAACATGTTTTTTATACTATTTTTTCTATTGAGGTAACTGTACAATTATATTTTTTTTAAAAGGACTTGTCAAAAATATGTCTTAGTGTTTTTTTGTTATTTATGTGGCAGCGTTTCCCGCTAACAATTGAAATTTCACATTTTGACAGTTTGTGTATTGTGTGCTTCTGACTGATTGTTTACATTAAAATATTGTATTGTATTATATAATTATGGAAGAGGAAAACCAATACTTACAATGTACTCCACCGGTTTGTTAATGAAGCATCTGTTTGACATATCTTGTAATAAAGGTAAATTTATCAAACAAATCTGGATCGCTGGTTTGTGTTAGTTATTGTCATAAATAAAACTTTTTAAATAATGAAATACTTTAATGAACAATTTATTGATCTA
Organism: Harpalus rubripes; assembly: GCA_963082715.1. Classification (NCBI taxonomy): domain Eukaryota; kingdom Metazoa; phylum Arthropoda; class Insecta; order Coleoptera; family Carabidae; genus Harpalus; species Harpalus rubripes. The sequence goes on from OY720449.1 coordinate 39,203,606, forward strand.
CACTTTTACATTCCACCATTTTGTTAACACATCCACTGCTCAGTTGCAGACATAACAGCAACAGCTGTTCTTACATTGTTCAATACAAAACATATGTCTAAATCATATTTAAAAATTTAATATTCGACAGTTCGCCTTGACGTGGAACTGGAAATCATGGATCGTAAAATTTTCATATTTGCTTGGAAGTAGCTACAAATTAGTTGACAGTGTCAACATTGCAAGTAACGTGCACCATACATTTTAAAACCTGCCTGATATAACAATACAATCAGCTGAAAATTGCAATATTACCATAAAATTAAGTTGTAATAAATAAAACTTACCATTTAAATTGTTTTGACAAAGTAAATCTGAGCGCATTGTTTCTTGTTTAATAATTTTTTAGTTGAAAGATTTTAACTTCAAAGATTCTTCTTTTTGAACTAACACAGATATAGCTATAAATTCCTCTTCTTTCTAGTCCTATCACCTGGAGAAAAGATAAAAATCATTAATTAGAAGTAATATTTCAACATAAACAACTACAACTTACCATTTTAAGGTTATATGTAATTCATCTGTCATGACTACCACCTCTAGAATACGTAAGGCGCCAAAAACTGTACGTTTATAGATCTTCTAAACGTCGTGTTTTCAGTGATAAACAGTGCTTTTATAGAGTCATAAGAACACCGAAATAGAAAAATCTTAGTTTGTAGTTCCTGTTTGGGATCTCTGGAAGCATCCAAGCAAAGTAGAAGGCAGTGTTTCGTCGTGTTTTCAGTGATAAACAGTGCTTTTATAGAGTCATAAGAACACCGAAATAGAAAAATCTTAGTTTGTAGTTACCAGAAAGTTGCGGAGTATTTTGAAACTTCGCTCCTGTTTGGGATCTCTGGAAGCATCCAAGCAAAGCAGAAGGCAGTGTTTAATAAAGCTTTGTCTGAACAGTTACACTACATAACGCAGTTGTCGTTACTTCGCTCTCGTCTCGCAGACAATCGCGCCGGTTGTTGGCCGCTCTACATCTACGTAACGTGAACGTGTTTGAATAATGCCCGTGTATGTCGCTGGATATGGAACAAAGGGAATCATTGTTGCAGTAATGAACATGGAGAAATCATCGTTAATTGCGATCATCACAATTTGCACTGAAACAAATTAAAGACGAAATTAGAAAATTATCTTAGAGAAATTCAATATGGAGATGACATGAAGATATTGTATTGGATAATTTAATTTTTATATGGAGTACAATCTTTATTTGCAATAAATAAATATATTATTACAACTTATCCATTTCTGGGTGAACAATTCTGCTTTTATTTGCAGATTTTGGTTATGGAATATATCAGTACCGTTGGAGGATTCTAGATTCAGTGGATATTGAGTTAAAAAATTATAAAGAAATCAAATTTCATAAAGCAGCCAGTTATGCAACAACACTGGAATAGCTAATATAATTTTTAAAATTCTAATATACAGATGTCAATGTCAAGTGCAATTGACATATACTATGTCCGGTTTAAGATTGCAGTGGTGAGAAGATAAGAGCAGTTTGGTCTTTTTTTCTGATTGGATAATATCCCGATATTATCCAATCAAACAACAAGCTGAAACTGCTTGTATTTTCATCCCACTGCAATTTTAAACCAGATACAGTATAGTATGTTTGTGTTATAATTTTATTGCAAATATAGAATCAATTCTAAGAAATTTTCTGTATGGAATTTGTGCAAAATACAAAGGACTTAGAGAAGGTGACGTACTGGAAATATAGAATCTTTCGCAAGAAACTGTCTGTACGGAATTTGTATAAAATACATAGAACTGACGGAAGATAATGTGCTGGCCACATCAGATTTTTATTTTGTAATTTTAAATATAAATCTGTGGTATACAGAACGTATTGTCAATTGTCGCATAAGTATACCGTCTTACAAATGCGTGGCGTATACTGGGTGTTCCAAACAATATTTGACATAGCAATTTAGCATGCGAAACCCTAATTGATAGTTAACGCGATGTTCATTTTTGAAATAATCTTTACCTTAAGTTACCGAATACGGATATCCAAAATTTTTTAATTAAAAAATTTCATATTTTATTTTCTAAAATTATATGTATAAAACATTCTCTTAAATTTTTTGGGACGGATAATATTTGAAATAACCTATTCTCCCATTTCTATCTTAAATTGCTGCTATGTCAAGGATTTCTTCGTACACCCGGTGTATGTCCAATCCTAAAAGTATTTTGTCGTATAAATGCTGGCCATTGGAAAAATATTGGCGTACAAAATTTCGCGTACAACCTGTCAAAATTGTAGTGGGGAGAATACCAGAGTCGTCACTTTTATGCTATTTGAAAATTGGAAATAATTTTGACGACGATCATATTCGAATTCGGGCGGTCAAAACCATAACCGAACACATAACGCGCACAACCACGCGACTCCGTAAAATTTAATTATAAATTAAATAATCGCTGCCCATATTCATGTAATATATTTTTTGGCTGGGAAATAACTACAAATAGGGCTGTTGCAAGAATTTTTATATTACTTCTAAGTACTAAATTTGAAAAGATATTGTTCTTTAAAGAGCCTCAAATTTGAAAATATCACGAAATATTCATTAAATTTTTTACAACTAATTATTGAAAATTGAGTGATATTTTGAAAAATTCACGGGACCTGAAACAGAATGTGACGTAAGAGCACATACAGTTTAACATGTGACAAACTATGGCCTAATTTTATTTATATAATGAACGTAAACTGTTTTTCTATTGGCTGTGAGTGACGTACTGTATGTGCTCCGACGTCACAGGAGTGGGGGCTTGTTTTTTATGACTTTTTCTGGTGCCAATCTTTTTATTCAATTATTTACGAAAATAATAGTAAATTATTATTTTTTAAATTATTATGAAAAATATTGCTTAAACTTTCATTTAAAATACTTTTTAAAAAATGTCAAATCGGCTCATTTTATTTTCTTATTGGATCTATATCTTGTTACTTTTTAATTTGCGCTTTATACAAGAAAATGGCTTCCTCGTATCTTGATATACGGTTTAAGAGAACTCCGGACGTGTTTATTCTATACAACAATGTATTGTTGTTGAATAGAGTAACAAGTGAAGTTTATCTTGAACAATTTACGAGTGAAGTATTTTCTATGATCTCTGGATTCAGAGCTATAGCTAAACTGCCATCAGATGTCCATGAGCTAGAATTGTTTTCCCTTCACGCCACGCTGAATTTTCTCTAACAAACTCCATTTTCCTCGGTGATTTTCACAACGGCGATTCACTAAATCGAGTTTCCGTTTTCATTTCATATAAAATAAAGTGAGTTTCTCGACTGGAATTACTTCGTTTATAAATTCCAATAAGAATCCGAGACGGCAGCGAGAAGGAAGCGGAGATCCACCGCTGCGAATAAGCGAATTTCATTTCCGGTCGCACTGAGATCCAAGGAGCAGGAGTACGAGAACGCTACACCCTAACTTATCTGTTTTCGACATTTAATTATTATTTTATATACACTACATTGTGGTTATTTTGTCTATTATTATACTAACGCCCAACTGCACGGAATACTTTTTATTCACGGGATTATTTTGCACTCGAGTTTAAGAGAAATTCTACTTCATTGTAACATCGTTTATGGAGAGTGTTTTGTACAGGTTATCATTATTTTCTTCTTATAGAGAAATTTTGGTTTTATGTATCTACTCTATTCTTATTCCTTGATCCCTAAACATAAAAATACAATATAAGGAAACGTTGCTACATAATTCTTCAATTCTTAAAAAATAAAATAAACAGAGATCTCACATATATTACCAACATTATTCTGAATATTTCATTATATAACAATTGAGTAGTTCAGAAGCATAACTGAACTCTTATTGTTCAAGGTATCTAGCTCATGTAACATATCCAATAATCTGTATTAGACAAAACAATATCTGGGTGTGCTAATCTGATTTTATTCGCAAATTTCGGTAATGACGATATATCTGTACTGTTCAGGGTGTCAAGAGACGGTAACTTGTGGACACTCAAAGTTGTAAAAAATTGTACTTACTATTTGACAGATTCTAGTAATCATTTATTTATTTGTACAAAAAAAAAATTAATGGTTCTTTCTATATTAATATTGTCCCGGGCCCGGGATTACATTGTCCTTAGCAGAAATTTAAGTGATCGTTGTTGTTTGAGTAGAAAACAAAACAAGAAGCGAAACCCAGAGAACAAGAGAGTAGTAAACAGCGTATCGTAGCTACTCGCATGGCTTGACGTAAAAGGCACAGTACGCATAAACATAATGTATTCTTCCTTGCAAACGAGAAAGAGAATCACAGGGCAGATTTTTATCTTTGACAAAAACATTCAGAGGAAAACATCATCGGGAAGTAGAAGATTCTCGGATTCGGTTTCCATTGCACGGAGTACTTTACGACTGATTTTATACGCAGTAAATCTACGTCAACTTATTCGAACTGAATTTAATCTCGGATAATCCATTTGTAACGTTTATGCGTCTTTATTAAATTTTACTTTACTCACATTCAGCCGGAAAATATTGAAATACTATATCATTTCATACGTTTTACTGCTGAAGTTATTAGAACCAAATTGAAATTGCAAGGAAAACTTTTATGAAAATGGATTTTTAAAATATTCTTAAATGGAGATTTCATACACTTTATCTATTCCAAAATACATAGCGGTTATAATAATTACTGCGTTATGTTATCAGTGGCTTTTTTTGACCTTTATTGGATTTTACAGTGTATTATTGAATATCTATTTTATTTACTTTAATATGTATTATTTTTAAATTGTTTGTATGACCTAATAAATTAACCAGTATCTGTAAAATTATTTTATTCTATATTAATAATATTGTGGCAAGCGCGCGGCCGACGCACTGAGTGAACAAGTCTAAACGGTGATGTAATTGTCGCGATCGCCGGCTGAGTAAACAAACATGTGCGTTGCGTTACCTTTTAACAGGAGGAGACCTGCTTACTCTCGAACGTACCTGTACCTAAACATTCTAGAGCGAATTAAAACGTGCCATCCGTTTTAATTTTTATTTAAAAAAAATGTATTTAAGTTTTAACTTTCTACTCGCTATTATGTATGTCCATGTGCTTCATTCAGTGAGTGTATATTATTATTTTGTAAGTGTCTATATAGTTAAAAACCAATGTTTCTAAAAAATATATATACACATATTTTTCTATAGTTCCTGAGGATGATCCAGGTAGGGTCGAAATGTTTAAGTAAATAATAAATAATTACATGACTGCATCCTACAATTTATTTTCCTAAGATCCAAATCCAGTCAAGAAACTACTTTTCTACATTTATTTAGTGTGTTCGTTATTTTTATTATCTTTTTCTCATTTATTTCTCGTTTAATAAACCTTTATTTTAATATGGGAAATTTCTCAATTGTGATGTAAGAATAAATGCTGTTTGACTGATATTTTAAGTAATTATCTTTATATTTTAGTTATTAATATTTTTCTGATTTTTACACTTCACCCAAATAAATAAACGTTACAATATAGTGGCTTTTTGTATTGAAAACTTCCTATTCATTCACTTGGCTCATATTTAATAAATTGTGATTTTTAAGTGAGTTTTTAATGAGTTTTTCAAATGCATTAAAAAAAAACTGGGTAGGTTTTTTTGGATTGGGGAGAATTTGAACAGCCCTTATAATTTTGAATTTTCAAATAGGACAAAAGTGATCCTATGATGCTCTTTCCACAACTTTGAGAGTTCGTGAGATAACGCCTATTAAGCGCCCTTAACAATACACACAATAGGTAAATACCGAATACGAATAAAAACAGACTGTACACCCAGAAATGGGTAATAAACCATGATGATATATTTATTTATTTTGAGAATATTGTTTTCTTGTCCCAAGCTAAACTGTCGGTTAATGCCTCGGAAGCATCATCTCAGAATAATATTCATGGGAAAACCGTTCATCTGAAATTTATTCGTGTCATTCACGTCAAAGTTGTCGCTCATCTCGCATGAATAATTAGATTTTATTATGTTTTCCTCGTTAAAGATCTCTTCGTTCTCAAGTGCTACTCGGGGAATATATTCTACCCGAGTTTGCTTACGTGGCTGTTTATTTTGGTTTTGTTATAATTAATTTCGTTAGCAACGGTCCCCTGTAAACAGATCCTGACAAAATTGAAACGATGTTGTTTACACCCAGATTTCAAGTTGATGTTTTTTCACTTTTATTCAAAGGATCCGGTTTATCAAATTGAATAGATATTATAACTTTTTGTAAACAATTTGTTTGGGAGACTTTACCAATAACAATAACAAATTTTGTTTTTTATCTATTAGAGGCTGAATTTTTTACCTGTCTCATTCATACGTCAGTGCAATATTTTTAAGAACTTTTAAACTAAAACACAAAAGGCACTTCTTCATAAATTTGTAGCAAGTTTTGTAAAGAATGTAAGAATACAAACGAATTTCTTACAAGTATTTGGCCTTCTGAATTTTCGATTTTATTTATCGGTTACTTATAGTTAATTATGGCACAAGTGATTAAACACATATTTTATTAACAAGTGGAAAGATTAGCAGGTGAGATATTAAGGTCTTTTTTGATTAAAATTGAAGATGGCATTTGTGAACGTCATTTGACATTTATGTTTCATTTTAGTAGCCATCAAAGCAAATTTTGTTGGTTACTTCGGAAACAAATTTACCGTACGTCCTTAGTGATTAATATTATATTATTTACAAGCAAGTAATGTAGGCTATATTACACGAGGACGATGTTTAAAATACGAGCCGTAGGCAAGTATTGTAAACATCCGAGAGTAATATAGCCATTATATCAGATGTATGTATGTTGACATGATTTTCTAATTTCTTTATTAAGAAGTTAACTAGTACATATTTTTGAAATTTATCAATAAATATTTACCTGCAGAGGTTTATAAAAGTATCAATAATACAATATAGCGAACTTATTTCTAAAAAAAGTCACCGTGGAATATTAATACATATTTCATATTCAACTCGTGTAATACCTATGAGTATCATAATGCATTTATAGTTGGCTGCATAATATTTGTAATTTTTATCTAGCCTCATCATTAAAAAGTTACTTTAGTAAAGGGATGTTGAAAAGGATTATTCTACATAATTTGGACGAATGTTACGTTCATTCTCTTTTATAAGGGTTGTTCGAGATACTTAAATGCAATTGAAATTGTTTTACCATCGTTTAACAAATTTTTTATAGCCTCATTTTTTAATTATGGTACCCAAACTTATATCGATTGAAACACCACCAAATCGTTATAGGATTAATATTAAACTTAATTGAAGGTGTGATACAGAAAACTTAACCTGCAGTCAATAAATTTCGGTCCCAACCGACGTCAAAATTATTTCGAATTGGAAATGGCAGTAAAGTGATCGGTGTGGTGCACTCTTCACGCCGACAATAAGTGTCCGTGTGGTGGCGCCTAGTAAACGCCCGCACGGTGCTAATATGTCATCATCATTACTGATATCTGGCGTATAAAGCAGATTGTCACACTCAGTAATGCAAAAATTTGTTATTGACTTGTAGAGAAAAGCAAAGTATAATAATACGGAAGTGCAAATACTTTTGAATGGTAATGTACATATGTGACAAACTAATTACAAATGCAAGTACATATTATAGACAGAGTATAATAGATTGTTTGAAAGCATATATAGAAACATAAAATACATAATAGAAGTAAAAAATAACATTGAATACATCGCTTTTAATTAAGTTGTTTATTCATCTCCTCGTCTATTGTAAAACAAACGGTTCTTAATTACTTTCCAGTTGAGAAACAATAGAACATATTAGAAATTATAATTCAATAATAAAACAAAGAGATTAGTATGTATTTACACGTATAGCCTTAGTATAGAGCCGGAGAACAAAACCGTAGCAAATTAAACTATAAATTATTTATAAGTGATTTAAATTCCATTTTGCTTCTTCGCTCTGTTCTACAATGCATGGAATTCTAGAGGTCCTTTCAATACTATCCCTTTCACAACGGCAATCAAACAGGATTATTACACAAAGGTAAACTTCACTCGACCGTAACATCCCAACACAAGAAAAAGAAAACATGTCAATACTTATCTATAAATAAATATATCACTGGGGATTTTCCATCAATGTTAGCATTTTCATACGTATGAAATCAAAAATTGTTATATTTCTGGAGTTCTATTTAAGATACAATAATGATGCTTTCATGTTCCTTTTTATTTAATAACCCATATAGTGATATACATAGGTATCTTCATATTTGTTTAAAATGTTTAAAATTATAAAAAACCAATAATAATAATCCACAAATGGGTCGCGATTCAAACTTTTCTACGGGCAAAAGAATTACTTGTTAAATTATTATAGTATTATTTTTTTAACGACCAAAAATCGCAAAAAAATGTCCCTTTGCATTTTTTCCGATTTTGCCTATTTTCAGGGATTTTCATACTTTTAATACAAATACAGTTATTCAATGCTTTCGAAAACTGGTTTATTTGAATATGTAATTTTGTCAATAGAATCGAATGGTGATTTGACCAGGTTCGCATTTTTTGAGTAGGTACTGCCCAAAAATAGAAATTTTGTGGTACAAAAATATCTCGGGAACGAAACATGATATCGACATGCGGTTTACAAATTAGGAACTAGCATATTAGAGAAAATATAAAAATGGATTTTTTTTTCAACTTTTTAACCAAGATTGAGTACCTACTAATGTAATTTTGAGGCTATTAAAAGTGGGTAGAGATTCCACCTGAATGACAAAAAAATACACAAGTATAAGAAATTTCAGAATTTTTGAAATGTTACTTATTTTAGGACAAAAATATTTATTTCAAAATTGATCTTATTTATCTTGGTTACGTTCTATTAAAACTGTTACAAGTGTTATTAAATCTTTATCTGAGGTCAAAGTTCACTTGCAGACTGTAATGTAGGTTAGTAGAATAACCTTATCAAGTTTCTTACATGCATAATTATTCTTGCAAATTATGCATTTAAATGATCCCGTTATTACTTATCTATAACAGCAGTTATCTTGACTCACTGTTCTTCAGACGGAGTATGTAACACTAGTTCAGTTTTTATTGTGTATTGTTGTAAATGAAAACTTGATTAGCACAATGGACGCGATAGGCAATTAAATTAAACAAACATTAAGCAACAATAGGGCCAATATTTTACTTACATTATTGAAGTAATAATAGTGGATCAATAAACCGAAATAAAGAAGAAAATTAATGCATTAGTGATTTAAATTATTAATTTATTAGAAAAGAAATACCTGTGATTGGTACATAATACAACAATTCATTATAATTATATCAAAATGTGTGGGTGGTATATTTTCATTTCCCACGTCGAATTGTTCTAGCCACAAAAAGTTAGAATTCATACATTATTTAATTAAATATTTCCATGAACAGAATTACCATGACTAATAACAAAAATAAAAATTATTACCCCTTATCTTAAACTTTAACAATACTTAATTCCGGGATACGTATTTAGTTATTCTTATTATAAGTAAAAAGCGTAATTACAATTAGAAACGAGTTTATACGTGTGAACCAAGTCAGAAGTTTATACAACTCCTAGGGACATTGTAAAATGCAACATTATATACATATAGGAGAGAATGGCATCAACCGTGAATATGTATAGGTACTAAAATTGAAAAGTTTTGGATTCTATTTTAATATAGTTTTTCATTAAAAACTGTTATGGGCTTCAATTAAAGTATATCTTCCGGTTGTGTCCAATATTACCCAAAATCTAATCAACTCTTTATATATGAATGCAGAACGCTTATACGGACCGAAAACATTATCTTCCCTACTTATGGTATAACGGGAGTTAAAAATACTGCTCTACGAATGTAAAATTTGTAAAACTAGAAATAGAGTTTTTCACAAAAACCAAAATTACTTATACATTGAGTCTTTGAAATGACCGTCTTCGATATCTCCCTTGTCGTCAGAAATAGAGCATAAATTTATTAATAGAATTTATTCATCTACTCAAGGAGTATAACCTAAAATTATTTTCAGATATACAGGGTGTTGCATTACGGCTCGGCGAGAATTGTTTTTCTTTTTTTTAAATGGAACATCCTATATATTTCCATACATTTTGAATTGTATTTTATTCACTTATACGCACATACAATTTTTTTAAAATTTTCCTCGGCGCTGTAAAGTTAGTCTCTTTTTTCTCTAAAAATGACCTAATACACGCAATGCTTTATAAAGGCGTACTAAAGTTATTTTATTAGTAAAAATTAAGAAAAAAAATTCTGTACAACTATAACTATACTCTATATTCTCATATAATTTAAAAAAATATAATTATACAGCGTGTTGAATAAAGCCAATCAAATTTACTCAATTTCAAATGACTATAACTCGTCATTTTCAAATGGAACACCCTATATTTTATTAATTAGTTGGGTTTCTTTTTATGTTATCTTATGTTATTAAGGGTACCGTATGCCTAAAACCAATAATTTCGAAGTTATTCACCATTTTTGTCTAAATTTATTTAAATTAAATCTAGTATAGGTACTATGGAAATTGTGTTTTTATTAAGAAACAATTGCAATAATGGGCAGTAGTTTGCATTCGCAAATAAATAAAACTGTTTATTATAAATAAATGTTGATAGTTCTTCTTGCGAAAAATGAATGAATAAATTATTATTACCTAATCGCACTAATATTAATAATATTTATAGAGTTAGTTAGGTTAGGTAATACAGAATGGAATAAAACTGAAACAAACATATTCTAGGTTCTAAAGCAACGGTAGGCGAATTGTTTACCATAAGGGCTACGTGGACATCTGTACGATGCCTAGCGGGCTGCAAGTGACCTAAAAAATATCCCCCGAGATTTGGCCGTATAAAAATTTCAAATTACGTTGTGGGCCGCACAAAATGACAAACTGTTTTAGAGACGAAAAACTTTACAATGAAGATCAGTAAAAAATATGATGAATATAAGAAATGTTTAATTATAATCGCCACTCGTTCTCTTAAATCTATTTCTCGACCCTCAGTATAAAAAGGCTGCTCGCTTTAGAAGTTTGCCATACCCACCATATGGTATAAAGTCGTGATGATATATTTACATATTATCGTTTACCTACATTTCGTCAACAACGTCTAAATGTTTATTTTGTGCTTATTTGTTTCCCTCGCCTAATTTATGAACTTAGGACTTGGAATACGCTTGCGCGAGTAATAGACAACAATGTGAATTATTAATCACGTGACCTTGACAGAGTACAGCGCTCGGGGCCGGGTGAAGGTTGCCCGTATGAAACAACCTCACATCGATGTCGCCATCAGGACTACTGTGGACTGCTGCTGCCACCTAGTGGAAATTCGATTATCCTTCGAAGGATAAAGGATTATTTAAAAGTAGTGATAGCTGAGGAGTAAATTGAGTAGTCCTGGAAAATTGATTTTAAAAGACGTTCTTTTTATTATAATAAAGTACGTTATCGCCTCTTACGTTTATATAAACTGTTTAATAGGGGAGTTGTCAGTAAATTGTATATTTAACGGCAAAAAATTCAAATATTCTCATTTAAAAAATGGGGACACGTGGCTGTGTGCCGGTTATATTCGGAAGGTCCGGATTCGAATCCGATCGACGTCAAACTTGAAAATTATTTTCAATTTTGGGAAAACTAAAGTAACTTCTATGGTGTTCTCTCCAGAACAGCTTTGATAGCCCGCACGGTTACAACTGGTAAGCGCCTACTGCGGAACTGAGTATAGACATGTCGACTTAACTGAAATTTGTAAATAAAATGCAAATTAGCATGATTATATTACTTAGGGGAGCGTAAGCTCCATTATACTGAAAACAAAATCTGCACATTGTTTGAAACAGGGTTGTTGTAATTTTGCCCAACCCGAAAAAACACACCCGTGTTTTAAAAAAAAAACAACTTAAAATCCCAAAAAAACACTTCTATAAAATTTATTGGTCTAAGTTCTAAACTCTGACACAGAACCAAAAAGAAAAATAAACAAAATCATAATATGTACAGGTAACAAACAAAACATAATTTATGAATTATAATGAATTTAATTTGTGTTATGTATTATAAATACCTTTTTTACCTTCCGTCACCTTTAGGTAAGGAAGGTATTGTCTTTGGTCAAAAAATTCGATGATGAGTTTTTAATCAATAAGCACGTTTTAGGGTCCCTAGAATACGAATTTACTATTTTTACGATGATGTCTGTATGTGTGTGTGTGTTTATGTGTGGATGTGTGTGTGTGTGTGGATGTGTGTGTGTGTGTGTGTGTGTGTGTGTGTGTGTAACAAAATTTTCGTCTGCGATAACTCTAATACTACAGTTACAAAAATTATAATTTTTTCGTGTACTTCTTCGTTACATCCATATGAAGAGCTGATTAGATTTTGGTTACAATTGGTCAACCGGAAGTACCATCATTTGAAGATTTTAACTGTTTTTCTTGAAAAAACTATGTTAAATATGATTTTTCACATTTGATGTTATTATAAATATTAAAGAATATTTTATTCTCTATGCGATTTGACTGCATTTTATACTTAATATTAAATGGATATAGAGTTAAAAAATTATAAAGAAATTAAATTTCATAAGTAGCCATAGCTTTGGAAACAGCTACTATATTAAGAAAATTCTGATTGAAAGATGTCAGTGTCAAGTGAAATTGACATAGTGTGTTTGTCTTATAATTTTTACTGGAAATATAGGATCTTTTGCTTTCTGTATGGAATTTGTATAAAATACATACAACTGCTTTAAGGTAATGTATGAGAAATAATAATAATAATAATAATAATAATAATAATAATAAATCTTTTATTTTTGCAGATACATTACACTGTATATAGAAAACGTCACAGAATAATAATTTTCTGTATGAAATTTGCATAAAATACATGCAACTGCCGGAAGGTAATGTACAAGAAATAGAATATTTAATTTAGCAAGGAACTTTCCGTATGAAATTTGTACAAAATACATAGAACTGACGGAAGGTAATGTGCTGGCCACATCAGATTTTTTAAATTGGAAGAGGGTCAAGCCTCAAGTATCTATAAATTTTAACAAGTTGAACCTAGGTGCCGAACCTAATGATTTCCGTAACTTTGACCACCAAAGTCCAAATGTAGAGAAAGTTTTTTTAAAACAATTTACCACCATTTAGCAGCAGAGAAATTATTAAAAGTTACCTTAAATAAAATTAAAATTGATAAATACCTACTATAATAGGGGATTACAGCTCAATAGAATTAAGAGAAATTATTAAAAAATAATAAAAGTAGATGCTTAATAATGAATATTTTAAATAAAGAAATAAAATGATATAATTGAAATACTTCGGAAATAAGGGGGTTTTTGTTTTAACAGCTCGTCACTCATATGAAATCTTGATTGGTGACTCAAAGACCAGTTGTACATATATAACGAACACCGAGTTAGGGGGTGGAGTCTACTACCAATGGAAGTAGACAAATTCAAATAGCGGACACGTGGCTACCAGTCCAGTACTGCAATTCTCAAACAGTTTTTATTTGAGTATAAATTTATTGCATTAAACTAAAAATAATTTTGATACATTTGCAATTATAAAGCGTGTAGACTTGTACAGTGTTACAATAATAATTTGTTTTTTATAAATATAATTTAAAAATAGCATACATTTCAAGAACATGTTAGATCCACGAAGAAAACAGTTTTATATAAAAACTTATATTCGTGGCGTCACATCAAAAATTTTCAAAATTCGGGGAACCATAACTCAGTCTTTAATATGTAGGAAATTTTTCACCGGATTTTCACCAATAGTCTTAGTTTTACTTACACTTTCTGATGAAATTAAATTAAAAAAAAAAAATGGTGAACCCCCTATTTGTTGTTTGTTAATAAAACGCAATAAAGCTTGTTCTTTTTTAATAAAACCCCTTTTTAAAATAAAACCCGTTTTTTAAATACCCGTTTTTTTTAGCAAAGCCCTAGCGGGTGGGGGTTTTTTTTTTATGAAAAACTCGGTTTTTTTCAACCCTGGTTTGAAAGAATGTAAAGTCTACTAATTTAGTATTTCACAGTTTCTGAAAGACCAAAATCCTTTTGCCAAATTAGAAGTATTCATCAATTTTCAGTATTAAAAATTAATTAATTAAGCTTCGTCGCAATGATTATAATCGAATATGCATTTTAGAATAAATGTTTGAGTCAAAATCATTTCCGACTCCTACTAATTTTCCTTTTAAGTAGAATTATTTTTGCTGTCGCCTGTATTTTTATAGTGACTGGTGTAAATTTTTAATCCATGGATCAAATTTTATCTAGACGTATAACATGAATATATTTTTGAAATATAAATATATACAATACGGGTAAAAAGTGAGATATTTGTTATATTTAATACAATGTCATATTTCTTGTTAAATGCCTCCTGTACTGTTTTTACAACGTGTTTCATGTTGATAAAAGAGGTGAATATTAACAAAATATGTTTTATCTGTTTGTACATTTATCCTTTCATAAAATGAGGGATGACTTTTTATTACACAATATTTTATTTGGATTTTATTAATCTCGGGTTAAATACTGAAATTTATTTGGATTTAAAAATATTTCTCTTGCTTTTAGAGATTACATTGTAATACTTCGTAGTTAGTAATAGAGATATAATGTAGAACACAGCCTAGGTGTATTTTATAGAGCAATTACTTGTATCACATATAATTAACTCAAATATAAATTATAAATTAAAGCTATAAACATGTTGAAATACATTCTCAGCTAAGGTAAACCACGTAATTGTTGTAGTTTATTACAATCTAGCAGTAACATAGCTCAATAACTCATTGCAGGCTGTAATTAATTAATTAAAATAAGTATTTCATTATCACTAGCAACAATATAGCAACAGTTAACTATAATGAAAATTCATGTATACACATTGTTCTAGAACTGCAATTACTGAATAATACCGAGTATAAGGAAAAATCAATTTCCATTTTTTTAAATAAAAACTATTATAATACATTTACATCCTATCGAGGAATTATAATCGCGTTGTACTTCGTTATTTGTACTTACTTTTTTAAAAAAAAAAAACAACTTGTTGCAAGGATATTGACGTTACTTTCAAAATGGTGGTTGTAAGGTTATGTTCGAAAAGTGACAGATATGATTCATGTACAGTACAGGAACGAGTACGAGTGTGCCTCACTATTGTGTATTTGTGTACAAAATTATATCGTTACAAAATCAGAATCTTTTAAAGAAAATCATGAATGAAAACTATAATAATATTAAATATTTTTGATGTACATAGGTATACAGGATGTAACAGCTAAACGAGCTACCTCAAATAATTTTTATATTATTAAGGATACAATAAAATACTATAAGGCAATCTTATAGAAGACCAAGGGGGATATCCGAATACAGAAGAAAATATTTTTTTAAACCAATGATTCTCAAGTTACAACACAAAGTAATATTTTTTTAAATTGGATGATATATATTTTTTAGGTTCATTTGATAGAGTATTTTGTCTGAATTCAACCATGTAATCATTTTATGCCATAACACAATAAAAATATTGAAAAAAATTGAAATGATATTTAAATAAATTTAATTTTTATAACTATTCTTCAATAGGCTATGTATGAAATACAATAACTGCTGTCTATAAATTTGAATTATTTACGAGAGAAAACAAATAAAACATTATTTATAAAGTTATTAACAAATATCTGTTTCATTTCAATTGTTTTTCATACATAGCCTACTGAGAAATAACTATAAAAATGAAAATTATTTAAATTTCAATTGAATTTTTCTCAATATTTTTGTTATGTTAGGATATAAAATGAATACATGGTTAAATTAAAAAAATACTCTATCGAATGGATTTAAAAAATATATGCCAT
Organism: Harpalus rubripes; assembly: GCA_963082715.1. NCBI lineage: Eukaryota > Metazoa > Arthropoda > Insecta > Coleoptera > Carabidae > Harpalus > Harpalus rubripes. The sequence goes on from OY720449.1 coordinate 39,219,650, forward strand.
CCCATTTAAAAAAATTAACTTTGTGTTGTAACTTGAGAACCACTGCTTTAAAAAAATATTTTATTCTGTATTCGAATGTCCCCCTTGGTCTTCTATAAGATTGTCTTATAGTATTTTATTGTAACTTTAATAATACAGAAAACAGAAATTATTTGAGGTAGCTCATTTAGCTGTTACACCCTGTATATGCATAATATTAGGTAAATTTTTCATTTATGAAACAAAAATTTATATTTTTTCTGTTTGGTATGATCCCATTTATTAAATACATACACTCGACCCGTTAATTCGCTAAATTCTGAATTTAAAGTTGTGTCATGTACGTAAGTACTTTATTTCCCACTAAACTTATTTTTACGAAATAATCAATACTCTTGATTATAGCATGCTTGTAACTTGTAACAGAGAATTGAGTAAGGGTGTCGTTATGTCTGATTTTGATTCATCGAATATAGGTCATAAATCATGGACATTATTAACAGGTGTTCATAATGTACGACAAAAAATATATAAAAATTATCCCCAGATTTAGTTAAATAAAACAATAATTTAATCCTGAAGCGCTTTCAATCATACGAACAAATTCATAGTCATCAACTCAATAAAAATGTTTTCTCCTCACAGTGTTTACGACCAATCTCTGGCTCTTCATATGAAAAACGCTTCACCGTACCATCAGTAATGATAAATGAAAGAGAAATGAACAGCAAGTGAAACGCGAAGTAATGATAACCGGCGTGCGATCGCGGCGGTGTTAATAGCACGCAAATGAGTTACATCCGTGCTGGGTATGCTATCACATACATGCGCCTTTATGGCAACCAATGATTGGTGGCTTATCGGTTAGATTAACCGTAGATTAGTTTGCATTGAAACTCTAGACTGTTTTAGTTAACGGACAATGGGTAATGCAGAGGATGTTAACCGGTCAGCAAACAGATCTTTAAGGCATTATCATTTATAATACGATAGCTGTTGTAGGAAGAATGTATACCTAAATAGGAATAGTTTGAAAGAGCGAATTTTATGTACTATTATATGATACAAAAAATTTCCATGAGTGTAAAATAAAAAAGTACATAATTTACTTAAACAAATACCTGTAATTTTGTACATACATTGATTGCACAAATAATATGTTAAATCAATGTCAGTTTTCAATAATAATAATAATAATTATTATTCCCATTACTTTATGGAAAATTACCAATAGATGTATAGGTACTATAGATTTGAATTTTCATATGAATATCTCTGTTAGTTATGGTGTTTTTATGCGACTGATTTGTTCAGTATACGAGATTAAAATTAAAGCCATAAGAGAATTTAAGTACTTACCCTTTTTATTTTTTAAAAGTATTCTATATAAAATGTTCTGTACAAAACATCAATACGCGTTTTCGTAAAGTCGATCGGATTGATTCGATGTAATCTGAAGCGTTCGTAAAGTCAATCGGGTTAATCTGACGCGTTCGTAAACTTGCTCCAATCAGTCAGACCGAGCGATCCGATCTAAAATTTCCATCCCTAATCCATGAACAGGGTTAGTACAGATTGCGCGCGCAAATTTTAAATTGTAAACATTTGTGTTACAGAAAATGTATTTATTTAAATGTTTCTGATTATAAACATTCCATCGAGTTGTTTCGAACAAATAAATAACCACATAAAACAATTTCTGATTGAAATAAACTAAAAAAATTATTCAAGTAGTCTTTCAATCTCACTTTAGTTGTCGTATATAAAATTAGATCAACTAGTGATGACAGTGATAACATTATCAGTTTTTACATTATGTACATAGCTAAAAAACGGTAAAAACTTGGTTACTTGATTTTTAAGGTGTACGCGATTTTTTTGCAAGCCAGTATACAGCTATAAAAACAAACGCTATTTTCTTATCCATTTTAACAAGTTTAACTTCTTTTATAACCTCAGTTTTAAACGTCAAAATATTGTGCAGATCTGACGCGGTCGTAAAAGCTTCTATGTATAATGCTTTGTTATGTGTATTTTACTTTATTGTTATTTATTGTTGTATACACTCTACACATGAGTTTATAGGATTTTTAATCCTCAACTCACATCTGTAAATAATAATAATAATAATAATAATAATAATAATCGGATGGATCTGATATATCTGTAACGTCATCGAACAGATCTGTTGGATAGCTCCGACTGACTTTACGGAAACGCCTAATGTTAACCGCAAATTTGTGTATTGTGTGTTGTGAATTTTGTCTGATTGTATACATTAATACATTGTATCAAACAGTGCGCTTATAGATATTAAACGGCGTGTTTGCAGTGCTTTTATAGACCCATAAGAACAACGAAATAGAAAATAGTATATTGTAAGACATGTAGTTACATTGATTTTTATACGAATACAGTAATTACAATTGGACTTTGTTTTACTATTTTTGTCATTTCACTATAATATTTTTTAGTTATTAAAAAAATATTAAAATTTCAAGGTTGATTACACTGACAGGTTCAATAAACATTTAAATATGTATAATTTATTTTGACATTTGAGATTTTAACAATAGTTATTTCGATGTTAAATTAGGTTAAAATATATAATTATAATATTAATAATTTAAAAATAAAAAGGTACTTTTCATTTTAATAAAAAAGTGCTTTGCAGTTTAATTTTTTTATAAAAATCTTATTGTATTAAGTACTGAGAATTAAAATGATTGATCTGTATTTGTCACTTAGACCAAGTTATTAAAAATACCTAAAAACTGTTGTTCAGGTTGAACTTTATAATACTGTTTTTGACTAAAACAGTGTCACAATGTCACAAAACGTAAAATACGAAAATATTTTAATACGAGGGCAATTTACTACTTACTTTATTTTCATCTTTTCTTCTGTCAAAACCAAATATTCAACCTTTTTGATACTTTTTTCGTATTATAGCTTCCACATATTGTCTTATCAGATATGAGTATTTTTAGAGGAATTTTCTAAATAAAAGAAATGGTCGCATTGGTTTGATAACCGTAATTTACATGTATCTGGAACAATGGATCAGTTAATATTGCTGGCAGGATTTAATTTAAAAAAAGATGAAAACAGCAATGTAACAAACAGAACCAATCAATATCACAGATCATGATTTGTATTGCTTATAGGATTCAGTAAAATGTTAGCTGCTAATAGTACTGTGACATATAAATATGAGTTTCTGAAGGCTGTATATAAATAGAATTGTCATGCTTGCGAATATGAAATGGAAGATGTGATGATAGCAAAAGGAATGGTTGGTTGTTATTATAATAAATAAAGTAAAGAACGTGGAGTAATAGTGTGAGAAAGTAATTTGTTTTTGTTGTTATGGCAATGTGAAATCTGTAATGTAAGTATGAGAATAAAAAGAGTATTACTGGTATGGTATAAGCACAGACGTAAGTTCGCATCATTCGCAGCAAATTGCATTAGAGTAAAAAGCGTTTAAGTGCAAATGAATAAATAAATGTCCGCATTTTTCACCGCGTCGTATTCATTTCCTACAATAATTAAAGCAAGGCAAAGAGATAAAAAGGGAGTCCTGAATAGGTCGGCATTCTTGGCTGAACTGAACTGTAGTACAGTGCAGTCGCAATCGACTGTTTCTTATTATCCACTTAGCAGTGTGCTGAACAAAAGAGTGTGCAATGCACGCACAGGCACAGGCGACTGCAATCGTTTGTCCTTCTCCACCGGAGAAATCATAAATAAAAGAGTAACGAACGCGGACGCCAACTACGCTACGATACCGAGACAGGGACAGGACAACGACGCATCGGCCGACCAGCGCTGCTTGCGATACAATCACGTACGTAATTTACAATGCGAAATGCTGGTCTGACGTGTAAACGCATATACACGCGATACCAGCACCAGCGCACCACTGCGGCAAACGACAGTAATCTCTCACACTTTTACACAGATAACAATGCCCGAGATACCATACCGGCCCCGCCACTATAAATGTAAACAACCGCAGGACAATAATGCACAATTAAATACACACAGCAAACAATTCATAAAAACACCACACAAAATTCACTACATTTTATACAAAAAGAGTAACATATTTTTGGCGTTTATTTTACAAAGGTTTCAGTTATTTTCAAGTATACCACAGAATATGTTCACCAAAAGTGTCATCTAGTTTATACGTAATTTTCACTGCATGGGAATAGATTATACTGTACAGTATTAACAAAAAATATAGGACATATGATTTATCACTTTTATTTTTTAGCAGATTGTCACACCCAGCAATGGGTTCTATGCCGTGATATATTTATTTATTTATTTTATTTACTTAAATGAATGAGCATGTAACATAATGGTTCTATTTCATTTATTTCAAAGGAAAAACCAATAATGACATACGAGGAAAGGTATATCTCCGAATTAAGAAATTCAGCTGTTTTTTTTTTAAATCTGTCCAATTAGGCTTCAGAAAATAATGGTCAATATTTACTGTTCTACTTTCCACTTTCTCGTATTGTACCTACTAAAAAAATTGACAGCAGTGTGACTATATTTACTGAAATTTTTTAATGAACTCTCTTAAAGTAAAAAATTGTTTTAATAGCTATAAAAATTAAACATAAATGTCAAATATCGGCCTTAATTATTATAGATGTTGGAAAAAAATATAATAAGCCAAAAAGGTACGTGCAGTAACAAATAAATAACATTTTATAAACTTTTCTAAATTATAGTTCAAGAATAATATTTCAACTTGTTATCTTTGTTAGTCAAAATTCTGTTTAGAAATAATTATCATTTTTCTTACCGCGGGTTTTGTTTAGTCTGGATGCCACCGATCTTTCTCAGTTATGTTTTAATAAGTAAGTCTTGAAATTATTAAGCATGCATGCATGACTTTGGATGCCTTAGCCTATGTATCCTGCACCCCTAAGTTAACCCTGTCCTGAAGATAGCGTTTTTTTTTTTTTAGATGGTCTGCATTAGTTACTCATGTCGATAAGACATGAGAAGTCGGTTTTCGATTCCCAAGTGGAAGACATGTAGTCAGAGTGTAATGTAAATGCAATATATTTAGTATTTGTTTCGCTATGTTTAATTTAATCAATAATTAATAAGTTAAAATTGTAACCATGTAAATACAGCTAATTAGTTTAAACAAAGAATGTCTGTGTCCATAATACGATAAGTGGTCATCACTCATCTGTCATCAAGTGTGTGAAGTGGTCCTTCCTTTTCACTAAATCGTGGACACCAATGGTCCAAGCGTCCACCAGTCAGTTAAGGTTGTCATCGTTGAAAAACAAGTAAGCAGTATTAACATCAGCTTAGACCCCTCTCGTGTTACAAAAATAATGTATTCCACTCGAAAGTAAAGACATTTTATCCACTCAGTTAATATTTCGTGTACTAAACTTTTTCCTTGTGGCCCTGTGAGTAAAATATGTCTTTACTCACTTGTATCCATAAATAACTACTTATTATCACTTCGCTTAAGTAAAAACATTAGCAGACATCTTAAAGTCAATCATTTATTGATATTGAAAAGCAAACACTTTATATTTTGTGATGACTCTATTGAACATTCATACAAATATGATTTCGTTCTCTTTATAAATCTCCTGTTCGTGGTTTGAAATTTCTTTAATACATGAGGCATTATACGTATGATAGTTGGTTGCAATGGGACGTGCTCCAAACCACACACGTTTACCGTGCATTTCGAATCGACACCGTTCCAATGAATTATACATCAAAGCAAATCGCACTGGGAGGGAATTCCGCAAAAATTCCCTTTCGTTGCCCTAGCTTCACGTGCCGCCTCCTTTAAAGGAAAACGCTATCGTCAATAATACAACGGAACAGACCTCAAAGGAATATTTATACAACTACTCACACAAACGTTCATTCAATAAAGCAAATGAAACGAAGGATTTCATATATCGCGAAGCAAGGGAAAATGAAATCATTACCAATTTTTTGTAGTTTCTTTCATTTTGGTGGTTCTTTCAAATTTAGTTGTTCGAAAATGACAATTATTTGACATTTGAAGTATGATCTCGTATGATTGACATAAAATTTAAACTTAACTTATTCGTTATAAAGGTGTTCCAATAGCAACGGAAATTTTAAATTGCCCGCCATTTCGAACCTGTCAAACCTACTGCAGCCATATTTAACGACAGTCATGTTGACAAATGAGAAACGAAAAAATATACAGCAATACACGATTGCACAACGCGTTACAATTCGTACAAATTTATTATGAAAGTTTCAAAATATTATACTTTGTAATTGTCAATTGGCCACCTAAATCTTCTGAATTAACACAATTAAACTTTTTTCTTCGGTTGAATAAAAAATCTATGGCAAAAATCTAAAAACATTTTAGTCAAAAAAAAGAAAATTGTAAAACAGGATTTAACGCATCCAATTTTTTCAAACTTTGTCAGACAATGTGAAAATAGTTGGCTAAACTGTTTTCATCTATCAACTGGTTAGTTAAAACAACGCTATATTAACTCGGATGAAAACTAGTATGCTTTCTATAAAAAAAGTTTCTAAAATCTAGTACCTACCTATCAAATCTAGCAAACGATAAGTATAAGTTAAATAGACTAGATCATTATAATCTTTTTAACAGATAGCCTGATATGCTTGTCAACTAATGTCAGTCTGGTATATCATAAAACACACTATACCTGTAAAATTTATGCAAGCTCTGAAAATTGTTTTCCCATTGACAACAGAGTCAAGCTTTAATGTATTTAAAATAGTAGGAATTCGAATTTGAATTAAATATAAATTGTGGTTATTTCAGTGTTGAAATTCTTCCAGTTCGTTGATCGCAACGAAATCGAAATTTCTTGTAGTCTGAGACAAAATATGTGACATGAAAAATGAAATATACTGAAATTAGCGCATAAACTATGTTAATTTGAATGTTTCTGCTTCTTGGATGCTTCCCAAGTGCTTGCTCTTTGCCCAATTTAAAAGTGATTTGTTGAATACACGTTTACATGAAATTAATTTTAAGCCACAATGTGCGATGCTGTTACTCTGTAAATAATAGAATGGAAGCAGCGAATTGTCGGAGAAGGATTTATTTATTTTACTGTCGGTCAACACCTACCGTTGCTATCTTTATCTACGTCAGGTACGTTACCAGGGTAAACAAACAGGTATCAAGGTAAACAAATACATAAAAGAAGTGAGCGCGGACCCTTGTTTTTCAACAGAAAAAGAAAACGGTAATCCGAGACCGATTAAATTGATAGCTTGGCTTTTAATTAATACAATGGTCTGTTTTCAAAGGTTTTTCACCCCCAATAGCAGTGCTTATAACCTCCATGTTTATTGGAAGGTTTCAAATAACTTACCAACGTGCTTTTTTAAAAAATTATCGCCTTGGATATTATATAGTAAACAATAATTATTGCACCAGAACAAAGTTGTCAAGGAACTACAATCTGTGATCGTATACTTGAATCCACTAAAGACCGATGATGATAATAAATATACATTTAAAAACAAACCTATTCAATATTCTAACTATAAAGATGATGTAAAAAGTAACAGGATAACAGGAAATTATGTCAGTAAAAGATCAAACTCTCGTATAAAGAAGAGACATACATATGGATGCAACACGCATCAAATTTTTATAGTTAAATTGTGTCAAAGCCATCAAAGTTCATTACATATTGGTGTAATATTTTTGTAGAGTTGCCTGTAGGTATACGAAATCAAAGTTAGCAAAAATGACATGAACGAGGATGGGTCTAAAATTCGCGGAATGAAAGGGAAGAAGTGTAAATCATTCTCTCTTTACCCTAATACACTTGTCAGTTATTTCAAAACGTTTATTTATACCCTCGGAAAAAATGTTTTGTTTTTTATTCAAAATAGTCCAAAATTGCAGTTATCATTTCTTCATCGTTCTTATATTTCTTCCCTCCAAGCTGTGTTTTTAAGTTCGGAAATGTATAATTAGTCGGGCGGAGCCAGGTCTGGACTGAAGGGAGGAAGGTCGTGAAGAGCACTCAGTGCAAGATATTTTACACGGATGCGTCAGGCTGCAAAAGTAGTACTTCTTTGGTTTTCCTATTCTTTTTTTCTGTACGCCATCTTTTAATTTTCATCATATCAGCGTAATATTGTCCACCACAAATAAACCAATTTTTTTATGTAACTGTACAAATATGTGACCATTCAAGAAAACTCGATAAGAAAATTCCTTATATTAAACAAGACATGTTTTTTAAAAATTTTGGGTGTAGTTTGAAGCGTCACGTGTGGCAGACCATTGACATTGTAACATCCTTCTTACCAATGGGAATGGAAAATGAATAGTATGTGGACGCCGTTTTGGAATAGCATCCGAGGCGAGGGGGATCTGCAATCTCGATTGGGTTCCCGTTCTCGCACATTTTTGTGGGTCTCGCTGTAACAATAAGCGCTTGTGCACTACGTATTTACGTAAAAGTTTAACTACAAGACATAAGTTCGCACTAATCGTACCGTCTTCCGTGTAATTGCAGTCGTAGAACTATAACTGTAATAAAGAAACGAAACACTAAATTCTGGTCACCAAATTATTTCAATACGAACATCTGTTTATACATACACAAAACTAATTAAACATTAAAAAATTCTTTTTTGTCATTAAAAGTTCCTACACTTTATCATTAAATATATGCCACTATTTAAGTAAGATTTAGTCACAAAAAAACCGCTACACTGATATGCCACTATTTAAGTAAGATTTAGTCACAAAAAAAAACCGCTACACTGGGCGCCCGTCGACAACCAATCACTCTGTTTCGCTCCGTGTTGGCTCCCATCGACGTTTAATCTAAGATCTTTTATTTTTCATGGACCGCAAGAATTTTATTAACCGTGATTTTAACTTAGATCTATTAAGGGCTGCAATGTTGGAGAAAAACTAGTTCTATTAGAATTTTGAATTTCCTCACTCTGGGACCGATATCAATCGACTTTAGTTAGACTCAAAAAATGTAGCGAATTCAAATAATTTTCACATTCACGTATTCTATTCACGAATTAGCGTTGACTCCACTCCCTGTACAGTGTGTTTTTCATTGAAATTATGAATCAAAGGTATAAAGTTGCAAATACTTTTTATTGCGAGACTCTCGCGAGATTTCTCGCGTATCGCAATTGTTATATCGATCTCGCCTCGAATTTTAAGCTGCAATATCGTTCTCGTCTCGCATGCTGCAACGAGACGAGACGAGATGCGAGAGTACTCTCGCCTCGCCATACTCGGGATTCTCAGCTTTCATATTTCTAGTCAATAGAATCAAATTCACATCCGTCACGCCATAAAATGTTTAATTCGTTATAACTTTATAATGATGAATGTATTTTAAAATTATTTAACTTTACTACTTAATAATCAGTAATTACGATTTTTATAAAAATTTGTTATATTTCAATTATAGTTTATGATCTTAGAATACTATGTGTTATTATTAGTAATAATAATAATTTTTTTTAAATGATCAATAAATACTCCCATATTCTCTCGCATATCAATATTTACCCCTGTACTAAAATATGAAACAAAAATTCAAATAAATTAGAACTATTCATTTTTAAAAAAAAGTACCATACAAACATACTTCCAATATTAATCTGCATTATAAAAAATAATTATTGAAATCTATTAGAATTTGACTTTGATTTTATACTAATAGATTTCAATAATTATTTTTTTAAAATGCATATTAATATCGGAAGTATGTTTGTATGGTGTTGAATTTTAAAAAATGGTAATAGTTCTAGTACAGGATCAATTTATTTTAATGTTTGCTTGTTATTTTAGTACAGGAGTAGCGACTCCCTCTTAAATTAGCTGTCACTTTTTTAATCATCCTCGTATATGTATGTAATATTCTAACTATATTTTGAAGATACGATACAACCTGTACATTAAATATAAATACCTACATTGTATCGTTATTATCATAATCTCCATAAAGTAGATTGATACAGTCAGTAATTGGTAGAACGTCATAATATATTTATAGTATTTGTGTATTAATAATCTTAATAGTATGGAAAGCAGACCGATGAAGGTAGGTAAATGTTGAATGCGAGCTATTTCGATTTTTCGCTTAATAAGAATGCTGAAAATGCCCCCGAGGTAATAAAACTAATTGAGTTGAAACTGACGTTTTACATTAAACTTTTCATCACGTAGTTATCACAATTACAGTGGTTTATGCATCTGTGACATTTCTCCGTGATATTTAAATCCACGGAAAGGTTTTGGTGTTGTGACCTTTCCAATTACGCCTGGATAATTGGGAACTCGATATTTCAAGCTTTGTTCCAAAGAGACCAAAACGCAGAGAGTTGTTTAGCAGCTTGTTGGATTTTTGTAATAAATTAGTACATTGGAATCGTGACTTTATGCACGATTGCCCTCGTGCTGTCAAACCTGTCTGCCGTTGTCATGGGTTAAACATTGTTTACCCTGACCATTGGTCACGGTGATTCGATTTTTCATTCCGTACAACGCCAATAAACAGAGACTGATTTGATTTGAACGATAACAAGAAGACTACGTTTCTCAGTTCTTATAAAAGGATTCGATCAAAATTTAGATTAATCGTAGAATTCTAAACAACTATTACAAAATAAAAAGGAACCAATTACGGTGCTCTGTATTTTAGTAAAACTAGCTACGACTATAAAAACGCCGAGACTGACTATTTTGACTGAATCTGAAGTAGGGGAGACCGGTATCAATTGTAACAGGTGTCAAATGTAACAAGGGTAGGTAACAGGGCCATCTTTTCGAAGTAGATTAAAACGCGCTTGCAGAGTGAAGCAGAAAGAGTTATAGCTCTTTGGTATTTAGTGTAAGTGCATACGCGCAAATACAGGGTCTGTTTCTGACGAATGTCTGTAAATCGACAAAAAAGTAAATACAGGTAGTGACACACATTGTTTCTAAAACACTATAAGTGCTCTGCTCGGAAATATTTAAAGTTAAGGATCAGTTTGTGAGTTATATCTGCTTTTATTTTTCAATAAAAAACATGTCGAATTATTACCTAATAAATACAAAAAAGCAAATAATATCTTTAAAAGTTAAGCGGTGTCAATTGTAACACATGCCACGGTGTCGATTGTAACGTGTTTAATAATTAAGTACAGTATTGATCATGATAAAAATTATAAGAAAAAACCACTGCTATCGAAGACATAAAAGAAGAAGAGCAAAAATACGAAAAACAGCTCAAAAAGTCGCTACCCTTCAGATGGCTCCGATGAGGAAACTCTCTGATATGTATTGGCCCATATTTTTTTAGCACAGGAGATTGGTTGCAGTGGCGAAAATGTAAAATCTGGACACCGGGCAAGTTAAATTGTACGAAGAAAGACCTATTTTATGTTTACCTAAACTGCAATTCCGTTAGCGACTAAAGGCATTGGTCAAAATGGTCCATATCACCATCAGAATATATATTTTGTTTGCTTTCAGATGAGTTAGGTGTCAATTGTAACATTTGTAATGCCTACCTAAAAATCTTTATACTTTTATATTTGTGACATTTTCAAAAGTTTAAAATTCAAAATATTATTCACTAAGGTGGGTAGGTTCTCATATAGGTAATTTCAGAATTTCTAAATGTAACGTTAACTCGTGAAAAATAAAAATTTAAATTTTGTAAAAATTGATACCGGTCTCCCCTATTGAAACTTCCAATATGTTAAACGTAAGTCATAAAAAATCCAATATAACATGCATTTAATGAGTCGTGGACATGGTGACTTGACCATTCGATCGCCTTAAACATATTTAGTATTGTTAGTTTTAGTACATTATTGGCTGTATCATGTTGCACATTATTTATTTTAAACAACTTTGTTAAAAAATTTGACAAATAGAAACAAATGTAACAAGTGTCTTAAAGTTTTTTTCATCACAGTCACATATTTTGATTGGATTACATTGTTAGCTACGTCGTTTAATATAAGCGATGTGTTACATGATACAGCCGTATGTCGTCTTGCCAGAAACGTAATTAGACTCCCAAATTCAGCTTAATTATTTAACTTTATTCAGAAGTTATTCCTAAATTTATGGCCAATAAGAAATTGAAAGACAAATATTAGAATGATCCTATGGCTCATTTATGCAAAGTACAAGTATTACAAATGAACATTGTAATACATGTTTTTCATACTATTTTACCTATTTCGCTTTAATTTATTTTTATTTCAAAATTATTATTAAAACAGTTTTAAAATTTCAAGGTTGGTAACTGAATTTTCATATAATGACAATAATTATATTATTATAGTACAAGGTTGGTAACACTAACACTGACAGATTCACTAAACAAAAATCTAATGGTAGTAATTTTACATAAGCAATGACAACCAAAATCATATGTTTGGCAATTATATAAGTTACCAACTTCACATAAGTATTAAAAAATACCTAATAACAGTTGTAAAAAATTGAACACTGTTTTTGACTATAGGTACTGTAACAATGCCACAAAATTGACTTTATGTACACGAAATAGGAAAAGAGTTATTTGTGTACCAAGTGCTGAAAGTGTTTTTTTGTCGAAGCAAAACGATATCATTTGTTCATTTGTATTCAACAAAGGACTTTCAACACGTGTTATACTATATTTTCTACTGCTGCAAGATAAAAAATAAGGAAATAAAGTTTTTTAAAAATTATTTTACATTTATTATCAATTTTTGTATTTGTGATGTGTATCTATGACAAGAACAAATATTGTGTACAACATTCATAAGAAACATTCATTGCTAGGGTACCGAAGCATGCTGCAAAATTTTGCAACCAGATGTATGTGGAAAGCAGAATTTCAAGATTGCAAAACAATAAATCTGTTGTGGCCAGCGCACATGACCTCCCGCCAATTCCACGTTTAAAATAGTAATGAATTTTAAGTAAAGTATCACTTCCAGTTGATGTTGTTTCAAATTATATACGAGTTTTAAATACCAAATTGGAGAAGTTTTGGATCATATTTTAATATATTTTTTCTAAAAAATCTGTTTATAACTTTAAGTGAAGTACTATTTCCGGTTTATCAATTTTAGAAAAAAATTACTATGTCGTTCTCATTATAAAAGTCTTAATACCAAATCTGAAAAGTTTTGAATTATATCATAATACATTTTTCACAAAAATCTGTATATCATATATATAATTTTCACCAAAATCTGTTCAGATCTTCAAGTAAAGTATCACTTCCGATTTAACAATTTTAGTCAAAATCTAATATGTTGTTCCCCTTCATATATAAGTATTAAATACCAAATTTTAAAAGTTTTGGAATATATCATATTATAATTTTTACGAAAATCTGTTCAGGGTTTCAAGTAAAGTATCATTTCCGGTTTATCAATTTTTGCTAAAATTTAATATGTGTCCCTTCATATAAAAGTCTTAAATACCAAATTTGAAAAGTTTTGGAATATATCATAATATAATTTTCACGGAAATCTGTTCAGAGCTTCAAAGAAAGTATCACTTCTGGTTTATTAATTTTAGCCAAAATCTAATATATTATATTCCCCTTGATATAAAAGTCTTAAATACTAAAATTGAAAGGTTTTGGATTATATTGTAATATAATTTTATTAGTTTTTCATTAGAAAATGTTATGGGCTTCAAGTAAAGTACTACTTCCAGTTGTCCAATTTTACAAAAAATCTAATCAACTCTTTATATGAATGCAGAAACCTAAAATACGGAAAATAATTTTTTTTTTGGAAGTTTGATGAGTTATCGTGGATGAAAAAAATGGTCACACAGACATCGTAAAAATAGTAAAACGTGTTGTGGGGACCCTAATTCGTGCTTATTCATTGAAAACTCACTATCGAATTTTTGGACCGATAACATTACCTCTCTTACCTAAGGTATGACGGGAAGTAAAAATATATAAATACTCTGTCAATGTAATTTTTTTGGAAATGCTAATTTAAAATTTGGAATTACTACGCCCACTCAAGCCCCCCCCCCCTAACGCATGTATGCGTCTTGGTTACACGAATAAACGATAATCCAAGGTTGTCGCGGGGGTTAAGTATTTTAGTTGCAATAACGTAAGTCGGTCATGGGGCAAGCACATCCGGTACTGGAGTCCTTGGATCTAAAAGGCTGTCGCGTTAATGATAAAGGCGTTAATTACAAAAATTTCTGAATTGAAATCGTTGATTTAGTAATTGTAATCAGATAGAGGTATCTGAAAAATAAGAGTGACTAGAAAAAAGAAGACAGATAGATCGTGAAAAAACTGACTGGTACATATATTAAATACTCTTTAAATACAATACAAAAAACATAGGAATTTGAACCTAAATATGATCAAGTTGAAAAACTTCGTTAAGTACGATACAATAAGGTAGAAATTGACACTCTAAGGGAAAAAGATTTATCTGTGTTCACATATGTATCGGACAAGATATCTTACCCATTTGTTCGGTTTATGTAGATATTAATACGAATCGTTCCCCACGGTATTTGGGGCATTGGCCCTGCAAGGGCTGTCGTACGATTGATAATGATGAATAACCTATGTTAAATCATCTAAAGATTCCAGCTAAAGTTATCACGAAAACAGAAGAGAGCATGTGACAAGTGTTGAGTATTAATAGATGAAATACTTATTTCAGATACGGATGAGTCTACTTTGTTCGTATATAAATCAAGCCAAATGTGTTGACCAATTAATTTGTTCCAAAAACCTATGCCCTAAGACAAGTCAGTCAAAAGACACTTTCATACTGGCTAAGTTGTAGCCTTGGACCAACTGTCAAGGCTTTGTTGATAATAAATTTTCTTAATCAGATTCAGTCATACTTGGTACTTGTGGCGTGGCCAACTATTATGATGAATATGGTGTACTCTTATGTACGAATCATTCGTTACTTAAAGATTTAATGCTGAAAGGCCTGTCTCGTCCCTAATGACTATATATTGAACTCAGTGTAATCATCAGCTAATATCGTATATCAAAATATTATGAAACAAAAAGGATAAATCTCCCCCTATTCTATGTAAGAGTATTTCTTCGTGGGAATGTAGGTGGTTAAGTTTCATCGTTTGCAAGTGTTTCATTTGATCAATAACCGTGGTCCCGTTCTTGCTGTTGGTCTCTGGCTCTCGCCGACGCCGACACATCAGGTGACGTAACGCCGTAACAGTCGTCGCAGCTTTGCGAATGCGTTGCCGTAGCCGTTCCCACCCGCGATATTGATTTTGTTATTCTTTACTGCGCAAAGGGACAGTGCATAGCATAGCATGCGGTGCAATGCGATTATTCTAAGGTGGGGAGGCCAAAGGTTAACAGCCAAACTGCCGAAGGGGAGTGGAATCATTACAAGATGGTGATTATATGATTTGCTCACGAGGGATGCTACATGTTTTCGGGAACAACTTTTTATTCTATATAATCTGCATGATCTTACACTGATATTGATAAAAAAGAAATACAATTGATCAAAGAAAGTACTGATTTTTTTTTCTTATTCTGTACTTAAGGAGGTTCGAGCGAAACTAATGAGTCAAAATAATATTTATATTTTTTTGTTCTTTTAATATCTAAAATAATTGCTAAAACTTATAATTTTAATTAATAAAAGTATATTGAGGTTATAAATACATAATTAATTTGTATTTAATAAAAAAAATCAGATGTGGACACCACACGACTTCCTTGTACGCAAGACCAATATGAAGTACAGGCCCAATTATAAAATTGCACGTATTTGACGTAATTTGACATTAACATCTATTTTTTTATGTTTTTTTATATTTTGTTTATTACAAAAACCAAAAAGTATATAAGTTTTAAATTTATATATCTCGCTTATACAAAGGGCTAATTTAATAATACTTGATGTGCTAGACGCAGAATTTAATTCTCTAAAACTCTTATTTGAAGCATTTATTTCTAAAATCAAAATGAAACCATTTTATTCAAAAAAAAAAAAAAAAAAACTGTTAACAACTTCAGATAATATATCACTTCCGGCTAGCCTGTTTTAACAAAAATCTACTATGTTTTTCCAATTAACACAAAAGTCTTATATACCAAATTTGAAAAGTTTTGGATTATAGTTTAAAATAGTTTTTCATTAAAATCTATTATAGGTTTCAAATAAAGTACCATTTCTGGAAATTATGTAATGACCAAAAAGGGAGGGGCACAATGAGATGTTATAGCAGTCCTATAAATACAAAATTTCAACTTTCTACGTTTTTGAGTTATGCGAGACACGTTCGTTGATATGAAAAATTGAAACGTTGACAAGTTCTTCATCTGTTCCGTTACTATCGAACGAAAGTGAAGAAAAAATAATTAACATTACTTTTCAAGTTAATTTGAACGGTAACAAGGCACTACAAACCTCTTGTAATATATTATGAGTCTTCAGTTATATTGTACTAGTTTTTTGTTCATCAAAGTTGGAAATATAAATGTAAACGAAACAAAAATATATACGGAAATCAATCTAGCATAAAAGTTTATATATTAGAACATTGAAAACTTCATAAGCGATTTTCTAAGGATGTAGACGGTGGATTGCTTTTTAATTTTTAGAATAGTTGGATAAAATATCCTTCATTATAATTATAAAATTTTGAACCATAAAGTTGGAAATTAATTTTTCACGAAGAGATTCGCTCTAACCTCCTTAAAGTTTTCCTTTATGATACATTATAGGGTTGCGTGGCTAAATACGTGAATTGTCGGCTGTAATACGAGCAGCCAATATTTAAATAGCACAAAATGATAAGCCTAGTAAGCACCTTCAACTACACAGATATATCTTCTTTGCCGAAATATGCGAATAAAAGCAAATTATCACACTCAGAAATGGGTAATAAACCATAATATTATATTTCGTTTATTTTTAACAATTATATGCAGTAAATAAATATATCATCACGGCATATTACCTATTGCTGGGTAAAAAAAACCAAACACCATTAAAGATACTTCTTTTGCATAGTTTTACTTCTATAAAAAGTACTATAATTTTTTACCTTAATGGTCTTTTATTAAGTATCACCTCTCTGATAAAATATTCATATTGATAGTCTAATCTTTGTTAATAATATATTATAGTGTTAGGGTGTTAGCACTTTCAAATAACTATTATTTTATGAATAAACATATGCACCAATATCAAAGTTTTTCAATAAATAGGAATATTACAACGATGATTTGATGTGATACTATATTATTATGTACCATTACAATTTCTCGTACATAAAATAACCGTAAAATCGTTAAAATATACATATATATTGTAGAAAACTTTCGATAATGTTCTATCATTTTACTCGTTCATATACAATGTGTAATAAAATTATTCCTTCAAGCGTCAACATAGGTACACTAATCCAAAATAAAAAAAATATGCCCATTCTCTACATTCTTTAACAGATTGAAAATAACATTTTCCCAATAGTATGAATGGTTGGTAATATTTTAATGATCATAAATCAACAATAATACGATTGATGATAATGATAATAAAAGTTGAGGAATCACCTTTCTGAAAGTTACTAAATATATATTTACATGTATATAACAGTTAAGTAGGTATTCTGCTGTCATTAATACTTTTGAAATTAAAATAAATATAGACTGATTACCCATTTCTGGGTGTACCAATCTGCTTTAATAGAGGATTTTACTGGTGACGTCACACGGTTTCGTTTGTCCAGCTAGTTTTAACATCTGCAGATGGCGCAACCATCTAACATTAAAAGTTTTGAACTGTGATAGTACGATTAACTAAAGAAAAATGAATTTAATTGAACATGATGTACCAGGTGCTAAATTCTAATATGACAATATTGAAGAGCACACTATATTTGAATTAAAAAGATATCGGGGTATAAGGAAAACAGGACGAAAAAGTGAATTGATTGACAGGTTAGTTTTCAAATAATAAAGTCTTTAAAAATTTTAATTCAGGCTTTAAAAATAATTATTAATTTCATATTTGCAGTTCACTGTTACCAGTGAGTAAAGGTTGTTTTGGTGTATTTAATATCTGTTGAAATAAAACTTTTGAGGTTAATATTTTATATCGCAGAAAATAATTTTATGCTCTATCTGTTGTGTGTAAATAATAGGATCTGGATAAATTTTTGTTGGATCGTAATCAACCACAAACTTTTTAGATCAAATATATGTGTATGATTTGTGATATTTTCGTTTACATTTTCTAAGGTTCTCGTGAGGTTTTGGAAACGGTATAAACGGCACATTTTTCTTGTTACCTTTGTGTTTATATCTTATATCACTTTTCCATAAACCATATGCACACCTTACGGCCATTATAATCCAAAAATTAAAAAAATTATAGTTCTTCAGAACCAAACAAATACAAGGACGGTTTTGTTTGTCCAGCTAGTTCTAACTTTAGCCGGTGGCGCAACTATCGATTTTACCAGTAAAATCCTCTATTCATATTTCGGCAATAATATTATATCTCAACCAGGAGGTGGCGGGAGACTTATGTGCCAACTAATGTGTTAACATCTGTAGAGTATAGGAAATATTGGTTCGATATTTAATATACTCTACTCGTATACTTGTAAAAAAACGCAAAAACTTTAAACTTGTATAATCTTAATAAAAAACACAAATGAATTTGAAAGGGAAAACGAAACTCGAAAAATACTTTATTTATTTACTTAACAACATTCAACTGTTGTCCGGTCACTTGACCGAACATTCATAAAATAGAATATGTGGTTGCTAGATGTAGCTGTAACACATCTACTTTTTTCTATTTCACTAATTAATAACAACTAATATCTTCTCTTTATTTATAGGTGAACTCCAAGCCGTACACGTTAACGGCCGATACAAGTACGGGAGACCTGACGAAGCTGTGCAACCACAAACGGAAACTGTTGGCCATGGCTTCCCTAGGAGGCACACCACCTCCGCAGCCGCCTGCTAAACTCGCACCCACTAACCCCGTACCCTTAGATCCTAACAAGCTCAGGAAAGGTAGGTCGCAAACAGCTTTTATTGTAGACATTAAGAACATAATAGGTAATTGTCAAACTAGAGCGGAAAAAGTACATTCCTTTCGCATTACACATAAAAAATGCATGCCATGTTTTAAAAAACTCAACTTTATTCACGCGATCTAGCCCCTCACTAAAAAGGAAATTATAACAGTGTTATACATTTTGCTCACTAGGAAGGGAAAACTAATTTTAATCTAGTTCTGAGACTTTTCTTATTGAAGATACTGATAGCTGGCTTTTGTTAAAATGAAAGATTTTTTATAAATGATGTATGATGATTAATAAGTTTGATATGAAACCGAAAATAACTTTGAAGTATCGAACAACCAAGATTCTATACTTAAATTACTTAAGGCACTTTAAATTTAACTTTAAGAATTTCTAATAAGATACGTAAATTTGAAACAGCATGTGATGTTATGTAATTGTTTGTTGTTTGATTTTGCCTATTTAATTACGATTTTCATGTCAACCCACTTAAATTAAGCAGATTAAATGTGTGGATTAAAAGATTCGGATTAAACTTAATATTATAAAATAAAAAATTATTTGTAGTCATGATAAGTTATCAACCGTGGTTCAATATTTTTTTACATTACCCTAGCGCCTAACCGATAAGCGAAAAATTACATTAACATAATACGTATACTGTACATTTTTAACTGAATTCAAAAACTCAAAATTATTGCGGGAAACAGGCAACTTCCGCACTTGTGTATTGTTGTCATGAAAGCAACTGTCATGATCGCTTAAAAATACTATGCATAGCCGCCCAAGTGGTAAATTTCGTAATTTTTCTTATTTTTGTGGGCGATAGCAGAAAAAATATTGTTTATAACACATACGGAAAACGTGATTCTGAAACTCCAAAACTCGTTGCGCTTGTCTCGAAAACTTGCATTCGTTTCAGAATCACTAAATTCCCGCACGTTTTACAAAAATAACTATTTTGATTTTATAATTAACTTTTTTCTATTTCGGTGTTCTTATAAAAGCACTCTTTATCACTGAAAACATTTCGTTTAGAAGATCTACAGTGTGTTAAAAAAATCGGAGGAGGCTATGAACAAAGAAGCGTATCTCAGTTTGTTTTTTTAAATAAATGTCAATTTGACACGAGATATTGTCAAATATGTTATCTAAAGAAATCAAGGCTTTTCTTCTTGAGTTTTATTTAAGAAATGGAAACAAATTGGGAAACGGCGATTTCCTTTTTTCCTTAAAATTACATTTCATTTTGACAACCTCACTTTTGAATTGAATAATGATCAGACATACGTTTCTCTGATCATAGCCTACTCCGAGTTAGGATTTTTTTTGAACACAAACGCACTGTTTGTTTACAGCAACTTATTATATAGGTATAGCTCTGGTTTGATACAATATATGTATGGTCTGCGGGAAGGAATTTGTTCTTCAAACGGCCTAAAATTTGATTTATTGTTATTATTTTAGAGATATTAAGCACTATCTATTTTTCGTCAAAATGTATTTTCTTTTCAAAGGGCCTTAATAGTTTGAAATTTTGATATGTCATATTTTAAGCCAAAACGCGAAAGGGGGATCGGCGGGGGGTAAAATTTGATCTCCTGGAGGCTCGTTTACAAAGTTGGACTCGTACTCGTATGTTCACAGATTGCCTTATAATACTTGTGATTTAATGTACTATTATAAGAACATCACATACATTTTAAATGACATATTTGTACCAATGTACGTGTTTCTAGTCTAGGCACCTCAACAAATAAGAACTGTAAACTTTCCTAAAGAGAGAAACTTGTACAACATATAGTGAGGATCAACGAAATACTCATCCCTGATATTACCATTGTGTGATCCATGGGGAATTTTCTTCTTTGCTGTAAAATTTCCCACTTGTCTTCATCATCCCTCGACTTGGGGAAGTCAGAAGTGAGTATTCTCGGTACGTTAGCCACGTGAACAGGCGAGCGACCACGTAATCGATACGTGTCCGGCTTGGGCGAGTGGTGAGTGCATTCACACGGGCGTGCAACCCTCTCCGCCACTAAACACCACTCTAGATTATCTCAGCAGTCTAAGAGACCGTAATCGCACAAGGAAAGATAAGTGTAAGATGGAAACAATGATTGGATTGTAGGAAAGATGGTTACAAAGTTAAAAAAGAACGGTGAATATGTTGAGGCGTTAACTATTTATTAGGTAGTAAATAAAAAACAACTACACTTTGGATTATTAATAGTTTACTAAATTTAAGTAAAACAATATTATCGAATCGACATAAAATGTCAAATAAGTTTTTGATAATTTCTGTCAAAATTACACGCGGCAAGTATTCTAATTTTGATAACGTTGGTGAAATCGGTAATAGAACCATTCTTTTTATATAATTATGTGTTGTAATTGGAGCCAATTTTTTTTCGGAATTTCATAAATTGTTTATTCCGGTTTTCTATCAAAATGTTGCAAGCCAATGAATTCGGGTAAAGTAAACAAAGCACATAGAAACATAACACTGACAACTGTCACCGAGGATGAATCAAAATGACAAAAAATGATAATATATCAGAAAAAGATCACCCCAGCTGGCAGGGAAGAGGCATTCTCGCAGAAGGTGCTGACAGTACCTAATCGGGGTAATAAAACTTTTCATTCATAATTTTAATAAAAACGATTAGCACTATAAACTTATAACGTCACAACTATATTGTCGTATCAGTGGACCAAGCAAAAAGAATATAATTTTATATTATTAATAACTAGTGAAAAAAATCCATATATTTATATGTAGTTCTTATAGATGAAAATGTATGAAACATTTATAATTTTTATTAAAATAAAACATATTTATTTAAAATCTTTATAACAACAGATTTTTCCTTTGACAAGGTATAGTTTGTGTCAAGATAAATGCACATTGACTTCGACTTCTTAAGCTCGGTTAACCCATCACTCCCGGGTATTTTCTTACCTGTGCTGCCAGGGGCGGATTACCAAATTTACGGTACAAACCGGGAAATATACAGTTTTCTGAAAGTGACAGCTGTCACTAGTTAACCCTCCTTGACATTAATTTTTGGCAGAATTAATGACATTGACAGATATAAACAACTTTAGCCAATAGGCGAAATAAAATTGCAGATATGACATCACACAAAATTAATTAAATTTAAAAAAAAATATTTCAAAAACTATTCACATATGGAAATTGTAACAAACGCTAAAATTCATCATTTTATTAAATCTTTCAGAAAAAAATAAAGAAATTGAAAAATGAGTACCGGACCCCAATGCCAGGGAAAATAATTTTAGTTATCATGCAATTTCAATCTTTGTAACTCTTAGCCTTCCTGTCAATAGATAAAATATCTTGCATAAGCAAATTAACATATACATCACGACTGCGAACTTAGCTGTTTTCTGTTATACAGGGTGGGGCAGAAAAACCTATCCGATTTCAAATCCCTTTTTCCCAGAAGAGGGAGCAGGTAGAGTAGTGTGGTAAAAACCGTTAGAAAGCCGGTTTTATGCCATTTGTCAGTAGTCAACATGCCTTGGTCTGGTGAACATCGTGCTTTTGTTATTGAGCGGTTTATCGAATGCGGCGGTTCGATAATTGCTACACAACGTGCTTTTCGAATTCATTTCGGACTCGGGCGTCATGATCCTGTTCCACATCACGCTACGATTAAAGTGTGGGTGTCAAATTTTAGACAGACGAGTTCAGCATTGAAATAGAAGTCGCCTGGACGTCCCAGGACAGCAACAGGACCTGAAAACGTGGCCAATGTGAGAGCCGCGATTGAACGTTCCCCGCGTCGTTCGGCGCGAAAACATTCGCTCGCTTTGGCGATTTCCAACCGCAGTATTCGGCGCATTTTGCACCGGGACCTCAAAATGCATCCCTACAAAATGGTTGTTGCACAGGAATTAAGTGAAAGGGATTTTGAAACCCGTACGAACCTGTGTCGCGATCTCCGAGAACTCCCAAACGACGATGTTGTGCTCTTCACGGACGAAGCCCATTTTCACCTTTGTGGTGCCGTTAACAGGCAGAATTTTCGATATTGGAGTGACAAAAATCCTCGAGAAATCCATCAGGAACCCCTCCATAGCCCAAAAGTGACTGTGTGGTGTGCTCTTTCCCGCCTAGGCGTCTGGGGGCCTTACTTTTTTGAAGAAAATGGGCAAACCGTAACGGTCAACAGCGAGCGCTATTGTTTCATGCTGGAAAATTTTCTTAGACCCAAAATGGAAGAAAATGGCGTGGAAAATGTGTGGTTTCAACAGGATGGTGCAACCGCCCACACATCGCGACGATCAATGGACATTCTCAGGGAACTGTTTCCCGGTCGCCTCATTTCCCTGAGAGGTGATCTTGGCTGGCCGCCGCGCTCACCGGATCTCACTCCATGTGACTTCTTCCTTTGGGGTTACCTCAAATCGAAGGTTTACCAGCATCGACCAAGGACCCTTCTTGCTTTACGAAGGGAAATTGCTCGGGCAATTGAAGAAATTCCTGTGGAAATGACGGTGAAAGTCATGGAAAGCTACCGCGAGCGCCTAAATCAGTGTATCCGCTCCCAAGGACGACATTTGAGTGATGTGCTTTTCAAAACTTAAATTTAAAAATGGCATAAAATTTGCGATATGTTAATAAAAAAATTTTTTTACAAGTTGAGTGGTTTTAATTTTATAACGTTTTGAAATCGGATAGGTTTTTCTGCCCCACCCTGTAGAACAGTAAGCTACTAAAAAAAATTTTTACTCAGGAAAAGCCTTCACAATTAATCAAAAAATGTTGAAACATTATAGAGTTGTTTAAATTGATTAGGGAAGAGTGTACGAATTGTCAAAGACGTTTAAAATTAAAAGTGGACGAACACCAAAGTCGAGATCGAAAAAGCGTTGCAGTTTTTCTGACCAAATAAAAAAGTTGGTGTTATGGTCCAAGAATTTTATTGAAAAGGAAGATCATTACGTAGAAAAATTACATATCAACTGAATTATATACCACTTTTACTTTTTGAAGCATCTCGTAGTCCTCACTATATTACATCTAATATGACGGCAAATAAAATTTCATCGCCATCAAATGAAAGTCCGTGGGCTTTAAATTAGATGAGGGTGACATTTCCGAGTGACCAGCCTCCTGTGGTTACTCTAACTACCTAAGTCAAACAGAAAGGCATCACATAGCTGGTAGCTTATATCTCGTCGCTGGTATTTCGATTAGGACGCGCGTTTGATGTCAGACCCTGCGTTGATTCATTGGCAAGGGTTGAGAGAACAGCAAACATTTAAGGGTGCATTTAATTATTTCCTCATTGAGTAAAACACGCGGCAAGTATTCCAAATGTTTCGCATCATCGCTGAGCAAACATAGTTCACCAACTGCACGATTGAGGTTATCGCCAGCTTGACAAATTGTTGTCTAACACCAGGAAAGCTTGTCTGAGTACCCAGCGGTTTATAGATGGTATTCCCCGAGGATGAGAGCTGACGTATTGTAGGCTTTAACGATTTGTTTGAACACATAATAGTTTCGGATTGAATAGGGACATTTTCTCACAAATTTCATCCATTATTTACAATGTTTACTCACTTCCATTGAAAGATTTTCATTATACACTCATCAAAATATCGCACGTTTGTTTAAAGAAGCAATAGGGAATAAGACAATATTATTCTAAGCTGGAGATATTTTTATTTGAGGTATGATAAAGAATTTATTTATAGTAAACTTTAGCCGTTTTGTATTTGAATTGCACATTAACTATGCGATACTGATGAGAACTGAACATTTTAAATAGAACACACGTTTTTCATTTACTTCCATAAGTATCGATGTAAGTGAAAATATGGAATTAACCAGAGAGCATTTTCGAATTTGAAAGTTTTTTATTCACCAGAAATTATTAAGCATTCCAAAAGAAGATTGGTTGGTGCAGTGTATTATTGTTAAAGGGAACTACTTAGAACATATTTAAAATAAAATTCTAAATTTGATGCGATATTTTTAATTTATCTGACAGTTAAATTATCTGACCCTTACCAGGAGATTGAAGTACCGACCCCTATTCTCAATAATTCTGTCGTGGTTGCTCTCAATAAATCAAAAATAGGAATAAAGAGATGTCAATTAATGTTAAAAATAACAGTGACAATAAAAGTAAGTGGTAAAAAGAAAGCGCCTTATACATACAGTTTGTTTTACAAATATCTGCTTTTCCCGTATCAATTTATTTTATTCCCATCTATAAACATTCTGCAAAATATTTTCCATTCCTGCTATTAAATTCAAAGCTTATGAAATTTATGATAATGTAATAGTCTGTAAAGTAACGTTGTGGGATTTAAACGTCACATACCTACAAGTAATTTAGAAAATACTGCGAATAAAATCCAACGTGAAACATCATCAAGAAAAGTTAATAGAAAATCAATTACGGTAAAAGTTTTCGTAATGAAATATCTATTAAATAAAAATTCTTTTGCAAATTTAATGAGGGAGATAAGCGGCTAGACTGCCAGACAGAACATCGGGATTTTATATCTGTACCTTACAATTTAGAGCTGCGATTCCCAAAATTTCTACTGGGGGACTTACATATTTTATACAAATTTTACGGTTACATATTTTTTGGTATCATTTGTATTGTCAAATTCGCAACATGCAAGGATTTTTTTAAAGTTGGATTTTGGAAGCTATTCTAAAACAGTTATTTATCACACTTAAATGTTATAAGTGTCTTTTTATTTTGTGAGGAGTTTGGGACAAATAAAATTTCTATTAACGTGTAATCATACAATATTTTATCTGCAAACACTATTTCTTCAAATAAATTTGTATTCCTAATAATTTTTCATCTACGAGTAGGTATATGTAGTATTCTTCATGTAACAATGATATTGCGCAATAAAAAGGGAATGATTCTTGAAGACATACGTAATTGAAGTAGTTTCTTTTTACCATAGGTTATAGAATCTGTTCATACGGCGACGTATGTCGTAACTCTGTTCAGTAAATAATTTGGAATTGTCAGCATAGTTCGTGTACATTGTCGTGTATATTAACATTTTTGCGTCTCGTGTTGATTTACGTGATTTATCAAAAATGGCAAAGAAAACGATCGAAAAGGGTTAGAATAATGGTCTTATCTCAACCGTAAAAGGCTTACATTTAATAGTGTTTGTAGATAAAATGAATTTTTACCTAATGTAAATGTACTATTATTCGCGATTCAAGTTAGTTTTGTCGCCATGTTTTGTGACGTCACATTGCGATCTAGCCAATAGCCAAGTGACAGATGAACTAAAAACTAACCTAGTTGTGTGTGTGAATAGATATGTTTAAGAGAGTTTATTATTTTGTTATATACAATGAAAGTGAAATTAACGGAAGTTTGGTGTTATTTAAAAGTAAGGGCTTAGTCCTGAAATTATAGTGAGGTAGAAGAAATGATTGATTCTGGACACATAATTACATGTGGAAAAACATTCTTTGAAGGAGATAAAAATGAAATAAATATATTTGCTTTGTGAACACTTTTTAACAACTTTTAAAGCAGAATTACTCAAATTGACGTTTACACGTTGTACTTGTAGTAACATTGGCCATATTACATACTGCCCGCCTTGTGTTGTGACGTCATTTTTAAGAGCTTCATGAATTAGCCGCTAGTTGGCGAGCATTTTTCTTGAATCGCGAATAGACGTAGGAGGTAAATTCTGAATTTCTCTAGATCTGTTCTTTTGATTGGCTATTATCGGGCTTTATGGAGATATGGACGGTTTCAAGGAACATAAATATATTAAATATTAGAAAAAAATTAAACATTATATTAAAAAAAATAGAGCAGTGAAATAAATGTTATTAAAAATTTGTCTGAATATTTAAAATTTATGGTATAAAAATTACAGTCAGAGAATTTGTATTAATAGTAGTAAAATAAATAAATAAATGTCAATATAGTTGTCTATTATAAGAAATTGATACCACACGTCAGGCGGAGCGACACGCCTTTAAAATCATCTTTTCAGCCGCCGTAAGGAACAATATCGTTCCGACTTAAAAAATAAAGTAGAAAATATATCCATTAAACAATGCTAACATTATCTTCCTATAAAGTACTTTGCGTACTTAGTGTCTCCCTTTCTTGAGAAAGTTTGGGGATGTCTGGGTTCATCCAGGTCACAGTCGTCGTTCCCGACCTTCGTAACGACGCGGGTAGTTCGCTCACCCGCCACGGGCGTTGTGGGTGGGGGCGCAGCGAGCACTTACCCTACGTAATTGGATTGTTCGTCGTAAAATCGAGATTATGAACCCGTGTTGCTGGGAACACTCGTGCGATAAAATATTCAATTTAATTCTCATGAGCTCGGCCACTGATATTAAAACGTTTTTGCTGCCTGCGCTGCAATGCATCACAGATTGAGTTGCTGAATTCACCCCTAGGAATATCACATTTAATTTATTCTTTCACCAAAGTATATCAACTTCTTACTGGTTGAACACACTCACTTAGTCACTTTGCAAGCGAGAAGTCATGGATTCATATTCCATCATTTGAATGTTTTAAAAACGCTGTCGTTTTTATACAGGGTGTTGCTGCGAAAACGTACCATCGCGATTTCATTGTTTATTTTTGTAACCTAAATATTTTTTAGCAAAACAATTAAATAGTTTTTTGTAGAAACAAAAATTTATCTAATGATAACCTAACTCATATTTTTTTATTATTCGGAACAAGAATAATCCTCGGAAAAATTGAAGAAATTTTACTGGTCGTCTAAATCATTTCAGTGATTCCATGAAATAATAAATGCACACACTGACAGCTACTCACTCTTTTTGCTGAAAAATAATTAGGTAAGACAATATTCGAATATTATTTCTAAATTAACATTGAAATCGCTATAGTGCGTATTCCTATGCACCATCCTGTATAGTTTAATACTTAGTACTCAATTTCCGGAATTGATTAGATGATCTAGTTCCGAAAGTATGTAGTTACGGGATCTGACTTACCTAAAGTATTCACGAAAGATGACTATTCAAGGTCATTTATGACCCGTCTGATATAATATTACTTGCATATAACTTCACTGCATTTCGCGCCCATAGGCGTGCAACGCGAAATATTTATGGGTACATTTTAACTGAAAAAATAAATGCATTTTATTTGAAAATTTTATTTCGTCTTAAATAACGCTTTTCTCAAAGTTTTCACTTCTTCATTTTGCATAAAACAAAAATATAGACTTGATGTAAACCATAAAATAATAATTTGATTTGAACGTCAACGCCACTGGATAAAGATCACTGCAGAGGGCAGTATAGTAGATAATTACATGCCTGTAACTCTATGACATACGTCACTGCTATTTTTAGTGTGTTAGAAAGAAATGACACTATTTACATACATCTGTCACACCACACAAATTTAATAGACATACGTTAAATCATCTTTCTTTTTCTAAAACAAAATGTTGCTAAGCTACTGCTATAAAATGTTGTTTATTCTTTCTTCGAACAAATGACCTTGAATAGTCATCTTTCGTGAATAATAGTTTACTTAGCGTGTTAACCATTCTAGAGGTCTAGACATCACGATTTCTAAATGCACCGATCTTCTTATTTTAGGCGCATATATCGGTAATGACTTTAAATCTGTACCATTTAAAGCGTTTATTAAGCACCATACGTTTCACTTTTGTGTTATTTGAAAATTTGAGAGTGGGTAAATGTGTTACAGACCAGTTATGGTTCAGACAGCCTAGAGTCGAATTCGACCGACGTCATACTTGAATTTATACTATGTTGAATTTTATTTATTTAATTTTAGTCTACTGGCTTTGATTATACATGAAATTAACAAGAAAATGTATTTAATAGTGATTACATATCGTTAAATATAAAATTTTACTTATTTGTCTCCCACCTTTTATTTCTTTTGGATCTTTTTAAACCAAGTTATGCCCGTTCAGTTTTCATGTAAAAGTGTCTCTTCTGATCTTTTTTCCCTTTCAATCTACATGCAAGATAGTCTTAAATATTCCAAGACTTCGTCTCCTCTTCCGCATATGTTTAATTTATATATTTTTCTATTTCGGTGTTCTTATAGGTCTATAAAAGCACTGCAAACACGTCGTTTAGAAGATCTATAAGCACACTGTTTGATACAATATGTATTCATGTATACAATCAGACCCACAATACACAAAATGTCAAAATGTGAAATTTCAATTGTTTAGCGGGAAGCACTAACAACATAACACAAGATAACAAGTCGCATTTTTTAAAAATTTTATCATAAAATTACATCAATAGAAAAAATTAAAGGCCGCCACGCACTCGGGCGACGCGAAGCGAAGAGAAGTTTTTTCATTCAATGTATTCTTATGTGAATAATCCCTTCGTTGCTCTGTTCTTCGCTGCTCCAAAGTGCGCGTAAATTAATAAATAAATAAATATATCATCACGGCTTATTACCCATTGCTGGATGTGCCAATCAGCTTTATACACAGATATTGGTAATGATTAAATATTTGCACCGTGCGGGATCTTACCAGGCGTCACCTCACGGGCACTCATTTCTGGCGTGGAGAGTGCACCACAGGGGCAATTTTGTGCCATTTAAAATTGGAAATATTTTGCGTCGGTCGGGATATACACATAATAATACATTGAATGAAAAAACTTCTCTTCCCCGCGCTTCGCTTCGGTCGCTGAAGTGCGCGTTGGCCTTAAGGCCTGTTAATGTACGAGTCCAAGTTTAGAAACGAGTCTGGAGGTTAGTTTTACAAAGGACAAGATTGCTTTATGATACTTGTTTTTTTAATAAATAAATAAAATATATCATCACGGCGTATTACCCATTGCTGGGTGTGCCAATCTTTTTATGTACTTATAGATTTACAATTTGGAAAATTGGAGTATAAAAATAGAGCAAAGAAAATTATAAAATGTTTTTTTTTTGTATAAATTATTTTCTTACTGATTCATTTATTCTAGTTTTATAACTATGAAAATAGTCTGATGTTTGTTAGTATTATTTATAGCGCTTCTACGAATTCTTATATATAAATAAATTATTTTTCACATGAATTACAGTAAATTACTTCATATGCAAAGTAAACAGTAAACAAAATCATAACCGTTTAATTTTATTTCTCTGAAGCACGTACTTTGGTTAAATGGATCATTTGTGCAAGGAAAATGGAAATGAGTATAAACTCGAACCAAAACACTCAGCATATTTTAGCTTAAGAACAGACCTTCGACTGTTTAGAGGAAGATTGCAAATAGATACATATATCCAGATTATATTTCTAGAAATGCCATTAACATATCAAATTTACTCTTGAAGTCTTGAATTGTCTAAATCTAAATTTAATTTTACGACTTCAAAATAATCTCTTCTGAAACTTTCTTTATGTAGTGTCAGCTCTTTATTTAAAGATTTTATGCGCTGTAAAGATTGGCTGGGGTAGCTATGAAAAATAAAGGTGGCACGTAGAGTTTGGGGCTTTGCGCGTGCTGTTAAAATATTTGATTTGATTTGGGGATGATTTATAAATCCGGGGCGTGTTACACAAAGTGTCTGCGCGGTGAGGGATGCAGAGCGTTCACCCTGTTTCATCCCCTGCTGAAACAGGACACTATTTAAAAAAATCTAACCATTTACACGAGTTTGATGGGGTCCTCCACCATGACAAAAAATAATAAAATGTACACTTTATACTTAAATAAATAAAGATTAAGATAAAAAAAACATTTTTTTTAGTAAAATTTTGCGAGATATTTGAAATTTGATGTCACTGCCACTGTGACGCCACACTATTGCTATTTTTCTCTTACAGTCCACTATAGAATCTGGTGTGTCGCCGTGACATCATATTGACTTTAAAAATCAAATGCATTTAAACTAAAAACGATTAAGAGAAGAGTTATATATAAAGTAGTTTTTTAACAGCAAGGGTAGATAAAATACTTTAATTCTTATTTATTTACATACAAAATACATAGTGAGTAACCCACATAAGTACATACTGGGATTTTAATATTGTTTATTTAGAAAAAAATAGAATTTTATACACGTCGATAATAGTTATTTACTATATGAGTAGGATATAGACATTATTAACGCACGTATTTTGAATTGCCCTACGAGCCTGTAGGGCGAGTTAGGGTAATTACATAGTGCGTTAATGATGTGGTATCCCACGAATATCGTACAAAATTTTATCTATATATCTATGTAATTTGTAATAACTAAAATGAGTGCGATATGGTATAACTTATTCCACTGTGATATAGAAAATTAAATTATGGACTCGCGAAATCACTCGTGAATTAAACGTTCCCTTCATCAATAAATTATAGTTTTATCATCCTGTATAAAAATAACTACGAATTGCTTCAAAATTGAACTTACTTTAATCTAAAATAATTTAAAAAAAAATAAAAGTAGTGGACCCCATTGTGAGAAACATTAACTTTTACGCTTTAAATTTAGACTAAGATTACTATAATGTTTACATTGTCTTATACTTTATTCCTCCACCATTTTTTTTCTTTTTAATAATACCTACGTTAGATTCTTCCATTATGTATAAATATATTTGTTATACTGACTATATTAACAATTTCAAAATAATAGTAATGTGTAAGCTAAGCATGATGAAGTTGTAATGCACGGTCGCTCCAATAAGTTGTGTCTATTAATAAAAAATGTGTACGGTTAATGAATATTTTTTTATATTTATTTAAATACATAGGTAGGTACTATCACTTAAGACTCTTCCCCGTCGTGAGTCATAATATTTTAGTACTTGTGCTTATACCTATACCTACCGAACTCTTTGTTCATAAAAATAACAAATGATAGACAATTAGCAAATAGAATCCGTGCGTTTAGAGCAAAACAAATCGGCGCAGTTGAAGTTGTACTACCCAACCTACAAATATTGACTATTAATACACGCTCATAAAACATTTAACTGAATAATATTTAAATGTTATTAATTTTAATATTATTGTAATTTACGATACAGAATACTCATAAACAAGTATACATATAATTTTACTCGCACGAAAGACATTTGATTCATTATCTTTGTCCATATTTACGAGTATACGTATAACTTATACGCTAAAAAGATCTGCTACCTGTCACAATATCCTACCATCCTTACTTTCACAAGTTGGATCCGCCCGGATAAATTTTGGTCTGTGCGCCGGTTTGTTCTCTAAACAAACATCTGTCAATCGTATTTGTACATTAGCAGTGGCAGAGTATAGAGTTGCAATAACGTTTATGAAACTTATAGCGTTTTCAGCTTACACAGTGCCAGTGCGCACTGAGTGCAACATATCACGTGACCACACTGAACGAGTTCCGCCCTCATCCGGTGCCAGTGCAGTTTAAGCTGAAAACGATTTTGTTTAACTGCCATATTTGCACTGACACTATTGCACTTGCCTAGGGAGTCAGTGCACAAAAGTCGCACTGAGACAGTGCACAGTGCAAAATGCAACTTTTTCTTAAGCTGGAAACGCATCAGCTGATTAAAATTTGCACTCAATGACAAGCTGAAAACGCTCAGTGCAAAAAAGTGCGCACCAGTGCGCACTCGACTTGTAAGCTGAAAACGCTATAACAATCTCCTGATGCTCGTTAAACGATTTCAATCAATTACGAATGTCCGTTAAATAAAATTTGAAAAATATAATTCAGGTACATTAAAATCGGAAGTGCACAAGATATAAACTATAAGTTTGAGTACACATAAGTTATATTATGTTCGACATTAATTTAAAAAAAAATGCATTCCATCTTATTTTTATTCCATTTTAAAAACAATCATCCCCGATCTTAAACTCCCCCTAACCCTAACAATATTCATCATCATCTTTACTTGTTCTACCTACCCCAATGTCGTAATGCTTCGCCACCCTTATTACCGCGGCGTTGGCTGCTCAGCACACCCCTATTTCTCGTTGTGAGTGTCTCCATCAGCAGACTGTATTCTCCGACTCGTGGCTCGTGCTCGTCTCAGTCTCAGATTCGCGAGATCAATAAAGGCATCGTCCGCAGCTCAGACGGGGTGCAGAGGCTACGTAACCGTACCAAAGAGGTGTCAACGCTCAAGATTGTGACGGATACATGACGGAGAAGTGAAGGGATGCTGTTACGATGAGTTGAAATGGAAGACAGAGACGCAAACAGTGTGGATGTTTGAGAAGATTGTAGTAGTGTTGTACAATGAAAGATGTTTCTTGATTACAATCAATGATGATATAAAATATATGGTAACATAATTCAATGAATGGTGGTGCTTTCCCCACGTTTGAGAGAATAAAAAGTAACGTCTGGAAAGCGCCCTCAACTGTACAGCTAAATATATCGATATTATCGAACTCTGCGAATAAAAAGCAGATTGGCACACCCAGAAAGGGTAAAACCGGCTATACAAAACCCTGAAAAGGGAACTGTAATAGAGATTTTGTCAACACATCAAAACTTTTATTTGGTGATGAAACTGGCTGAAATTTACAGGAAACGTCTAAAATTAACTGAAAATTATTTACTTATACTCAATATTTGTCTAAAACATTAATTTGTTGTGGGAAATATTTGTTAAACGGCTAAAAATTGAGGTTGGAAGTGTTCTCGTTCTGTCGTTATACAGGGTGTTTCAAAACATGTGTCGGAAAATAAAGGGTGGTATTGGTTGGCTAATTATAAGAAAAAAAGTTCCTATTAACATAGTTCCGCAAACGCACCGTTTTCGAGATACAGGGTGTAAAAAAAATATTATGAAAAGCATGAAAAAAAGTAGCAACATGATCACAGAACTTTTATTTTACAAAACTAAGCAATAACATAAAAAACAAGAAAAATCACAAAAATTGTTGAAAATGACCTCCTCCTACGGTAACGCAGGCTTCCAACCTACGTCTTAGTGACTGATGTACCCGTTCGAAAATGCCTTAAAAAGTAGCTAATATTAATGCTATGATGTGTACAAAAGCTGAGTTTTATATCTCAAACGGTTTCTGAGATATCATCAAAAAATAATTTATTTTTCTTACACCTGTATCTCGAAAACGGTGCATTTGCGGAACCATGTTAATGGGAACTTTTTTTCTTATAATTAGCCAACCAATCCCACCCTTTATTTTCCGACACATGTTTTGAAACACCCTGTATACCTTTTCAACTTCTTTTTTTTACAAAAAGTAACATTAGTTTCAGAAAAAGTAAATTCAATTTCGGAAAAAGTAAATTCAATTTCAGAAAAAGTACCTAACTTCAATTTCAGAAAAGGTAAAGTCAATTTCGGAAAAGGTAAATTGATATTATTTTTCTGAAATTGAAGTTACTTTTTCTGAAATTGAAGTTACTTTTTCTGAAATTAAATTTACTTTTTCTGAAGTTGAATTTACTTTTTCTGAAATTCAAGTTACTTTTACTGAAATGGAAGTTGAAAAGGTATAGTTCTCGGAGCACTATAATGCACCGCTTTAATAGGCTGTGATGATACCTACTTATTTATTTATTTCCTGATATAAAATGATGGGTTCGCATGACAGCTGTGGGTGTTAGGTATTCAGTTGTGACCTTTAGGGTCCGGGTTCGAATTCTACCAAAATCATTTGAAAAGAAACTCCGGTAGTGCCTTTTCCACGATAATTTAGCGAGCCCATGAGGAGACGCATTGTAAGGCCCCTAAACGGTACAGATATTTCTTCAGTACTGAAATCAGGCAATAATTAAATCAGATTGGCAGCCGTGATGGTATATTTATTTACATGCATTGTAGCTTTTATAGCTGGATTTACGAAAGAAGACTATTCAAGGTCACTTGTTCGAAAAGAAGGAATACACAGCACTTTATGCATCAGTAGCTTAGCAATATCTCATGTTAGAAAGAGAAAGATTACTAGATGTATGTCTATGTAATTAGTGATTTTGAATAGTGATAGAAATATAGAAAAAAGTACAAGCTCTAGATAAAACACTTCATTCTTGCTTTTCAAAAAATTATATTACATACTTCTCACTGACTAGGGTAGTACGAAACTTCTCGGAATACGGTATGACTAGAACCGTAACTCAGTCGAATCAAATCTACTTCTCACTGACTAAATAAAAAATAATAATCAGCTCTTGACATAAATGTTGAAAAATTGAGTATCAAAAATTGTAACTTTTATCGTGGACGAAAGAATTCGAACAATTATAATACTGTTCAATTTATTGACAAATAGCAATACCACAGAAGAGAATACTATACCGTAATATAAACAGTGGCAATATCTTCCTTATCTGTGAATTAGTGGTAATCAAAAGTTATTGTTTAAAAAAATACAATGATAGTCAATATAAAAATATGGTGGAGGTGCCATGAAAAATATGTTTAGATTTAACTTCTTAAGAGTTCAGCAAGTTACAAGTTTGTTGGTCCTTTGTGGGGATTTTACGTTGATAATATATAAAATAAATGTCACTGAAACAGAGAGAATTTTTGTCATATTCTTCCAACAATACTCAGGGGAATTCACTATAACGCGATATTTAAACGAAATTCGCTATAGGTTAAAAAAGAATATATTTAAAAACAGAACTAAAATATTTGTGCGAAGGGTACAAGTTAATCAAGTTATTTTTCTTACAATATTCATAACGTTAAATCTTTATAAAAAAAAATTATGTACATTTTTGTTAAGATCACGTAAAGTAATGCACAAAAGATCAAGCCGGCTCTGTTATGCCCATTTGCTCCACCGGTATTTAAAATTTAAACTTGGTTTTATTCAGTTAGTCAAATAAATGGAGGTTAATTCTAATAGAATATTTTTTTAATTGGAGTGTCAAATTGAATTGACTGATTAAATAAAATAAATAAATAAATATATCATCACGGCTTGTTACCCATTGCTGGGTGTGTCAATCTGCTTTGTATACAGATATCGGTAATGATGACATATTTGTACTGTGCGGGCGCTTGCCAGGCGTCACCTAACGGGCACTCATTGCTAGCGTGGAGAGAGCACCACAGGGGTCAGTTTTGTGCCATTTAAAATTGGAAATATTTGGCGTCGGTCGGGATCGAACCCGGTTCCCCAGATTCGCGACCTGACACTCAGGCACGCGGCCACGAGACTAACTGAATAAAACCAAATTATCAGAGTTAGTGGTCAGTGGTGCAATTGGGCATTAATAGTATAAAAGATAGTAAGAATTATTAATTATACTTGTGTGCTTAACATGATCTTCCTTGTGAAATGCTGAGCCCTGTGAAAAATCCTCGTCAATAAATACCCCCGGGGCATTGACGAATGGAATGCAGCTCGCTGTACTTTTTATTCGAATTATTCTCTCTCTATTCATAACCTCACTTTTGTGTCGCACAAAAACTTCATAGGTGCAAGCTCAAGCTTTGACAAAAAACTGCAAAATGATTTTCCAAATATCGATTGGGGAGTTTACAGAAAGGACGACCCTCCCCAACCCCCGGCTTATCAATGCCGCAGCGACAGTCGCGATTGTCCGTCCATTGTGTATTGTACGCCGGTTAAAAACCTCTACGAGGCGCTCCGCTTTTTGCGATATCAATTTAAATGACAAATTCTACGTCAAAGGGAAGGCAGGGATATAGACAGTAAGTGCGCGCGCAGATATGTAGATACTACAGCTGGTTCATTATCTTATTGTTATTGCATTAGTTAATTGACTATGTATTGGGATGGCTAAAGGGATGATTAATGGTAATCTAATAATAATACCAGCTAATTAGACGATGCACTTCATGCGATCAATGTAACACCTAATATAGGACAAAGCTGCATCAATCAACAATATATAAATAATTGAAAATTATACTGACAAAACCGCCTTTAACAATCTTTGAATAATAATTTTCCTGCCCCATCAAATGAAATAAGGTTTTTATAAAAACATCGACGGCTGATCATCCTCCTTTTACCCTTTTTAGTATTCGTTACTGCAGAATTTTCTTTCTTAATATAAATTATACGTAAATCATAAATCACTTAACGCAGAATTTTACAGCTAATTAGTTTATTATAAAGATAATACTATCAACAAATATTTAATGAAATTTTATTTAAAAATAAAATTAATCGGATTGCAAAGTCAAGATTTTAATAATTATTGCCAATCAATTGAAAAAATTAATATTCCTAGTTGTAATATTTAATAAATAATGACTAAAACAGAATGAAAAAACAAAATTAGTACAATTTGAAAAACTTTACAAAAAAAAAATAGTTGGATGAGTTGGTAATGATAATAACACATGAGTACATTAACGCTACTTTTAGATAATTTCAGGAATATTTAGATACATTTTTTGTATAAATTGTGTTTATACTCGTATTCTACAAAAGCTTTACCAATATCATCATTACCAGTGGTACAAATAACTAAAACTTACTCACAAGGACAATTTTTTGATATAGGTATCTTTTGAGTGTAAGATTAAACAAAAATCTATTGTTGAGATTAAATAGGTCTGTTGCAAGAATTTTTATATGCCTTCTGAGTATTAAATTTAAAAAGATATCATTATTTAAATAACCTCAAATTTGAAAATATCACCAAATATCCATCAGATATTTTACAATTAATTTTTGAAATTTGGATAATATTTTGAAAAAGTCACGTGATCTGAAACAGAATGTGACGTCACAGCACATACATCTTCATCGGCTCCAATTGGTCCCTTTTTAAGTGTCAATTCTTTGTGTTTTGTTACAAGTGTTATGATAAATATATTGTCAAAGTTGTCAAATAAGTGTCAAATTTCGTGTTAGATCATAAAAAATTCAATATAAAATGAATACTTTACAGTATCGTCTTGTGCCTTCTTGCAAAAATGCTGCTAGGAGCAAACCTACTATTGAATTTATAAATATGCCAAAAGATGCGAAGAAAAGAACATTGTGGCTGGAACAAACAATCGTTTTCTGATATAAATTTAGCCAACATTCAGCTATAGACTTTCGGTAAACTGTCCGATTTAACTTGAGTGTACTCTATTAGCCATTATTACTTTATTACTCATTTATAATGGAAAATGTCAAATGAGAAGTTTGTTATTAACATGTGAAACTATCACCTATACTTTTTTATCTAAATAACAAAAATAAACGAAGGTGATAGAAAAACTGTTTTTCTATTCGCTATGAATGACGTAATGTATGTGCTTCTACGACACAGGAGTGGGGGGTTGTTTTTCATGACTATTTTTGGCGCCAATCTTTTTATTTAATTATTTACGAAAATAACAACAAATTAATAACAAAATATTTATTAATAAGAATAATAATGCATAACCTTTCATTTAAAATACTTATTGAAAAATGTGAAACAGGCTCATTCGTAAAAAGGAGCTTTCATCAACCATAAATCACCCTTGAGTTTAGCTCATGAAAATCTGATGAAATCTGTATTCACCTACAATCCATTGTCTACAAATCTCTTCCGTTTTAGTATGTAAAATCACCCCTAAAATCGATAGGAACGCATTGTAACGCATAGGGCATACACAGGACCGTCCAAGCGGAACGCGGAGGAACAACATGACGTTGTTACTCGTGCACAACGCTCTAATAATGCCCTGTCAATCAAAAGTTGAAATTAACGAGACATTTGTTAGGCTTTCACTTTAATTAAAGGTACAACTAGAAAGTAAATAGTCTAAAATTTAAAACATACCTAATTGATGAAAGAGGGCTATCTGGTATAATATTCTTTTTCAATCTGCTTTTTATCAACAGATTTCGGTAATGATAATGACCCTTATTACGAGCGTACTTTTATAATAAAAGCGCTTTTTTCGAGCGCGTTTTTACATTGGGTATATTTTTATGAGGAGTGTACTTCATAAAAGCGTTTTTATTATAAAAGCGCACTCGTAATACTGACCAATGTATCTTATAGCATTGAGTGCACTTATCAGACGACATTTCACGGGCTCTCGAAGTTAGGAAGTTGTTATATAGAGACAGGGTTATGTTATGGAATTGTCATGGAATTTTATTAATTGTCAACGATTTCTTTGCTGAGCTCGGAGAGTATATTTTAATGATCTTTCATATTAATTATTATTTTTTTTGATGATATGCATATATTATTTAGGTATTTTTATTTTTGTCTTAATCATCGAACGTATGATTTGAATGGCTGCTAAGTTGTTTTTTCCACCGTTACCGTTTTTTAAACTGTTCCAAAAGTTGTCAGGTTTAGAATTTTTTAAAAGAAACTAATGTAATTAAACTAAATTAAGTATAAGAAATGTTATCGAAAAAATTAAATTTCATCAGGTAGCCTTGTGACAATGTCAGCAAATTTCAATCTTTGAACTTGTTAGCCGCCCTGAGAGATCATCACAAGAAAACACGTTTATTTTATTTGAAAGTTGTTTAAATTCAAATCCGGCACGGTTAAACCACAACTAGCCAATAAACTCACTTAACCAAAACCAATTATTGTAAAACAAACTAGATTTTTTATAATTTCTGTTTTACAGTCTGTAAAGGAGTTTCAGGAAGTCAAATATATGCTGCAGTTTCTTTGAGATAAAAGTAAAAATCTGTAAAGTGATGTCGAGAAAATGTTGGAAACGAGTTTGAAAGTACAGCGAGCGAGTGAGTACTACTCCACTACCATCAAATTCTATTTCACAAAACAAACTGTGAAGTTCGTAAAACGCAATAAATTTTTAGAGCATTCTCTTCCGCGAACACAAATTCCAGCTTCTATGCTGTGCGCTTCCAGGGACTGCATTTCCCGGAAAGTTAAATGGAAACATTTATGACACATTTCCAGATGAAATTTCCAGTTTATATTCCAGTTGCGGGTAATCTTTTCCAGAGCACATGTTCCAGGAAGTTATTGACAAAAACTCTCCTCTTTCGGATCATTAATTCGCCTGGAATTTCCATCATTACTTGATGGAAGACGCTCGGGTAAAAGCATTCGTATGATGAGATTTTAGGGCTGGGTAAAGGATGTGACGTCATTAGCCGAGGATC
This sequence comes from Harpalus rubripes, assembly GCA_963082715.1. Lineage (NCBI taxonomy): Eukaryota > Metazoa > Arthropoda > Insecta > Coleoptera > Carabidae > Harpalus > Harpalus rubripes. Next base: position 39,259,780 of record OY720449.1, read on the forward strand.
CGAAGTTGATTAAAAAAGTTGGCGACATTTTTCGCCGGGTGGATGTCGATGCGATGAAGGGCGGAGTCATTTCCGGGAGGCACCGAACACAGATACTCTCAAAATGTTTACAGACTTAAGAATTTCTTTAAAATTAAATGATCGATGTTTTTTTTTTTTCAATAACTTTTACAAAAATAATCTTAACAAATTGTATCTGTGTACAAACTCCATTCATAAGGAACTCAATTTCATTTCATGTATGTATTATTATGCAGATTTTAATGTTTTAATGTTGATATCTGATAACTGACTGTTATTCTAACATCTCAATCTGAATCTGTTTGACGCCAGTTTCGAAGTAATTAATCCACAGAAGCACAAGTACATGGTTATGGCTTATAACCGAAGTTCTATCCAACCAGTTGCACTAGGAGACGGACGTGTTTAATTTAACCCGTAGTAATTGTATAATTACTAATATTAGTGAAGTGAAATATTGCAATAAATACAGGGTATCCTACAAAAAAATATCAATGCATGATCCACATAGTCTGTAAACAAATATAGGAAAAAAATATTAATTCAGATATAGCCAATCTCGTCGCCTACAGGAGTATCAACCTCTTGAAAATTATTTTAGAGGTGTATATTGCACTGTGTAATTAGTATATATGCTCTTTTCGTTCTGGCTCAAACTCGATGGCATGTGTGTACCATGGAGATAGTTCTTCAGCAAGCCTTTAGATTTTAGGGGTATAGTCCCTGAAAAGGATTACACAAAAAATATGAAACTTGGTATATTTGCTAAATAAAGGAATTTATTTTTTAATTTTCACACTCCCTGATTGACTATTGAAGATTGGTGAGTGTATAAATCTAAACTTTTTATTCTTATATCAATATTAACAAACACTCGAAAAATTTTAAGCAGTTCGTTATAATTTTTATCAGGGCCCGGAAACCGAACCGAAAACCGTTCCGAACCCACCTTTTTTCTGAACCTGAACCAGAACCCGAACCACTGTTAATTTGGTCGATATGAACCCGAACCGGAACTGAATCCAATATTTTCGGGTTCAAGAAACCTGGTTCACTGAACCAACATGTTTTAATACTTCTGTAACACATAGTTGCAAATAGGATTAGTTTTGTACTGAAATAATTATCTTTAAACAAAACCTACATCTTTAATATTTTATTTCATTATTTGGAGATGAGGAAGATTTATTAGAAAGCTAGTAAAACATCACAAAAGCCCAAGCAGAAATATTACAATTAAAATAAACCTAATTTACAAGTATATAGTTCTTAAAAATTGTGAAGACGTCCAAAGACTTCCAGAAACTGCTAATATATTAAATTTTTGGGAGGGACAAAAATTGTTACACTCCGTGACGTTGCGCAAATTGAGATAGCAGTTACAGCTACACAGGTTGGTACGGGCATTTTCTGTACTAAAATTATTTTTGCAACTTCAACGAGCATAAATATGTCTGAAGAAATATCAGACATTTTGATTATCAGATTAAATGAAAAATTCTTTACAAAGTAAATTTATTGGTACGGGTATTTTTAATGAAAATAATTGATTTTGTTTTTCATTTATATTATGTACCTAATAGAGTAATATTATTTTGTTATTATTGAACATATCACCTTTTATAAACCATACTCGTATGTACATTTTTTTTTATTTCAGATACATATTATTTAATTTTTCGAACCCGAAACGGAACTGAACCGATACCGAACCACTTAAAAATATTTTTTCTGAACCCGAACCGAACCTGAACCCAATTTTATTTTCATTTCTGAACCTGAACCCAAACCGAACCCATTTCTCTGCGGTTTCCGATCCCTGATTTTTATCCAGTAAAAACAGCCGACACTGAAACAAATATCGGAATTTAAATGGTCAAGTTAGATTCTATTTTTTCAAAAATTGTAAAAAGCCGTTTGGAAACATTACGATTGTTTCTGAATATGGGCATAATTGGAGATAATTGAAGTGAACAAATTTGTTAGTCATATTAACAATTTTTTAGTTCATTACTGTTTTCTTATGGCTTAAGGCAGAAATCTAAACAGTATTATTTATATTTTTATTATAGAAGATAGTAATTCTATACTTTCAAATTATGCTAAAAGTTCTTTGCCCAACATCTTCAACATAAAAATGTATTAAAATTCAGATTGGAAAATACTTTTGAGCATGATTTCTAGGAATTTTCTCTATGTTCGTTATATCGGGAAACTCGCTAACCAAGTTTGCTACCTATATCCGGAGTATGTTGTACTTCGTTTGGTATCTATTTAGAGTCGCTGATCGAATGAACTTCCAGTTGAGCGGAAGTTACGCGTCGACAAATTAACACGTTCACGTTGCTCGATCCTCACTCATTACTCTATTGAGACTTTTTACTATAATTACTACTTTCAGCCATCGGGCTTGCGGATCTAATGGAACTTCTTACTCGCAAACTTCAAAATCCACTCATCGAATTGTTTCTCGATTCTTCGTCAGCACAACAATTAATTTCGGATTTATATTACCTCTTTAAAGTTTTAATAACGGAATTATACGCATGACTAGGGCTTTCCAAGTTTGGATTATCCAATTAGTTATCAACAGGCTAAAAACTCTCACTGAAATATTTACTTTGTAATTAAATATCCAATCTTTTAATTAAACATTCTGCGAAAATTGAGAAAGGAGATAATTAAACAGTAATGTGTAACAATTAGTAGCGTTCCTTCTTCACTAATTCTTAATAAAAGACACATTTTTCTTTTTCCCTCTTTAAAATTGCTTTTCGTTAAATCAGCACAACTTCTACTAATGTTTACTTAATATCCAATCTATGTTTAAACATAGTATAATAATAATATACTATATAACAAGTATTATAAACGCTGTTTTAGTTTCATTAAAATTTTAAAAGTCTTAGTTACTTATTTTACACAATAAAGTTGCTTTTCGAGTTGTATGCAATAGCGCCATCTATAGCGAATAAAACAAAAACTGCAGGTAGCTAACTTCAGCCTGTGTTTAATGAATCAGCTGTTAGTGATCATAAGCTTGACGCCGTGTTCAATACATGCATAACCACAGCTTGTCAAGTTGTGATTAAGATTAACAAGTAAAATTTGAACAATGTAAGTAGAAAAAATCTGATGTGGCCAGCACATTACCTTCCGTTAGTTCTATGTATTTTGTAAAAATGTCATACAGAAAATTCCTTGAAAAAGATTATATTTCTTGTACATTACCTTAAGGCAGTTGTATGTATTTTATACCAAACAGAAACTTTCTAACAAAAGATCCTATATTTCCAGTAAAATTATAACATAAACATACTGTCAACTACACTTGACACTGACACCTTTCAATCAGAATTTTCTATTTTCTTAATGTAGCAGCTGTTTCCAGAGTTATAGCAAAGCTGACTAATATACATGATATTTATTGTCTTTATAATTTTTTAACTCTATGTCCATTTAATATGAAGCATAAAATGCATTCAAATTGTATAGAGAATAAATAATTCTTTAATATTTATAATAACATTAAATGTGAAAAAATGATATTTAACATCGTTTTTTCAAGAAAAACTGTTAAAATCTTCAAATGAGGGTACTTCCGGTTGACCAATTATAACCAAAATCTAATCAGCTCTTCACATGGCTGTAACGAAGAGGAATACGAAAGAATTATAATTTTTGGAATTGTAGTATTAGAGTTATCGCATTAGAAAATTTTGTCACACACAGACACACAGACACACACACACACACACACACACACACACACACACACACACACACACACACACACACACACACACACACACACACACACACACACACACACACACACACACACACACACACACACACACACACACACACACACATACACACACACACACATACAGACATCATCGTAAAAATAGTGAAATCGTATTCTAGGGACCCTAAAACGTGCTTATTCATCAAAAACTCACCACCGAATTTTTTGACCAAAGACAATACCTTCCTTACCTAAAGGTGACGGAAGGTAAAAAGTAGTTATGGTACGAATGGTACAAAATGTCACTTCACAATTATTTTTAATTTTTATTGTTAGCAACGCAAATTTTATTGGTTGTTATGGATATGTATTTACTTTAGTTGGTACCAATTAGTACCCACATTTTTTTTGTTTTTTTTACTTCCTTGTACGAAATAAAGGAAGTATTGTAATCGCGAAAAATTTCGGTTTTGAGATTTCAACGGAAATATCCATTTTGACCATCTCTGAATCCATTCTGACTAATTTCGTCGTGACGTCTGTACGTACGTGCGTATGTATCTCGCATAACTCAAAAACGGTAAGCCGTAGAATGTTGAAATTTTGTATTTAGGACTTCTATAGCATCTAGTTGTGCACCTCCCTTTTTGGTCATTACATAATTTCCAGAAATGGTACTTTATTTGAAGCCTATAATAGATTTTAATGAAAAACTATATTAAAATATAATCCAAAACGTTTCAAATTTGGTATATAAGACTTTTATATCAATTGGAATAACATAGCAGATTTTGGTTAAAACAAGCTAACCGGAAGTGATATATTACCTGAAGTTGTTAACAGTTTTACTTGAATAAAATGGTTTCATTTTGATTTTAGAAATAAATGCTTCAAATAAAAGTTTTAGAGAATTAAATTCTGTGTCTAGCACATCAAGTATTATTAAATTAGCCCTTTGTATAAGCGAGATATGTATATTTAAAACTTATATACTTATATACTCCGACGCCAAATATTTCCAATTTTAAATGGCACAAAATTGACCCCTGTGGTGCACTCTCCACGCCAGCAATGAGTGCCCGTGAGGTGACGCCTGGTAAGCGCCCGCACGGTACAAATATGTCATCATCATTACCGATATCTGCGTACAAAGCAGATTGGCACACCCAGCAATGGGTAATATGCCGTGATGATATATTTATTTATTTATTTATATACTTTTTGGTTTTTGTAATGAATGGATTAGGACAAAAAATAACGAAAAAATAAAAAATAGATGTTAATGTCAAATTACGTCAAATACGTGCAATTTTATAATTGGGTCTATACTTCATATTAGTCTTGCGTACAAGGAAGTCGTGTGGTGTCAACATCAGATTTTTTTTCTCTGCATTGGAGTTAGGTTAGGCTAATAACATTAAAGCGCTCGCACCCCTCGATCAATGCAAGTACTACAGAAGGTATCTGTTTTGTGATAAAATCGTTCTAGTGCAATTACTAAGAGTCGTTAATCTCATGCAAGGCTGCAACAGGGAACCCCACGTATATTTTGGACGAGCAAATGTTCAGATCGTCGCGTTCAAGTGTGATTAATGCTGTATATATTACCTGATAGATTCAAATCGATCTATTAATAATAGTAGTATTCAAAATATACATAACATATGCACCTCCACCTTGCAAACGTATGCTAGAATATATCTTACGTTGTTTGAAACTTGTATGAGTTGTGTGCGCATTCTATGTGATGTACGAGTACATCCTGGAAGTTATTGTAAGTTGCAGGCATTAGAGTAATGTTTACCTTTCTGGCAGGCAAGCAATCGCTCTGGGCTGCTGCATCTTTCATTTCCTCGGCTGGCCTCATTATGCACTGCGAGTTTCGTTTTAATACGTCGCGCTCAAGTTTTCAGCTTTCAGCCGGAGGCAAGCAGCCATTCTTGTCTTCTCAACTTGTTATTGTGTTTGGAAACTTTTTAACTGCATTAAAATCTATTTCGTTTTGTTCTCGGGTGTCTTTACCCTCTTAAATTGTTTTTAATTTGTTGGGAATGTCGGAATTGAAATAAAAATTAAACTTGGATTGCGATGGGAAAACTTACGGAGGTTTTATGAAATATTAAATTCATTGTTATGTGCTTTAAGGATAAGGACTTTTCTTTGGAATAGAAACAAGCAACACTAAAATTTTATTGTAGAACGTTACTGAAATAAATACAGGTAACATCAAAATTTACAAGGTATGACGATATATCTGTGGCTTATTGTAAGTACTATCAGTATCACTTTGTGTCTTCCGAAAGGAATTATCTACAAACTTTCAGCAATAATTTATTTATTTATTTATTTATTATGAATACTCAACAGGAACAAATGTTCCCAATTACAGAGTACTACTTAGAATACATATACAATGGTACATAAACAGTAATGAGTAAAATCAAATTTTAATTAATTAACAATGATTTGTAAAATATTCCAATATCTTATTTCTAAAGGTTGACATCGAATCAGAAAAAATGTCAATTTCTACAGGGTTATTATAAAATAGATTGATTAATAAACATGCATGACGTAAAGGACTTTTAAATTCATAATTTGTACTAGGAGTTTTATAAGAAAAAAAATACCCTGTAACGAGGATTATGTGACCGTGGAATAAAAATGTTTAGTTGAAATAAAAGACTGGACTCTATTATAATGTTATTTAGCAATTTGTAAATAAACAAGAAAGATTGTATGATATGTCTGTTTTCAAGTGAAATCATTTTGAAAGTAGATAAAGCCGAACTATAATGAAAATCAGAATAAGTAGGACGTAGTTTATACCAACAATATCTTGTAAATTTACATTGTATTGCTTCAATCGGTCTAACAGAGTTTTTTTATAAAAGATGCCAGATAAGAAAGCAGTATTCTAGTTTTGCTCGCACAATGCAATTAAAAAGGGATTTAAAGGTTGCTAAGTTCTGAAAATCACGAGAATTGCATACAATAAATCCAAAGATTTCATAACTGCATAAAACAGTGTCATTAATGTGAGGAGAAAAATCGAATTTTGGATCAAATAGAACCCCAAGATCCCTTTTTACGGCAACTCTAGATAATTGTGGATGATAGGAGACTTTTTCATCGAAAATGTCATAATATCACATTTCGATGTATTAAATAACAATTTTGCCTTGAGTGACCAAGTTAAAAGATTATTAATATCATTTTAGAGTTTTAAACAATCGTCAACTGTATAAGCAACTGCATAAAGCAGGCATTGACATTGAGAGTAATGTATGCAAGTAACTATGTCATTAATAAATAAATTGAACAACAGAGGACCAAGATTAGAACCCTGAGGTATACTAGAGTCGGCAATAAATGGCTGTGAATAGAAACCATTATAGGAGTAATAATACCTTAACCTAAAGTATCTTGACATTTTGCAATATTAATGTTGTTTTGACAGAACAACGGGTGAAAATTAGAGTGGACTGTACACGAATGAACATTCGATTCTTGTGACGTCAAAAGGTATACGCTAGTGGTGACATGCGACTAAAATTTCAACTACTTACATTACTACTCTATTCACATTCCTGTTTTAAGTGGAGATGATTTTGATAAATTGAACACAAATATCTATATTGTAACAAAGATTCGACACTGGGACTTTGACTATATCAAATAATAACACCGCCATAAAGCAAAATATTGCTATAATAATTACATCATTCTTGAAAAATGGTAAATGCTGATTAAATACTACCAAGAAAATGAATTCCTCCTTTTAGTTTGCTTTCAATTTGTTACAATCTAACACTATCCTGCTGCCTTCAGCAAATCTTCACGTTAATAGCCACCATGATTTAATCTAGTGCTAGTGGCAACTATGACTAACTACATCATTTATTTTACCAGCTAGAGCTTATACCTTAATTACTCTTTCTAAGGGTTGATATCTTCAATCAGGAGGGTGAAGTGCATTGCACCCTCGCAGAGTCATGTGCAAGGGGTATGAACAAGTTAAGTAGGTATTAGTTGCACTATGTGGTGGTGTGCAACAACCCAACGCTAATAAATACTTGTCTGTTTCCAAACACAGGAAATTGTAAGGGAAGAAAGGGTGATTAAATCATGTAATGTGCAACTATGAATTTGATTGACGAGAATAATATATAACAAAGGATTTGAAAATGAATTATCAACAATCAAAATTTCTGTTCGTAAACACTCGTTACTGTAGCAGTAGCAACGCGCATTGTTTTAAGATTTTTTTGGACTTTTAGAACCCACAATATTCGTTGCCATTGCTGTCAGATTTGCTTATGTCTTAGTTTTCTTCTTGACCCAAGAAAATGTTTAAGTTTGTTTCGTCAAATCCTTTAAAAAAAAATACTCGTACAAAATTAACAGGAAATAGTAATAAATTAAACGATTAAAAAAAATACTCGTACAAAATTAACAGGATATAGTAATATATTAAACGATTCTGATTTTGAACTGCAGTGTGTTGTAATAACTGTTTCACATACATATGTCTAATCTGTACAATATTAAAAGGGAAAAATTACCTATAATAAAATCAGTGAATTAAATTTTATTTACTTATCAGTACTGTATTCCATTATAAGTACCTGCATTATTATTTTATTGTTCTTTGTGAAATGCAAGGAGTCGTATTTGTCAATTTCAGTTTTGCGAAATTTTTCAATATCTTATCTATACATTCATTCGATTAATTCTTTTCTTCCTCTCCAATAATTATGGAATGGTATTCATTTTTGTTATACTTCATATCAACGCACTTTTTGATGATCCATAATGCTTATTTTCTGTCATGGCCGATTTTTCATGCATTTAAAAATTATTAATGAGTTCTATAACCAAACAAACTCTTTTAGTTTATAAATAGACTGTAGTTCTGTAAAATACAAATTTTCGAATCTAGTCCCGAAAGTCTTACTTTCTCATTCCAAAATAAATTGCGCGGACAATATTTTTTCGTACCTGCGTCCATTTTGACTAGTACTACAGAACTCAATATCGTCCAGAAATGCGCTATTACTGACCTAGGCCGGAAAAAGGAGTTGGCATTATTGTTCTGGTGATATGTCAATGTAAGATTTTTTTCAACACAAGAATTAGCAATCTTTAATTGTTGTAACTATTTGTCATAAATATAATAATAATATGCTGTCATTACTGACATCTGGTATAGATTAATTATAAGTTCCAACTTTAGGACTAGTTTGTTTTGTAACTACAACTAACTTCACGTGATACAATTGAGTTTCCGCCATCTGTCATTAAAAATATGCGAAATTATATAAAATATATATAACTAATGTTTGTATGTTATATATTCAATAGATATAAAATAATTACGCATTTTAAGCTCAAATGTAAGTAATTATAATTAAACTTGCAATGCAAAACCGATAAAAATATATGTTCATCTTTTAGGTTATGTAACATAGAATAAAGTGTAGAGAAATATACGAAGAATTTATGGAGACGTCGGTACAAAAAATCTTATGTATCACACGCCCAGAAACTTTTGCGAGATCTCGTATTTGCAGGCCTCGCTTTCAGCTCGGCCTGTCAAAATAAACTCGGTCTAGCAAATGTTCATTTTCTGGCCTAGTGATATAAATAACTATTTTTCAGATGTAGGTTTTATAATCAAATTATATATTTTAATCATTAAACAAATGAATTTAATGACAGTACAGAGAAAATTGAATATATCTACTCTCTGGGAATAATAAAGTGGACAAGATATACAACGAGTACATAGAATAAATTTAAACTTTAGTGAGATTTATCTTTAGACAAAAAAAGTTTTATATACTCTGCGGTAAAATAATTTTTACCCTAATTAAGTATAATGGAACTCGCGTTAAAAAATATTACATCCTGTTCTATTTCGTTGCCCTATATTTCTGACAATCTGGGTCATAATCTAATCTAGCTCATTTAAATAATTCTTGGAAACTTAGTTTTGAAACTCGTTCATTTGAAAAGTTGACCGGGGAATAACAGACATTTAAAATAATAAAGTAGATACAGTGTATAATATTTGTACATATAATATATTCGAATAATTAGCTACACTAAATTGATTTTGCATTTATTATTCATATTGGTGCACAATATTGTAATACATACATTATATAACTAAATTCCCTGTAGTATATTTAGCATAGTCCCGTAGTCATGGGATGTATCGTAATAACATATTAATATCCATCTTTGAAAGAGGTACTTTATAGGTAGTATTAATTAGTATTGTCCTTCAATATTGTAATAATATAACATATGTACATTGTGTATTATAATTGAATCCCTGTAATGTATTTAGCATGGGCTCATTGTCGGTTACTGGTAGGCACGGTGTAATATTGGCTCATTGTGTGGGTGTACGCGTAGCACACGTCGCTATTCAGGGCACCGTATCTGCTCCCCACACACGAAATGCATCATGTCCATGTAATTACTTTTCTGCTAATCCGCTAATACTATTTTCCAATATGTTGGCTCGTTCGTGAGTGTCAGATAGACTAGTCAAGTACCTACATGCCAGAATTCCATGCATAATAAGCGGATGCTGCTAATCTGATTATTGGAGATGATGATAAAATAATATATCAGATATTTTACTATGTGTTCTAGTCTAGCTTAATGGTTAATCATATTCCAGCTATGTTTACAAATAATATTAAAAATTTAAATCATAATAAATAAACAAACTTGTACTACAATTTGTATTTATTAAACGGAATTCGTTTAAATTATTGTTTGTAATAAAACAATTTACAATCTGTTGTATTTTTACTTGAATTAGAAATTGTACTGGGTATTAATTTTCATCTTTTACAATTACAACGCCTTTGACGGCAAAATGCAAACATGATCTGGGCACTTGTTATTCAAAAAAGGATATTGTAGTATCATAGTCCGGCGCCCGTCATGTAAGTATTCAATTACAGGATTTTATTGAAGCAGGGAAGTTGCTCTTTAAAGAACTACAAGATTAGTCATGTTAAGAATTTACAAGACTATCTTTGTTCATCGTTTCGAGAAATAAAAATTTATGTTTACGTTACGAAGGTACCTAACTATTAAGGTGGATTTATGCAGCCTATTTTTTATTTTACTTTTTCTTTTCGCTTTTACTTTTACTTTAAGTTTAGTACTTTATGCAGCTACTTTAAAGCATTCATTACACATGCGCAGATGTGATTTTTCTGGCATATAGTCGCAAATGTAAATAGATAAATATATCCTCTTAAAATGGACAAGAATGTAATAATTTGTGCATACAAAAATATTATGACATAGTAAGTAAATATACTAACCAGTTTCATTTAATACAGACGCTATACTTTTCCAAACATTCTTTTCGGCTACTTTATCCTTGAATAAAATATCTGTTTTATCATATAAGTGGGGATATTTTTGATTTAAATATTATAATATACAATCTTGTTCTTGGCTGATTTTTCGTTTGCATAACCTAAAACCTACACACAAAAACAAATACACAACACGCTGACGTTTGTGAAGTGAAGCTCATGCGCAATTGCGATATTCTTTTACTTTAACGGTCTTAAGTTGAATGTTGGTCAACTTAGGATCTTAAAGTAAAATTAAAAGTGTGCACATAAAGCAGTACATATATTAACATACATTTAACTTTTATAAAGTAAAAGGAAAAGTAAAATAAAAAGTAGGCTGCATAAATCCACCTTTAGTTTTTAACTGTTAACAATAATAACTGCCATTTTAAATTATTAATAGTATATTATGTTATTAGGAGTAGAAAGCGGTCTTTTTGTGTTGAACCCAGCTATTGCGGCCGAGGCGCTAGCCGAGGCTAGGCAAGCTGGGTAAAACACAAAAAGGGCGTTCTACTCCGAATGACATATACTATTTTTTCTTCGAGTGTTTCAAAGATTTTTTGACATTTTTTTGGAATTTTTTAATTGTAGTGTTTACAACTTCAGCCAAAGCTGGCTGTGTACACTACAATACAAAAACGATTCAACTATCAAATAACAATTTTCAATATAATCTGCGTTGCTGTGACGACTGCCGCCGCCAGCGGTGAACTAAGACACTAACATTTTTTTACTAGTACAACAATACCAACATTTTTGTGCTAGTAAGACAATGAATATCTTCTATAGTGTGTGTACAGTAGCATAATATGAATATTATAATACGCTTGAAGAAAAAAATATATATACTATGTATGTAATACGTCCGGAAAGTGTTTATACAGGATTCACGGGCTTCCAGTCATCCAGACTAGCCTGCGGCTGGTTGGTACTTGAATTTACCCTCTCATCCTGTAAGAGAACATTTTTCGAACTTATAACGTCCCCCTATTTTTTGAAAACAATAATTATTAAAATTAATCAAAAAATAGGGTTTTTATTAAACTTTTGAAATTTTATAATGTCGAAAAGAATTATTAAACAGAAAGATCTTACTTCATTGTAAAATATTTAATGATACAGAAAATTTAAAAAAAAATTTAAAGTTATTAAAATTTAACAAAAAGCCCGTTGTACCGGTTATGGGTCTAACGCCGCGGGTTCAAATCTGACCAAAACAAACAATTTTCGTATAGCAAAAAAGTGTCCTTTGTAGTTCTTGTTCTCTTCCGGACTCTGTGATAGCTCTTGAGTTGAGGAAATTGGCGCCTGGTAAGCAGTAAGCACCTTTTATGATACAGGTACAAGTATATATATATATATATATATATATATATATATATATATATATATATATATATATATATATATATATATATATATATATAAATAAATAAATAAATAAATATATCATCACGGCATATTACCCATTGCTGGATGTGCCAATCTGCTTTGTATGCAGATATCGGTAATGATGATGACATATTTGTACCGTGCGGGCGTTTACCAGGCGTCACCTCACGGGCACTCATTGCTGGCGTAGAGAGTGCACCACAGGGGTCAATTTTGTGCCATTTAAAATTCGAAATATTTGGCGTCGGTCGGGATCGAACCCGGTTCCCCAGATTCGCGACCAGACACTCAGGCACGCGGCCACGAGACCCCAAGTATATATATCGTTACCCAAATATGCAATGATTAAATATTTATTTATTTACTTATTAAAACTGAAACTTTATAAATACATAATATACAAATCTCAAATTTATTCTCGATTTGAAGTGAAATTTTACCCTCAAATCACGCTAATTTTATATATTATGATTGTAAACGCATACCTTTACATTGCAACTTGTACTGTTTCGCTGATTAGATTCTTGTTAACAATAATTAGCCCACAACTAGTGTTATGTATATTCTCATTGCCAGGTTGTTCGGTATAGGACAGATGTTCTGGTAGTTATGAGGGGTAATAAGGGAGAGACAATAGCCTTGTCCCGGCTCGCTGCACGCGTTACACCCTCCTGGGCTACCCCTTTGTTTTAGCGTAACGTCTAGCAAGGGCTGAACACTGGGCGGACACTCTGACGCAGCCCTACCTGTAACCCTACAGCTGCCACCAAGATTATAAGAGATGGACGAAGGAATTGGGATGGTTACGTTGTAAATTGGACGAGAACATTATTAAAAAGATTGGGTTGGCCAAGATATGTAATGTAATGGTATGTCAATTAAAATACAATCCAAATCGGGATTTAGAATTGTAACGGTGAATGAGCTTACATCCAGCTGCACTGACAACAAGCCTTTACTTTTTCTACAAATGAGGCGAGCTACACTAATTATACCTATAGTCTATACAGATTTTCTAATTTGAGTTACTAAGGTGATAGTTTTAAATTGAACATAATTTTTACGTACTATATATTTGACAGTTTAATATTTATTAAATAAGTTGTTACTACAATTTTGCTGTCTCCGCTGTTACTACTTGTCAATACTTGTCAAATTAGCCGAAGAGAGAAGATCTCCTGAAACTGTATACGGGTATTATGTCTTTGTGCATCAGAGGATTCTTGAAATTATAATTGGGTCCTATACTCAAAAAGTCAAAATTTGATACCTTTTTTCGTTCTCGACATATTCGCGTTCAAATTGATTCAAAATTCCTTGGTGACTTTACTATTCAATTCTGCGGAAAATATTGGTTAAATAAGTATAACAAGTTTCACAGTTTAATCCACGTATTTAGTCTTAATTAAATTAAAATCGAAATTTTAAAAAATCGCAAATTTGAAGTTATATCCGACGATTCTTTCGGATTTTAGCAAATGCATAAAAAAATTGATCTCCGTATATACTTTTTCCGTAGAATTGAATGGTGAAGTTCCCATGCTTGAATTTGCACCCATTTTTTAATTATGGATGTTTTTATACATGGAGAAAAATCGAAATATACCAAAATTTCGTAAATTTTGTCTCAGCCCATTTTTGGGACTATGATACAATAACATCCTAATTTTCAAAATAGATGTAGATAACAAATTTTCAAGAATATATTTCTAAAAATACATTTGTTATTCAATGGAAAATATAATTGCAGACATTCCAGAATTATTTTAAACATCTTATGCTCAGTTGCAACACTGAGGACTACATTTCAAACTACACTTTAAAAAATCAAATTTTGATAGTATTTATGAGTAGGTAATATGAGATTTCATTTCGGATTAGAGATTCACGGGCTTGGCTTGAAGCTTGAAAGCTTGGCTTGGCTTGGTTTGAAAAAGCTTGAAAATTCAAGCCTAGCCAAGCTTTCGACTGTCTTGTAGATTGGTTGAAAACAACCTTTTTCAAGCTTTTCTTAAGAAATGTCGTCAAAACCGTAATTTTATGGTGGTAAAGCACTTTCTCATTGCTTCGGCACATTTTTGCGAACTTCTATGAGTTGGAGTTCCTAAAAGGACTAGCCTTCTTTATCTGCCAGTTTAGTAAGCTTCAAAAATTTGTAAATAGGAAACTATACCCTTCATCATTCTTATTATTCAAAGACCACTTATTTTCTCAATCTGAACCAATTAATCGCGCATTGTAGTTCGCGCACACAATCAAGTACAAAATTAATTTATAAAAAGTTTTTAAATACATAATGATAAATGATAATATAATTTTATTGTATTATCCTTTACCTTCATTAATATAAAATGTATGATGAAAAATGATGATGCAATTTTTTTTTGCAAATGCCAATCATTACATCTAGAACTATTTAATTTTTTTAAATACTTATTACGTATTTAATTAAATACTTAAATTTTTAAGTAAGTGGCATTGAGTTTCAAACCAAAAAAAATATTAAATTTATCTGATTACATTTCACATAACCTACACTCTACATGTTTTAACTATAGAGTGGTGGGAAGATAGGTGCAGTTTGATCTTATTGTTTGATTGGGTAATATCGGGGTATTATCCAAACAAAATACAAGATCAAACTGCAACTCCCACCACTCTATAGTTAAAACGGATAAAGTATAATCAATATTCATTTAAATTTTAACTAACCTGATTCTAAATAGCAAGCATCAAGCTTCAACACATAATATTTATTACTCGTATTTAGTGGAATACTACAAATAGATAATTTTGCTGCTGATTAAAAATTATAAGAAATAATAATATAGCCTAAAATATTTAAAGCTTGAAGTTTTCAAGCCAAGCCAAGCTTTGTTTCCATCAAGCTCAAGCCAAGTTTAACAGTAAAAAAGCTTTAAGTTTCAAACCAAGCCAAAGCCAAGCTTTTTTATTTCAAGCCAAGTAGCTTGGCTTGGTGAATCCCTATTTCGGATCGATATTGTAAATTTAAGTAACGTTTAAAATTTAATTATCATTGTAGCAACCGACCATTAATTAAACAGTGGTATCATATATAAGGTAATAATCTGTCATTTTAAAAACTGCATATTAACAATAATCCTATCAAATTACCCCAATTATAACTTTGTCGTTTGACAGTCCTATGGCAGATGAAGATGAAACAAAGCTCATATTCGGTTTCAGTCTCAAAACAATGGCAGTTTCCACTCCGTGCACTTGTTTGGGTTAATTAACCCCCTGGAAACCCCTCTCGCACGTCACTGCACTCATCCAGTCTGAAATATTCATAACGGTGATGCACGCCGCTGCATTGGCAATATTGCAGGGTTTTATTTACTGCAGTGAATGGCTGTTTTTTGTAGATTTTATTCGCAACGCAATATCTGTATTTACTATAATTGGAAATGCGTTTTTCAGAGCTGCATACGAGAGGTATTGCCGTATTGGTATTTGGAAACATGAAGTGGAATTCATTAAATTTTTCTCATTGGACGTTATTGTAAATTTCCTGGAATAAAAATGGACTAATATTCCTGATATGTTTCGAGTCCAATTAGTAACATTTTTATTGAGAGCAGACAACATGATATTTATTAATTTGCTAATTATTTGAAATTCGAAAAATTTGTGCACAAATTCGAAATGAAATAGCAAATACGAATTATATTCCATTTTCATTACACATTTTATTTGTTTCACCTTTCAAACAGTCAACAATTATAATTATATCGATAAATTCAAAAACAAATATGTATAAGTTATGTACATAAATTTATTGCACAAATAATAATTTGTTAAATCAATGCTCGTTTTCAATTATAATTATTCTCATTAACTTTATGTACAATTGACCAGTAGGAGTAAATAATAGTAATAATAATTCTATTCGCCACAAAAAGAAATTCAAAAACATACAACAATAACCAGTCAAAACATACAGTTACAAAAAAGAGTATAAATATGTATATGTCCCCGATGAAACACACTTAACTGAATTAATATGAGTTTATTTTACATTCATATCTTTTCTGGTTATTGAATAAAAACGTATTTTGTAAGCATGTATTTTGCCAGATGCCAAGTGTCACCGGGTACCTATGTTCTTAAATGGCTAGTAAAAATACAAGGGCAGTTCTGGTAGCCACAGAAATAAATAAACATCAATAGTTAAATAAATATATTAATTAAGGCCGGTCAAAGTTAAAAAAATTATATTCAATTGAAAAAAACAATGACGAGTTAAATAATCTTTGAGCGCTTTTTAAAAACTATTAACGTTTTGGATTGCGTCTATGTAATCTGGCAATCTATTAAAAAAAATTATCGGTATGTTAGATGCATTCTCGTGAAAATTTTGCTTGCGATGTTTAGGAATAATTTACCCGCATTACGTGTGTCATAGAACTCATGAACATTTATTGTTAGAGAAAAGTGTATGATTTTTTTTTTTATAAATAATGAACATTGTAAAATAAAGATACAGGGAAGTGTAACGAGATGGAGAGTTACAAAAATATCCCTGCACGAAGATTGAAAACTACAGTCCATTATGGCTCTAACTATCATTTTCTGGGCTGTTTGAAGTAGTGCTAGTTCCGAAAAATCGCTACTTGAACTGTCAAATGTCAACTTTAATGGTAAAACTTAGATTAATAAAAATAAATTAAATTGTAAATAGCACTTATATCAAATATTATAGGTTCCATTTACAAAAATATGAAACCTATTCTTGTCTGTAAATAAAATTTTAAAAATCGAAATAGCCCTACTTCGGAATTAGTGCTACTCCAAGAGGTGAGAATACGGGCCATTGTGTTTGTCTTATAACATGCAATTGATATTTGTTATTCTGAGCCCAAGAAAAATTAAAATTGCAGTGCAAACCAAGAACTTTAGTATATGTAACTGGAACAATAACGGATGCAGACAAACTGAAATTGCGTCTTTTTAAAATAAATTGAAGCAACTGAGTCTTGCCAGCAATAAGTACACCATTTATGTTGCACCAGTTTTCCATGCTGTTAACACAATTTTGAAACTCAAGAGTTGAGGATAACGTTCGACGAAGCGGCTACTATAATAGAAGTATCATCTGCAAAAATGCATGATGCTGAGGAAAAAAATTAGGGAGGTCATTAATAAAAAGGAGAAAAAGTAAAGAACCAAGTTCACTTTCAGATTTATGTAATATGCCCATCAAGATTTATTTGCACAATTTGAAATCTGTTACACAGGTATGCAGTTATCCAGTCAAGGGCATTTCAACGAATACCATAATGAAATAATTTATCAAAAGTATATCATGAGTTTATGACTTATGGTACCGAAAACCTTGGCTAAATCGAAGTAAACTCCAGCAGTGCAATGTTTACTGTCAAGGTGTTGAAGAATATTACAGAGACTAAAGTATAATGTTCAGTAGTTTTATTTTTACAGAATACATACTGATTAGGCCATACGATGTAAAAGGGATAAAAAAAATGGTTTAAACGAGAATTCATAACTTTTAAAAAAAAAATTGAAAATGCTGGAAGAATGGAAATAGGTATATAATTCTCTATTTGATGTTTGTTACATCTCTTGTGGACATGGACGACTTTTTCTGGTTTAAACTAATTGGGAAATATACTGCTCTTAAAATGTGTGAGGGGATTAACAATTAACAACCTATAGTAAAAGAGAGCATGGGAAATCATCTATGTCAGCAGAATGCTAATTTCCAATATCTATTAAAATATTATACATATATTTCACTTGCGTCGACTGGTTTTAGAAAAATAGATGAGTTGTAATTAATATGAGTACAAGAAACAGATATAGTGTTAATAGAGGAGTTGAGAAATGGGTGGTGAATAGAGTCGAAGGACAAGTTACTGAAAAGATTAGGAATGACATTAGGATTAGGAAAAGTTATGTTATATTTCCATTTTCATATTGAAATTATCGCAAATTCTATTTTTATACGTAATATAACAAGTGATATGAGATATGATTATCATCGATGATAATCTTGAGTGAAACCGAGTTATAGATTTCACGAGTCCGAATGACGAGTAAAATATGCTGCTTCGATTTCACGAGCAATATCTTCGATTATTGATTATTTCACGAGTTTATATTTAATAAGAGAATATAATGCATTTTTGTTGTGAGTTTTTGATGAATAAGCACGTTTTAGGGTCCCTAGAATACGATTTTACTATTTTTACGATTATGTCTGTGTGTGTGTGTGTGTGCGTGTGCATGCGTGCGTGTGTGTGTAGGTGTGTGTGTGTGTGTGTGTGTGTGTGTGTGTGTGACAAAATTTTCTAATGCGATAACTCTAATACTACAATTCCAAAAATTATAATTCTTTCGTATTCCTCTTCGTTATATCCATGTGAAGAGCTAATTAGATTTTGGTTATAATTGGTCAACCGGAAGTACCCTCATATGAAGATTTTAACAGTTTTTCTTGAAAAATCGATATTAAATATAATTTTTTTCATATTTAATGTTATTATAAATATTAAAGAATATTTTATTCTCTATACGATTTGAATGCATTTTATACTTCATATTAAAGGAATATAAAAAATTATAAAGAAATTAAATATCATATATTAGCCAGCTATGCTATAACTCTGGAAACATCTGCTATATTAAGAAAATTCGGATTGAAAGGTGCCAGTGTCAAGCGCAGTTTACAGTATGTATGTGTTATAATTTTACTGAAAATATAGGATCTTTTGCTAGAAACCTTCTGTATGGAATTTGTATAAAATACATTCAACTGCCTTAAGGTAATGTACAAGAAATATAATCTTTCGCAAAGAACTTTCTGTATGACATTTATACAAAATACATAGAACGGACGGAAGGTAATGTGCTGGCCACATCCGATTTTTTCATATGAATTTGAATATCTTTGAAAATCACCTGATAACCTTTTCAAGAGAAACTTGTATGTATTTGAATGATATTTACCATACGATGCGTAGATGAAGAGTATACCTTGCGTGGCGTTTTTTGGTAAATTAATTTTAACGGGATACTCGTATGAAAACCATAAAAAGATCTAAGTTGTTATTCAATAAACTCTACTCTTATTTTATAAATATTTATATCGATTTTATTTATATACTGAGTTTGTTAAATCCTATCACCTATTAAGCGAAAAACAAAAGCAGCCACAACGCATTGTAAATTTATAACTTACAAACACCGATATGTATTTATTCTTTTCCTGAATATTTCGTAACATAAACTAACCAAGCACAAAAACAATGCCCTGGTCAGTATGTATGTGTTAGTTTTCTAAACATAACATAACGTAACCTAACCTATAAATATTACGTAATTTCGGGCTTTGTTCGTTTTAAATTAATAATTATCAACAATGTATTATAACCGTATTTCGCTCACTGAGCTATTTCTGTCTTGAAGCTTAACCAAACACTTCGCACTTTATATCATTCTCAACTGATTCCCAGTCCCATCGAAATAGCTGACATCATAACAGTTTCATTGGAAAACATCAATCATTTTTCATCGCCTTCTTTTGTCAATTCAAGACCTTACCAGTATAATATTGTATCACTTCACCTATTTTGCTGTGCTCAAGTTTTTAAACCAATTTTTATCAAATGTAATAAATAAGTAGACAAATGTCACAGGACATTGGCAGTAAAATGGTATAATCGCTCGTCTTTTCGTTCATCACAAGAATATTCTAAATCATTTTCATATTTGTACTTATTTACGATACACAAATAAAGTCAAAAACAAGATTAGCAATAATAGCAGCTAATAACAAACTACATTTTATTCGCGATTGTAAATTTTGTTTGCGTTTCGATCAATCAAAGGACAGAAATCTTGTCCCTATCTTAAACAATAGTGTTCCACTTTATAATTTCTAATCTGAACAAGTTCCTATAATTTCCTGCGAACACTGAGTTTAATTTACAAAATTAAACCAATTCAATTAGATATACTAGCAAACAAGCTCTGTATCCTAGCAATTTATCCCTGGGCTGGAATTTATTTGTATTAGGAATTAAATGAATGCACAGCATGCGTGTGCCACTGATTTAGCTAATTAACTGAAACGATGTGATTTATAAAACTGATTATTTTAGAGGGAAATTTCATTACTTCATGAATATGGAATCCTCGCGCATATGAAATGATCTAATGGTCGGATCTGATCGGAGAAATTTGTGTACATGGTCAGTTTACAAAGGTTTAATTAACAGCGGCACAAAGTTTTAATAATGCACTGTTCTCGCTCCCATTTAGTAATTAAATACTACGGTAAACGCATTTCATTGCTGGCATTGTGTAGTTAGTAATACAATATCAAAATAATATACCTAGAGACAAATACAAATTACTGAATTCACCGAGCGCAGTTTATTTAATTGTGTTGCGCTCTGTTTTTCAATTCTCTGAAAGAAAAACACAAACACCAACAATTCTATAGAAAAACAAATCTACATTAAATAAATGCAACGCTTTTATAACTTTTACAATGATATACACTTTTATAATGCATGAAACAGGACCTTTTATTTATTTTTCAGTGACAATTTTTCTTTGACATTTATTTCATTTCAGCTTTTTGAAAAAAACTTACTCACCTACATTAGGAACTTGAAAAGAAAATATTACATCAAAATTTGTACTTGAAAAAATTCTTATTGCTTTGCATAATATTGTGAAAATGAATGTGACAAAAATTCTACCCGCCAGTTAAATATTGAACAAGTTTTCTGTACTCGGGTTTTACAGATGAAAACAATACAAGTCGTATAATATTCTGACTTATTTGTCGACTATATTTGATAGTTAAGCATATATTTATACAAAATCGATAAGAATATTAATAAAAATGGGAGTTGATCCATTGTTTCCTGCAAAACACTTTTTTGTAAATTACCTACATAAAAACTTAAAAATGGCTCTTGATTAGATAGCTAATATTAAAAAGCATTTTGAAATAATTTTACGATTATATAATAATTAAAGCCAGAGGTGCTCAAACAGTCGATCGCAAGATAATTTTAGGTGATCGCGTACACTTGCGACATTAGTTTGCTCTCGTTTGCATTGTCTCAAGTTCCTATAAATTAATTGTTACAGTTCAATTGTTTAAAACAAATGAACATAAACAAATTATACGACGTTGGAAAGCTAAAAAAATCTCTTCAATGGTGTAACTTTCCAAAATGGCGTCCATATAAAAATTAAAACTGTAATATCATAATTCGAAATTCAACAGAGATAAAAAAATTAATTGAAAGAAAATG
Source organism: Harpalus rubripes (assembly GCA_963082715.1). Classification (NCBI taxonomy): domain Eukaryota; kingdom Metazoa; phylum Arthropoda; class Insecta; order Coleoptera; family Carabidae; genus Harpalus; species Harpalus rubripes. The sequence goes on from OY720449.1 coordinate 39,281,652, forward strand.
AAAATATGCCCTAAAGAGGCGCAAACCAAAATACAGTATTATTTCACATTTGCAAGTTATTCGCAAAATTCCATACTAAGGCAACTAATTTAATTGACTTTATATCTTTTATAATGATCGACATCCCCATGCAGGGCACGTTTTTTGGGACACCTGTATAATTTTGTATATTTTTTTTCCTGCATAGTCGATCACTTACCGCCAAAAAAATGTATGGTCGATCTCCAATATTTATAGTTTGAGCATCCCTGATTTAAGCTTTATTATACAAAAGTCATCCTATAATTATAAAGAATACGCATGGTTCATATTTTTTTGAATTTTATTTTATCTGTTCAAAGTAAAAGTAGTTTCCTTCATTCTCACTATTACAGCATCAATCTCTTCTTCAGACGAAATCCAAAAATAGCCAAAATTACATATTGTCAAATCAGCAAGTGAGTATGGGAGTGTTCTATCAATAGGGGATTCCACCTTTTTTTTCTTATAATTTCATCAGAAAGTATAAGTAAAACTAAGACTATTGGTGAAAATCCAGTGAACTATGGTCCCCCAAAGTTTGAAAATATAGATGTGATGTCACGAATATAATTTTTTATATAAAACTGTTTTCTTCGTGGATCTACAATGTTCTTGAAATATATGCTATTTTTAAATTATTTAAAACTGTTTGAGAACTGCAGTACACTGGACTGGTAGCCACGTGTCTGCTATTTGAATTTATCTACTTCCATTGGTAGTAGATTCCATCCCCTAATAAGTGACGAGCTGCTAAAAAAAAACCTTATTTCCGAAGTATTTCAATTATATCATTTAATTTCATTATTAATATTCATTATTTAGCATCTACTTTTATTATTTTTTACTAATTTCACTTAATTCGATTAAATTGTAATCCCCTATTTTATAGGTATGTATATTTTTCGCCCAAACTTGAAGAAAATGTTCTCTGGTTAATTCCATGCTGACGATTGATTAACAATTGACTAAGTTCTATTCTAACTAACTTAATGTTCAGATCTTAATTTCAAATGAGTGATAAATAGCTGTTTAAAATAATAGTGCGAATTTTGTTTTCAAAAACCCAGCCGATTTTCGTATTTTCAATAATTCCACAATGACCCTCGTATTATTATTTTATGAATATTAATTATAGAATGGTCTCATGACTGAGTGTGTTATGTAATCGACGTCAAACTTGAAAATTATTTCTATATTTCACAAAAGTGCACGACAGCTTTGAGAGCCCGTCAAGTGACGTCTGTTAAGTACACTCAACGGTACAGATATATCGTAATTACCAAAATTTGCGAATAAAAAGCACATTGCCATATCCAACATTGCGTATTTATCAAGGTATTTATTAAATGGTGCAAAACTGATGGATTGAATGTATGTTGATATTTTAGTCATAAATTATTATATTTTATAATATGATTATGTCCTTGTAGTTTCAAATTTTTTTAAAAACAAATTAAATAAAACTATATTTTTCTATATAATATGACGCTACATAATACATTCATTTTATAATGCTGCAAAGTTTTTACTGCCACTTGTAGAAATAATCTGAGGAACTTCAGAGTATAAATAAATAATAAATATATCATCACGGCTTATTACCCATTCCTGGGTGTGCCAATCTGCTTTGTACACAGATATCGGTAATGATGAAGTATTTTCACCGTGCGGGCGCTTACCAGGCGTCACCTCACGGGTGTTATTTAAGTAAACGTGCAACAATAAATAGACAGTAAATCTGCCAATAATTTTTATTTTACATGCTTTCTATAAGAACTGGAGCCCATTAAAACTAATCAATTACGTCATGGTTCAAAATTTAATAAAAATTGGCATATCAAATTAACGGAATATAAATTGTACGCCTACACTGAGAGAAGTAGAATTCTGATTAAAAAAGAATAACATTGATTTAAAATATTTTTCATTTTCTATACAGCGAAAACAATCCCGTTTTCTGTAAAGAAATTTGAAGTTTTAAACACCAAGTTTTATTTGAAACCGTAATCTACTTCAACGAAAACGGAAAATATTTTAATGTAAACAATTTATTTATTTGACTAAAAAGTGTACAGTTTTGTTTGAAAATTAGTAAGTTCTTTATCCAAAATACATCATATTTGAAACAAAGCGTTTTGCATTGAAATTTTTAATGTTCAATAAACACGAATTAAGTTTTCATATAAATGAAATATTTTTTCATAGGAATTGTAATAGTTTTAAATGAAAAAAATGAACATACTATATTTTGAATGAAATACAATTGTTTTGAAGAAAAACTTTTAAGTTTTAATAAAATAATAGGTATTTTCACAGGTTCTCAGATTTTTTTTATATAAATTGCTTATATTTATTTATGGGATATATACAGGTATGCAAAAAATAATTTACATTTAATTACATGTCAATGTCGGAATTTGAACCATAGAACCAGATGTGCTGGTTGAATTGTAATCACTTTCAGTCGGTGTTGTTATTTCTGCAGATTCTAAGGAAAGTCTATCGTTGTCGGAGATTATTTTAATATCCTGTAACTAATTTGAATATATATATATATATATATATATATATATATATATATATATATATATATATATATATAGGGTGAGTCTGGGAAGACCCCCCCCCTTTAACTTTTTTATTATAAGTAATAGAAAAAAATGGCTCATATAAAAGTTTTATTATTATACATAGGTATACTATTTGATGGCAGATGTACCTAGATATTTTTTATAAAGTCAGGTTTACAAGATACGACTATCAACTTTTATTTTTCGAATGGCAACCTATAATTATTTTAATAAAATAGAAACCGCCATTTTTTTCTCTTTTCAACGATGTATTATTTTTTAATAATGTATTTGAAAAATTTCGAGAAAAATGAGATAATTTTGAAATATTAGAAATATGTGTGTTCTTCCTTCTCAAGAAGTCCTTCTGAAGAAGTCCTTCTCACGAAGTCTTTCTCACCAGTCAGTCAGTTTGTCATCGTTGCAGTCATCAATATTAGTAGCATCATCATCTTCTTAGAAGACCCCCTCGTGTTACACCAGATTTATTAATTAATTATCTACCACGTACGTTTTCTTTAATAAACATATTAATATGAGCTCCTTCGTAGTTTTCTTTAGTATTAAAAATTGACACTACCGTTTCTAAACTTACTGTATTAAAAAAATCCTTTTTTATTATCAAGCAGTTTTTATGACCGCAATGAATGATATTTACATACACCGTTCTATCTCGTATCTTGGGTATTTTCAATGCAGTATGATCCACAAAGCAAACTATGAGACATTTTGATCGTTAGAGGCCGTAAATTCCGTAACAATGGTATGAGAGCAGTAAAGCCGCTATTACGCAGAGTGCACGAGCGATAAAGCACTTAGCTTGTGTGCATTAATAAAATCACGTGTTAAAAAGCAATTCCACCAACACTACCCGCGACAAAGTGGAGGGCGTATAGCCGTATGTAGCGACAAATGCACTAACGTGATTACTCACACTCAAATGCTACATATTGTACGTGTAGGCTAGGCTCTCGCAAATACAACACTTGCTACAATTAAATATTATAATAAATTTTGTTACCTAGTAATTATTCCACGTAATATTTATTTATTGTACGAGCGTACAACTCTGTAAAGACTACTTTAACACATCTTTACTCTAGTGTGGCATACATTTTTTCCAATGTTTTTTACCTACCGCTACCCTTGGTAAGGGAGGTATAGGGATCGTGCTAAAAATCGTATGTCGAGATTTTGGTAAATGACCACGTTTTAAAGTCCCTAGAATCCAATTTTAACATTTTCACGATGATGTCTGTGTGTATGTGTTTGTATGTATGTGTGGATCCTCCACTGTAACTCAAATACTATCATCATTCAGAAAATATTGAAACTTTGCATTTCGAACTTTTTCTGTAATGAAAACAGCCCATTAGATTTTGGTGAAAATCGGATAACCGGAAATGGCACTTTACTAGAAGCTCAAAATAGTTTTTCTTCGAAAAATACCTTTAAATGTTATTTTTTCGAGACTAATGTTATAAAAATTAAATATTATTAAATTTTCTATAGGTTTGCATAACTACTTTTTCTACATATTTTTGGATAAATTTATAAAAATATCTCTATACTTTAAATCCCAGATCCTACGCTTTAAACAAACAAAACACAGTTATTCAAATGTATGTAACTGACAGATAAATCATTTCAAAATAATATTAGTAACATTTTAAAAAGATAAAGGTAAATAGAACAATAGAAAAGGAATTCAATACAGTTTCCAGCAAAAGTACCTAAATATGTAGGTATGTATTTAGATTAATAAAAATTAACGATTCATAAAAATGTTTAAGCTAATCATCATTTTTGGATTAGTGAATTCTATTCTATCCCAGTATTTAAAATTTAATCTTCATTTTATTATAGCTCCGGTGGCCAGTGGTTAGAACAACTCCTCATATCATGAGTGCCCTCGGGGCTCTGGGTTCGAATCCCACTAAGGCATGGATGTGTATGAATGTTGAGGGGTTTAAAAAAAGGTAGTTACTCGGATTAGATTAGACTATATTTGAAGAAATAAACTGTCAAAATTAGAGTAACATTTGCTAATCCAAAAATAAAGATTAACTTAATATTTTTTGTGACTCGGGCTGTAAATGGCGGGAGGTATTTCGTTGGCCACACCAGATTTTTTTCTATACTTTAAGTATCTAATGAATGATTACATTCATTTTTATTCATCCTCATTATTGAACTGTTATTTACTTAACAAGATTTCATTAGATAAACTGTTACTTTCTAAGTAATGTATGAGAAATAAACAAATTACTGATTTCAGCAACAGTTTCCAAAATTTTAATATGTATCATTACGGCTTATTATCCATTTCTTAGAGTATTAATCTGTTTCTATCCGGTAATGTCGATAATGACCATATATCTGTACCGTTGATGACGATTACAAGATGTTACCTCAGTGACTTGGAGAGAGAACCGCAGAGGTCGACTGATGTTTGAAAATTGTCAAATTTGTCATCGGTCGAATCGAACCCGGGCTGTCTGCATCACAGCCATTCACCTAACAGTCATGCAATCCCATTAAGCCCTTCCAAGTATTCTTTTTATATTTTATTCAAAATTTAAAAATATAAATTCTGTAATTTTTTATTTCGCAAAATAATGCTTAATAACAGATGAAATACCTAATAATTAAAATTTGGCGCGAAAGTTATGACGTCAGCATCACTCCGGCATAAGAAGAGAGAACCGAAATACATTGCCATTCAAATTTGAAACAAGTGTTTTACATACTGCATTGATGCCCGCGTCACTTGTAAGTGTATAAAAATATTTAATTTCATTAACGAAAATACAGAAACTGTAGTAATTTTAATTTTAATTTTATTTTGATTTATTTGTATAAAAAATTATAAAATATATATAATTTATGTACATAAATTATAAAAAGCCTTATGCTATTCGAAATAAAATATCATATTGGGTACCTAATGATTATTAGAAAATATTGGTGAAAACTGCAGCTTCATCATGTTTATGATAAATTTTATCAGATAAAACCAGCGCTTGTAGAAAACATGCCAAAATATAAAGTAAATACGAGAACCTCTTCCCCTTCGTGAATTACATAGGTTCGCAATTTGTTTGTTGATTCGGATTAATTAATTTTGTGTCCGTAAATGAAATGAAGGAAGTATTTATTTACTTTGTTTACTGGAACATTTAAAAGAGACGAGGGATATATATGAAATGAGCTCACCCCTCTTGCAGTTAAATCTGAAAGCTTCGCAAAGTTTGTCATTAAAAATACATTCAACAAAAACATGGATATAAAGCTTGTTTGAACGATAAACTTCCCTCTAGAGAAATGATTATTACTTTCAATGTTGGATAATCGATTGTATTAAATATTTATGCAAGTGCATTGCCAAAGTTATTTCATTTCTCACATGACTTAATATTTCATAATAAACAAGTAAACCGACATAGTTTCAACAAATTAACAAGAGGTATAAATATGTAATTATGTGTACCACTTAACCAATTGTAAGAATAGCAATTTTAAATGTAGGTAAGACATTAAATTTTCATTATTTGAATATGTTACATTATCACTGTAATTAGGAAATGAAATTTGCAATAAATAATTATATACTTCATACAGTACTGTTTTGCTTTAATTGGTAAAACAATTTCCTAATACACGAAATATACACTAATGCTCAAAAGTATTACTCATTTACACAGCCTCTAATTCATAGCGGGTTATATTAAGACCAGGTAAAACAACCTACCCTAGTATCCTAGCGTCTCAAGTTTCTCAGAAACAAGTATGAAAATTGTCAATATAATCTAGTATTTTCCCGCCATTATTGTACGACCTTCATTAAAATCGCTGCAAATTAAATTAACCAATAAGATAAAGACCCACATGAAGTTTTTGAATATTTGAATGTGTATCTTAACGTCACAATACTACACAAAGTTTTATTATATAATTAAACAATATATTGAGAACGGTATACAAAAACAAGTTTTGTATAAATCGGCTCATCTCATACCAATATATATTCTTGTAAAAATAAATGGAAATATCAGAAAACATGGAAAGCACCATTACAATATTTCATTGGGTAATAAATCAGCGTGTTTTTCTGTTTCTCTTACAAACAAATAACGGGTTATTCATTTCCCCTCCTACATTGAAAAGTTTTGACAATCGGGTATTTAATAACCTAATCCCTGAGTCGAACCCGCGGCATTATAGTAATTTATTAAAGTGGACCGGATGCCACTTATTAATCTGTTCTTTCGAGCCCATGTCTCCGTCATCGCTCATTTGTTTTGTATTTTTTACAAGAATAAAGGTGTGCTGGTGTTGTAAGATTGGAGATTGTTTTTTCTCAAAGTTAATGAAAATGTTTTTAATTAAGTCCACCGTCGCTGTTTCTGGGAAATTAATTTAATTAATCATAATAATATCATTTTCTTCAAGAGTTTGTGTTAAATGTCACAAGACTTACAAGACTTTTAATTAAGTTGTAAACAATTTTTTATTTGCCACTGAACAAAATGAATTTTCCAGTATTTTCCAAGCCTTTTTATTACAAATGCTAGTCTTTGTAATCAAATATAATGACTTAATTGTGTTCATTTCATTGTTATGGAAGAAGTTTAAATAGCTAATATTAATATTGCACTTGCTCCCAGAAACAAAAGAATTACCCGTTGAATGTATAAATGTGTAATGAGAATTTGTATTTATTATTAAGCGATGTCCTTCGTGAATTAATCATCTTGGAGTTTCACTGTGAATAATATATGCGAAATCAACTGCAGCTTGTAAACTAGACTGCATGTTCATTATTTATTGTTTAAAATTCGAGAACTGCATGAAAACAGTAATATTGTGAAACGGGAACAATAATTATCGGAAATCTGTATAAATTTACAGAATTGAATGCTGCAAATACCTATATTTACGACCAAATAAAATTTATTCATCTCGTTTGATAAATGTTACTGGATTACAGTGTTTAATGTTTTCATGTACATTCAATCTCATTTACAAGATAGGAACTATTTATTAGACAATCAAAATATATGTACATGCATCCATTTTATTTATTAGAATCCTAAATATTTTGTGGGTCTACCCTTTAAACCTTTAATGACTGTAACAATTCTTTTGGCTTTTTTTAGTGGTTTTTTGAAATGATATTTTATTGACTTAACTTTGTTTCAAAATATCCCGCAAGTTTTAATTTGAATTGAGATCAGCTGGCTCTATGGATGAGTTTCAAATGGCTTATCTTTATTATAACTACACGGGGCCTGTCTAAAAGGAATTCGACCTTTAATTTTCCCGCGAAAAATAATGACGATAGGTCGGCACCACTTTCCTTCATACGCATGCGCCTGAATTATCAATTCGATATCGGGTACGTCATTTGCTGCTTGGTACCTGTTGTGTGAGGTGTTGTTCTAAGTATTCGTCGGATTTCCGATTCGTTCGAAATGACTGAACGTGCTAGCAAAGATGCTGCATCATGTTTTGTCAAAAGCGAAACAATTGGTAAGATTCACCAGGTGTTTGGAGACGATGCCATGGGAGGAACACACTGAAAGGATCCCGTTTTGAGAGTAGAGATAATGGAAACGTGACGGCGGAACTGCAAACCATTCCAAAAGAAGGATTCCAGAGGTGTTTCCAGCAGTGGAAGGATCGGTGGGCAATATGTGTGGAGGCGTAGGGGCCTACTTTGAAGGGGATTAGGATCCCACCCTCCTTAGGTACGCAGTATTTTTTCCCCAGCCGATTCTTCTAGACAGGCCTCGTAAAAGAAAAGATTCGTTAGACCATATTATTTTTGGCAACACTCTATACAAAATTTAGTTGGGATTTCCACAATTTTTCATTATTTTTTGTTAAATTTGATAAAAACGCACTATTTTTGTATTTTTCCAACTTATTAAATGCACGAAAAAATAATACATTTTATGAAAAACGCTTGTGAAGTCATAAATCTACAAGAGAGAAGTATTACTTGTCCCCTGTGGAGGCAAAACTAGGAATAGAATGGCAAACAAAATAGAGTGAATATAGCATTAAGGGACAATGGGGACAACCGCGCAAATCGTAAAGTCAAACATTAACATAAAACATTACTATACAATCTTGTCACACAAGCTTTTAACACTGTTCACATGTTTTTGTTTATATTGCATTTATTTAAATCAAAATTCGTTTTATTACCATCAGGTCAAACAATTATTTATTATAATATTAATGTAAGAAATGAATAAACTAACCTCTTTTTCTTAGACACTTTGGAACGAGTCAATATAATTTTGTATTTACGCGCCAGTATGAATACGATAAAGACGCATTGGAAGTTGTGGCTGCTTTCCGTATTATTCTGTTGTTGAATTTCAGAGTAAATAGATATGTATGTTTTTTTACACGATATTTATAAAAGTAATGTTTAAACGATTGAATTTAGGTACATGATTTTATGATTATGAAACTGTAAGATCTTATTCGCAAATGACGAGGTAATCGTTTAAAGTAGCGAAGCAACCGTCTATATTATATTTGTACAAATATTATCGCCGAGTGCATTAAATACCGACTGATTCTGTAGACCCGAATTCAAATTTGGCCTGAATGCATTCTCCACAACTGTTATGAGTATTATAGAAGGGCACATCTAGCAATAGCTGATGAATTATTTATTATAATATTTGAAGTTGTATTTGTTAGTATTGATTTTTTCCTTGGTGTCGATTAATGAGTAGAAAATCGGTGTTCGTTCCGGTACTTAGAGCTAGACAGTTGGGCTGGATTGGATGGTTCGGTTTCGGTTGAACGACCTTGGCCAGGGCCAGGATGCTGGACATGCAGGCCATCGACCTAAATCACCAGCACCAGCCACTTGCCAGTTGTTGCTCCAGACACACATATACGAGTAGATACGATACGATACAACACACCCTTCTTCACACAACACACCTTTCTTCACACAACACACCTGTTCGCTCTACTTTCATTCCCAACACAAGATTGGGTTGTTAAGAGCTCGAGAGATATATATTGAGAGGATGCTTACATTCTATACATTTGTCTTTCGAAGGTGATACATTTAGAAGAACATTCACTGCAAGCTATGTATTTCCGAACATTATAAATTTATTTTTTCTAACACCTACAGTGACACTTTATCCTCGCTGTCAAATGTAACACTTTAAAGGGAAGAATGAATAAAAAACTCTTTAGTCACTACTCACTAGTGACTTAAAAGTTAATACATATTTAGCAGCAAACAAAATTTGCGTTGGAAACTATCTAAATTAATTATAAATTTCAAATATCATCTTTATAAACACAAATACCCTTAAAGGGACTTGTTGAAATGTTATTTTAATTTCACTCGAGAATTGACATGCTGTACCTAATAAATTATAAACTACAAAAATTTTCTATATACTTAATAGATAATATATTCTCTTTCCACCAGGTCAAATAAATTTGGATAGTCTGTAGCAAGTACTGGTTATGTATATATGTTTGGACCATTTCTTTTTCTTCTAAATATAGTAAATTTACAATATTGCACATTAAAATATCATTGAGAAATTTGATTAATAGAATTTTGCAAGAACCTAACAAAAAAAGTTAAAAAGGACTCATGTTTAGATATATTAAAGGGGAGTAAATTAGTAACACTGACTAATTTTTATTATTTATTATTTTAATAGTTAATATAGCAGATACCTATCCTTAAATTTTTGTGAACAATAACTCTGTTTTCTGAGAACTTAAAAAATGTCTGTCATGTTATTATAATAAGTTATTCTGCATATTAAAGGTATATTAATATTTGTTCGATGAAATTTTTAAAAGTGCAGTGTAATGCAGTGCAGGTTCAACCTTTTCAAAATAAAAAATAAAAAAATCTGATGTGGCCAGCACATAACCCGCCATCATTTCCATTTTTAAAGTAGCAATGGACCTTTTCAATTTAAAAAGATAGAAGATATGCGCAATGGGGATCTGCGCATAGTAAGAACAACTGAGATCTATGACGCTTGTTTAGACGTAAAATGTGAGAATATCTCAGCTAACTTTAAAAAAATCTTATCGAATTTTTTTTTTATTGAAGTTAAACTGTCTAACAATGCAAATTTTCACTGAGAATACAGGTATTTTAATGACTGCAACATTTTTGACGTTTCGTTTGACAGCCCAACTGGCAGTTGTTCGCGCCATTTTCTTAATTTGCAGCGATAGAAACAGAAACGCTATAAAAAAAACTGCTTCAAAAGTATTTAGTAGCAGTTGTACTAAGTGATGATGACTGTATTCATCATTTTAGAATAATCCGTAACTATTTTTTATCTCGCCAATAAATTTAAATCTGTCAATCAATTTTAACTTCTCTGACTTTTTATTTGGGGTGATGAAAATAACCTGTCAAAACTGACATTTTTCTTATCGAACAGTCTGCACAAATTGCACTTTTCCGTCAAGCGCTTCAATGTTAAAAACAACACTGGAACTATTAAAGCAGACCGTAAGTAATATAAAAAATGCTGTAAAAGGATATATTCAGTGTTTACCGCGCACTGCTCATATTTCATCAACATTCATTTATATTAGTTTGTATATTTAAAAATCCGCAGATCTTTATATCGATATTTCAGCGATATACAAATAAATTGTGAGTGAGACATGCAGACATGTAAATTCTTCCTGCAATTAATAATATCTCGTCTATCCTTAATCAATGTGCGAATTCATCGTCAATTAGTCTAAGTTATTCCCATATGTCAGGGTGTTTTCTTGTACTAATTAAAAGCAAGTTGATAATTCATGGTGGGTAGTTGTCTTGTTACCCGCGCATGAGTTACGAGGCGTGGTGATTAGAGTGCGTCGCGTGCGTGCAGCTTGAGTTTGAAGCTTGAGCTGAGCTTTACTCTCCATGCTCATTAAAAGGATCGTAAACCAGCCGATAGTAATCGATGCATGGACCATACACACATAAACCCACAAGCACTTCAATTTTAAAGCCGATTCGCAAGCATTGTTTGTACAAGCAAATGATGAACATGTGTTCGACAAAATACAGGAATTTTATTGTTGCCTACAATCCTTACAAAATTAGAAATAGATGAGTTTACTTAGATTATAACTAAGTATGGATTATTCTCTGAAATCACAATTTCTTTTTAGCACATGACAGGTGAGCACTTGGGTGCACGTTTCACGTGTTTAGATTTATTTTTGCATCCATAGATTTCAATTATATTAAATTTGGCAAGTTGAGGTTAACTGTTAGCTGGCCTATTCAGAAACAAAAATTTAAACAGTGTGTAACTTAAACATTGTTTAAAATAATCAACATTAATTATAATTTTGTTCATTCAGAAACACGGTAACTAAATATTTAAACATCGGTTAAAATAAACACTTTAAAAAATCTAAACCGTAAAAATACGAATTGGAACGCAAATTCAATTATTATATCTGTCATACTGCTGTAATAATTGGACAGATACATGTTGAAATTAAATACGAAACTAAAATTAAAGTTAATTTGAAGAGAATTTGCAAATTTTAATAAAAAGAATTAGAAATGGATACAAGTTAAAATAGAAAACGGTCAGAAAATTGGAAGTTGGAAGATAATTTTTAGTTATTGAAGATAAAAATGGGGGGATATATCAACAAAAAGAAAAGTTCATGCTGAGAATTAATATATCTAAATTTGCTCTAAAAAGAAAAGAACCGGTGGCGAAAAAGTCGACAGACATTGACTGACAAATTTGAAATTATATAAGATCAGTTTACGAAAGACAAATTACTAAGAGGACGATATGGTCATAGACAACTTACTGCAAACTAAAACTCTGGCAAACAATGAAACTCGAAATTAGTTCGGCCACTACCATAAATTTAATGGTAAATTTAAAATGTAAAAGATTTCATGTAAAGAAATTTAACAATTTTTATTTTTAATAATGTATAGCGGAAGAAATACAATAATAATTCATAAAACTTTATATTGCATTAATTATAATATTAATTAAAGTATAAATTAGTATATTGTGTTCTAAAAATATCGTCTCTTAAATTTGGTCGATGGGGTGTATTTCAAATACGATTTACTTCTGAGTGATCCTCATCATTCCAGTTCTCTTCTTCATTTAATAATTTAACTATATTGTGTAAAACTACTAGTAAAGGTCAAAATTAACGTTCACGTACGTTTATGTTCATTTAGTTCCCTAACTTCTTCAATAATTTCGAAAACCTCGTCAATTCCACTCAGTTTGAAAAATATAAACTACCCCAATACCTTGTTTAAATTTGCATGTTTAAATTGCTGTTTAGTTACGGTGACTACGATGAAAAAGTATCTATCAAGGTGTCTATGAATGAGTAAAATGCGTCTAAATTAAAACAGTGTTTAAATATTTAAATAGTGTCTAAAAAAAGTAGTCTCTGAATACAAAAATGAACGAAATGTCAAAATTAAACAGTGTTTAGCTTGAACACTGTTTAAATTTTTGTTTCTGAATAGGTCTGTAAAAGAAAAGCGTTGCGTTTTCCTGCCCGATTAAACCATTTGCAGTGGCTACCGTCGTTCAATTTCGGAATACACTTTTATCATTCATTTTAAATTTAAAAAAATGTAAAACTTTTCCATAAAACAATGCAAGTTTATCGATAGTATAACCCACTGTAAAATTATAAATCTTATTGTAGAAGTTGTATATAAATTACGAAACTCATTGTAATTCCATCCTTGAAATAAGTAAAAAATGGTTGGTTTATATTTCGCACTCAACACCTATTATCTAAAAGATGCTGCTGTTTTAAAGTGCTTCATAAGATATTATTTTTTTGCAAACCCCTTTATAAAGAAAAAAACTGATTTACTCCACTACATACATAAAGAACCTCTAAGCTTTTTATTTGATTTAGAGATAACATTATTTTGAAGAAAATAAACAAGAAATTATATGCAAAATAATAACCCTCATTATAGATTTGAAACTAGTTCCTAAACAGGATAATTGAATAAATATATAAATATATTATCAAGGCATATTACCCATTACTGATTACTGGTCTTCCAATCTGCTTTGTGAACAGGTATCGATAATAATAATGACATATTTGTTTCTCAACAGGATTGCAAATCTAATTCTCTACTATCTAAGTAAATTAGAAATCGCAATATTTGTAGATGGATTTTTATGTTAATTTCATATTTAAGAGTCCTATTCTATGCCCTAAAAACTATCACCATGAAATAAACAAAAGTCATTGAAACATAATATACGAGTACATTCCTAGTTATAGTCTCACACAAACTAATGTGGGAAGATGTTCTGTTTAAGAGCACGAGCGAATATTTTGAATCAGAGGTGTGTACAGTGCAAACAGGGGGTTGCGAGCGCGTCCACTTCAGGAGTTGCGGAATTTTCAAGAAATTTAGGTGTATTATATTTCCTAATTATTAAAAAAAAGTTGTTTCCTACTAGTGCGTGAAAAGTACTTTCCACGCACTAGTGCTTGAAAAGTAAATAAGCGTTGCTAGGCAACATTAAAATTCGGTTAATTTACGTGTCAAGTATATAATTAGGTAGTAAATAATAATGAAAGTAATAAAATTTATTAAGAAATATAAATATACACTGTAAATGAGACAAATCTAATATGTTTTTTAACAGATTGAGTACTAATCTAATTTTTAAGAACATTAACATTTTTTTGACATGTATTCTAACCTAACCTAATTTTTAATATTAATATTAAATGTACAGTTTGTACATTATAAAAGACTAATCATCGTCTGTCTGAGATTCTTCCAAGTGTTTAAGTTACATTTTGTACAGTGTTATGAGAAAGAGTACTAACAGTATTTGAAGCTGCTGGATGACTGTACACTCAGTATTATGAGAAACATCAGTACCATTTCGGTTGTAGGAAAAATGTTGTATGCAACACGTGTGTAGAATAGTATTTTTTGTCTCGTGCTACAATTTCCGCATTCGGCTGCGCCTCATGCGTAAAACATCGCACTCGACCAAAAAAGTACTACTTTACACACTTGTTACATAAATAACTATTTCGTACAAATTTTACTAAGAAAAAAGAGACCGCGAAAAGAAATAGGATGCGCACCACTGCTGTGTTGTTTGTGATAATTTGAGTTTGAGATTATATTTTATTTTAACAATTGAGGGTAACAGATAGCACTGCTGCATAAAAATTTATTTCAAAATATTATCGCTAATTTTGTGGGTTTTGATTTGATACACGACAATTTCAGAAATACCACATTATATAATAAATCATTGTAGGGATGATGAGAAATAATTGGATATGCAGTCGTGGTAAACAGAGTTTACTAAATAGTAATTTAATTAACTTTCTTACGTTTCGATTCCAAATCAATCATTATCAGTTGGAAAATAAGATCATTACATTACAAAATCATTAGTTATCTCTGATGTATGCACGTATTTTATTACCTCTGATATTTTTTGACGACATCCTTACATTTTTGATTTTATAATGTAATAATCTTATTTTCAAACTGTAGTTTAACTATCTCTGATGATGATTCATTTGGAATCGAAACGTAGGAAAGTTAATTAAATCACTATTTAATAAACACTGTTTACGACAACTGTATCTTCAATTATTTTTCATTATCCCTACAAACATACTAACAGTCAAGTAATACCAATAAATTTATAATAAATTATGTTAGAGTTAAGATTATTTGTAAAATGCTAAAGAAAGCCAATGCTTTTTGCAAATTTTCCGGATAGACTCCACCAGGAAATCGATGTTTCGGGTTGTCACTGGCTTGCGTTCTATGTAATATGATGTAACTATTGTTTCGTACTTTTATAAATATATGGAGAGGTCTTCCATCGAAATAAAAACTAAAGGAAATATTTTATAAATGTATTTATTTGCGAAGGATCGGAGAAAAATGAGTTGTGTAATAAAGTAAAACAGAAACAGTCCTCAAATGATGAATGTACAATTTGGAAAGCGAATTCCAGCACTGTGAATGAATCGAGCGACCATTGCGGGGATATTTCTCATAGCAATAAATTACCTGTTAAATTATGATGTTTTGTTTCACATGGAGCGGGTTTATAGCCTTGCTGGAGAACGTTCAATTTAACTTTCCTTCATCTGTCGGGGTTTTTTATTCCATTTCTGTTGCCGTTGCTGATGTCGCTCTCTCTACTGTAATTAAACGTTCCCGTGATAAACGATCGCCTTTACTGCCGAATTCGAGAAGTAATTATGGGTTGGCAAAAGACACACAACATGTAAATGATT
Organism: Harpalus rubripes; assembly: GCA_963082715.1. Lineage (NCBI taxonomy): Eukaryota > Metazoa > Arthropoda > Insecta > Coleoptera > Carabidae > Harpalus > Harpalus rubripes. Next base: position 39,297,572 of record OY720449.1, read on the forward strand.
GACAATCATACTTTATTGCTCTCCGCGTACATATGTTTTGTAGTTGTAATCAATTTTTATGTACTGTGTAAATCTCAAGGTAAAATAATTTCGTTGAAGGGAACGCGGGTATAAATACCAACGTAAAATTGATTAATAACGTCGCCGAAGGCTTGGGTTATGGCTCCTCGCATTTTTTCAATCGCTTGGAGCTTGGTGCTGGTGAGCAAATTTATGTTGATATTGATATCTGAAATATAGAAAAATAAAATAAGCTGAAACGCCGCATTCAGTTTTGACTCAGGTCAATTGGTGGATCTCTTGGCGAAGTTAATTTTTATGGTGAAAGGTGAAAGACCAACATAATGACGGTTTGCTGCACATTTTTTCTTGGATTTGAAGATTTCAATATTGACGAACTGTTGAGGGTTCTTTCTATTCTTACTAGGACACCACACGGACTCTCATAACTATCATGAAATCACTTTTGTGCTATTTGAAAATTAAATATTTTTGAAGTTTGAGATTGATCAAAATCGAACCTGGGTTGTCCTAATCACAACCGGTCCTAATCACACTCAGCCACGCGGCCCCAACAGTTTTTATTTATTTATTATTAAAATTCAAAAATAACATTTTTAATTTTTCAAATCTTTCATATTTTCCTTGTTTTCCAAAAAAACAATTAATTGTTTTTAGATTTTGCGTTTATAATGAAGTCATCACGAAACCCAATTGCGTATCGAAAGAGCATTCATTGCGATATGCAATTTTTTGTTTTAGAAATTTGGTACTAGTTGACTTTTACTTAAATATTTAAAACCCAAAAATCAGAATTGACAACTTTTAAATAATTGAATAAATGTCAATTCGATGTTACCAACTACAATATTACACATACAAATTTCCCTAAATTATCATTTCATATAGCAGTTTTATAAAAAAAATATTTTAGTACTTATACAAAAGACGCAAAATATAAAAAATATTACAAAGAGCTCATTTTATAAGTCTTTTCTCGCATTGTCGTAGAAAATTCGCCAGTGCTCGTTTTCTAAATTCTAACGCGTGTAGACAAACATGTCTTATAAAAAAAATCATTTTACCAAGACTGCATCCCCAATAATTTTTTCCCTAACATCATACTAACAGTCAAGAAATACCAATAACCATCTCTTACAAAACTCGTTTTTTTAATATACTAATACGAGCCCAAACTCATATTAGTTCGGACAAAAAACTCAATAAATATTTTATTCTTACAAAAATAATAATAACTTAGCACTTACAATAAATGTTAAGCACTTTGTTGATTTCATCAATGTATCAATTGTTTTTTCAACAACTGAATCATACACCGCCTTCTTTGTGCAAAATTTATAAGTGGCCCAACTATTCTGATTCGTATGTTATAATTAATTTAATTTAGTTTAAAACCTAATTGTTATCGAAACTATTTTCTTTTTGTTGTTAATTTAAGTTGAAATTCTATATTTTACGGTAATAATAAATTTTTTGTAAGAATAAAATATTTATTGAGTTTTTTGGAATAAAATCAAATGTCATTAAGGTAAAATATTGTGCCGGTCGAATTAATATGATTTTGGACTCGAATATGGCATCATTTAGCCTGGAGGTGGTCTTAGCGATACAATATATCGATACCAGGATACAGTATCAATACAAACGCTATATTGATACTACTTTTAAGTATCTATATTTGGCAACACAGCAAAACTAATCCTTTAAAATGATGAAATAAAAATTTTCCACGTTTGAAAAAACCTGCCAAATCTTATCTTGCTCTTGCCAGCGACGTCAATTTCATGTGAAAGAATTTTTTCTAAAGCAGGAATGATTACGATATTTCTGATAAAGAATCACATTTTCCGCATGTATTACAAACAATATTTATTCTGCAATCGTCCACAAAACATATCATCTACTACTTGGGCTGTTATAGGTATATATATGGTATTTTATTTCATACTGCGTACTACTTTACGTTGCTAATTTGAGTCCGGGAAATGGAACATTACAGTACCGGGTCCGGAAAGTGGTACCTGGAAACATCTCGGGGACTGTTTATTTTTGACGAAAAGAAACAAGATACGTCAAACTCAATTTCTGGCAAAGTTATTTTAAATAACACAATTTGAAAGTATGTATTAATATGGTACAATTAGAATTTTCATAAATTTTATAAGTTGACATGTGTCATCGGTAGTTACTGTGGGTGGTGGAAACTTCTTAATATTGCTGGAGTACTTGTACGAGTAAAAAATTGTAGACTTTTCGTCAATCACAATCACAAAATAACCGGTATTATTTTTCGACCATTTGGTGGGAACGAGCTTCACCGTAGCCTCGGCACATTTTGAAGAAATTTCACTCGACAAACCATAAATATCACCAAAAGAATATGCAGCTGTCATTTTTGACAATCAAGACAAACAATACAAATAAAACAAATACACGCAAATGTCAAACACTTCAAAGATGATGTGACCTAAGTTAAATAGACATATTTTGAATTAATATAAATTTTTAAAACACGTAGACAGTATGAAATAAAATTTTGTACGCCGTACGGCCGTGAAGTAGTATTACGATACACATTTCTAAATTCGTGAGTCCGCTCCTTCGTCGCCTCATCTGTAAACTTCTCATTCGTACCGTAATAACTCATTTTCCAGCCTGATAACGTAAATAACTATTTAAGCGATCATGGATATTTATTGCTTTCATGACAACAAAACAAAAATATATTTTAATTATTTCCCGCATCATACATTTCGAGTTTGAGAATATTTATTTCCCGCAAGATTGTAGAAAAACGTTATTCTTAATTTAAAATAAATGTAATGGTCATTTGCACAAGTGGTTCCAAATGTAAGGTAGTCCACCAAATATTTTATTTTATCCAACACCAACTCATAATATACTTGCTACTATGGTTATTTAAAATAACTAATGTACAACATTAATCACACCGTGAGAGAATATTTTAGAAGTCACGGAGGAATTATTACTGATTTTTGTGTTTTTTTAAATATAAATAAAAAGCAATTTTACAAATTTATTTTATATAATAATTTAACATTATAAAACTTATTTATTTAAATTAATATTAACATTTATGATGAAATAGATTACTTATCTTTACACAATGACAGCTGTCATGTACGGCTGATGAAACGAAAGGAACGAGCTAGTGATTACTTGCTTCAGAATTAAATTCAAAGATGCTGCTTGTGCTTCTAAGTGAATACGTTTTAAAGGAAGGTCTTCATTTTCACTCATTTTAATGTATTTTTCTTTCAAATAATTCCCACGGACAATAATTATTACAGCAATTTTTTTTTGAATAATAATATAACAAAACCATATCAACCATTCAATGGCTACTTTGTAATTTAAAATACTACATCAATTGTCAGTATCAAATGATGAATGAAAACATAAAAATGATTTAAGAAGTTTTTTAAAAAAGTGTTGGATAAAACGTTATATTACACTCGTGTGGGCTACGTGGCTAAACTTTTTCTTTCGTGAATAATATGATGATACCTTCCACACTCATATAATAAATAACTATTAAGTGTAGGATCGACGGTATATAATATAAAATATTTTTGCTGTAGAGTGCGTTTAGCGGACGTCATCCGAGGGACTGTCAACTTAAGAGTGCAATGCAGCTTTTATTTTTGAGAAAAAATCGAGATAATAAATAACGGTTCTTTTTCTTACCTATTAATTTGGCAAAGAGTCCATTGGCATATGCGATTTCATTTTCCAAAGAAAAACGACTACTGTACCGAGTTATAAAAAAATATTTTTTATTATCCACTATAATAAATTCAAAGTTTTGTTCATAATTAATTTCAATTCTTGCTGTAAAAAATAATTATTTAATATTTTATATGAGTTTTAAATATTTTTCTTACGTATTATTGCAGAATGAGTTTCAACAGTATAATCTTGAAGGAAATTATTTATTTTCTTGTATATATAAAGAATTCCAGAAACATTTACATTTGTAGCTTCTAATTTAAGTTGCAGAAGACCCTCTTCTAAACTAAAACTTAAATAAAGTTCATTTATTAAATTGAAATACACACATTAAAAATGTATTTCTTACTATACGTCAAGAATTTCTGTAGATTCTAAACCCCATATTGTCACTTCTTCCACGTATACTTCAAAATTAGGAATTGATATGTGTACGGACTGAGGGTATTCATACATAGGTACCATTTGGGGCCAGTTATAGTATTCATTCCCTAAAACATATACCGGAGTTTTCCAATAATGCACCAAACGTTTTCAAAAAGAATTACTTTTTTTCTCGCTAAATATCCATTATTTCATTATATTAGTTATAAACTGCATTTATTTTCAGTATTTGTCAAATTATAGTACCCGTTAACGTTTGATGTATTGGTTACCCTATATATCACATCAGTCTAAAAACCATTCTTACTGCAGTCATTCTTCGCCATTCATTTCTTCAGTAAACACTTTACTATTTATATTTTGTTACTGCTATTTACAATAATTAGTAGCAATATCTGTCAAGTACAATTGCAGCATTTAAATTCAAAGGGATCTAAGTATCATTGTTTTGTTATGTTTTAAAGCTATTCAACACAATCACGAAACAATAACAATAACTGCAACTTCTTCTTGTATTAATATTTTTATCTAGTTTATTTAATTGAACACTAAATATTTACGACCATTAGACATATGAGCCAAAATATTTTTGATTTAGCTATACACTTCAACCATATAAAATTTTGAGACACTTGTACCGTTTCTAAATATTGAGATGGGCTTGTAGATGTATTAATCTTATATAATGCAAATTTTCTGTCCTTTAAATTGTTTTATTTTAAATGCTTCAATTCTTCACACATGCGTCACATGCTTAGTTTAGATATACATGCCATTGAAAATATTCTATACCTTTTTGAACAATTCTTAAAACAGAATTGCCTTTGTTTTTATAGCATTCACTTAGATCATGATCTTTGCTGATTGAACATCGATCTATATACGTGGCTGGAAAAATATTATGATTATTTTTATTATTTTATTTTATTTCTTTACTTACGTAGTTTTGCTGCATGACTACATGCTACAATAAAGAAGAGAAAAAACATTTTAATGTAAAAATTTCTCTTCATATCTAAGGATTTTTAAAGTGTGTATTCAGTTCAGTCCTTGAATATACTTGAATGCATTGCAAGAAACCTGAAAATATGCATAAATTTATGTTTATATTATTGAACACGTTTGTGTGATAGAAAATTCCAATATTTATAATATGAAATACATTGGTAATGTGAAGTAGACATTTACATGAAGTACTGATAACGTATAGACTCACATTTATATGTCCGGAACGTATGTGTCTACAGAAACGTAGTTAACATATATTTACATATACACTGTTCCTTTTCTTCAAAGTAGAGCAAGGAACAGGAATTTTACGAGATATAAATTATATTACATACACGATTATTCAGAATTCAAGAAAGTAGGCACATAAAATAAGATGGCTGAAGTTAATATTTAGATGGGCGATAGATGAACTTCATTAAGAATAATATAAAATATTTAAATAAATAAATATATTGTAACGTTTTTCTATTTATTTATTTGGGTGAAGTGAAAATATTAGACAATTATTATTAATTAAAATAAGTGTTTATTAAACTATAATGAAAATTACTACTACTAATATTAAACAATAATTAAAAAAAAATGAATTAAGAAATAAACTATAATTAACTAGATAACACAAACACTATTTATTTATTTACCCAATTAACACTACTATTTATTTATACGATTTTACTAATTATTTATTTCCATTTCTAATTTATTTCCATTTATTTATATCACGTTCAACTGTCCGCCTACCGACCTCCACAGCGTCTATATACTCAACTGACTCAACAGCGTCTGTATATTCCACTGCTCGAACAGAAGTCACACCTTTCACCTCACTGTCTGTCTATTTATGTAACTAACTTTCTCCTTCCACAGCCTCAGTATCACCAACTATCCGTATGTCACAATTCTTCAACATAAATGCCCAGTATCCACTCCAAGTCGCTGTTACTGTCCTTGTATACCTAGCTTCACAATACTCGTCAACACTACCGAACCGAGTATTCACTGCTACAGGTATCCCAATATACCAGTAACTTCCAGACTCGCCGTTACTTTCCTTGTGCACTATAACTTCCCAATACTCGTCAACACTACCGAGTATACTCACATCCACAGCTATCCCAGTATACCAGTAATTTCCAGAGTACCTACTCCACTTGACACTTTACTGCATACGCTCTCTACGATACTGCTTTGCTTCTCAAACACTTCATGTGAATGTCTCTATATGACTCTCCATGTAACTAACTAACTCCCGAGCATAGCTGCGTCCCTTTTATTCAGCTGCCATTAACTTCCAGAGAACTCTAGAATGTTCGACCGCATAATAACAATGAACACAAAAGGTTCAGGCGACCTGAAGTAGTTAAACATGTCGCGGCTTGTTTGTTTACGTAGCCCGGCTGCTATCGCGATTGCGTCATCGCTATACTTAGACGCTTGTTCAGCGTAGCAGCGGGGCTCACACGTTACAATATCATCACAATTTAACACCTATTTCTATGTGTGCCACTCTGCATTTATTCTTAAATTTCGGTAAAGATAATTTATCTGAACCGTAAAGGGGGATTACAAGGCTTCACTTCAGGTAGAGGAGAATTCATAATCTGTACGATATTATTTGACTACCGCAGTTGCATCGGGTGAAACTTCAAAGCAAACAAAGGTTGAAAGAAGCCGATAAATGTTACATCTTGGTAAAGTTTCTAAATTTTTAATAAGTATTACATGGTCAAAGGATAGCCATGAGCATTTATTATAGCAGATGTTCAAAGTTGTCACCATGGTTTTACACTAGCTGAATTTTGATACACTTCCCCATAAATTAGCATCTTGTTAACTATTTAGTTCAATATTAGACAGATGGGTCATCGCGATATTCACTTTTCTTACAAAAATATCAAACTTTAAACAAATTCCAGTGTCAACTGATAACAAACAACATGTGACATTTAAAAAACAACTGAAAATTAAAATGGACAACACACTGAGAAAAAGATATAATTACGTGAATTGTAAATTTATTTGTTACAAATAAATCCTAAGCTTGAATAGATCCAAATATATCTACAATTGAAGCAATGTAATATTTTATTTGAAGCATTTATTTGTCTCAAATTTCAAGAGAACTATACATTTATTTACGTTAAGAATTATTTTAATTACGCTAAATTTATTTCATTACTATTGGATATATAATAATTTATTTGAACCAAATTTAAATACATACCTCTCATAACCTGTCAACTCTAAATATATTAAAATTGAAGGAAAATAATTAATAGCGTTTTCAGCTTACTCAGTGCAAGTACGCACTGAGTGCAACATATCACGTGACCACACTGAACGAGTTCTGCCCTCATTCCTCATTCGCCATATTTGCACTGACACTATTGCACTTGCCTATAGGGAGTCAGCGGTGTACGGTCCAACTTTTTCTTAAGCTGAAAACGCATCAGCTGACTAATTTTTGCACTCAATGACAAGCTGAAAACGCTCAGTGCAAAAAAGTGCGCACCAGTGCGCACTTGACATGTAAGCTAAAAACGCTATTAATAAAGACTAGTACATAACACACAAATTACATCCTTAAGTATATTAATGTACACATAATAAAAAATTATAAAATTATAAAATTATAAATTCACACCGATGCACGTGCCCTGGCATAAAAGATACACTGAAAAATGTAAAGCAAATGGCAAATATCCAAAACTCCACTCAAGTAGTATATTTTTTACTGTTTCGTCACCCATATTCACTACTTTTTAGCACACGAGTGAAAAACAAATCGCCAGAAATGAACACTGTCAGAAATGAGCACCTCCATGAACAAGATGGGACGTTTAACAAATGAACAAGTCCATACAAGTCGCTTTAAAATCGTCATTTAACAAATAGAACATTGTTCACTCAATAATACTTATTTGTGACAAATAAATGTAGATTCATACAATAAAAAGTATTTCTCATTCTAATAAATATAAAGTTTACACAAATATACTATGTAATTAATTCAAAACAATTAAATATTTGTAGGAAACAAATAAATATTTCAGATAATTATAAATTTATTTATTCAAAATCTCAATTTAAAATACTAAACATAAATTTATTAGTTTATTTGAGAAAATTAATTTAAATGAAATAAATCACGGTCAAATAAATAATATAACTGAATTAATAAAATGTACATATTTCATATTAAAGATTAAATTGTATTTGTTGCAAGGCTGCAACAATTAAATGAATGAAGTACCCCTTAATTATAAATACTTATTTGCAAAAAACCAGTCCTTTTTCTCAGTGAACCCATTGAAAAATATGAAAAATAGATTTTTTTCCGAATGATATTAAAAGTGCGACTTTTTTGACAGGTAAAAGTCTGTAAAATGTCACTTTTACTGCATATCCAGTAAAAATATTTTTAGTACTTATTGTTGCTATTTACAGAGCAACTGCCCAACAAACGCATAGCAGCCATTCAACAAACACATCGCAACATAATTTGAAGACGGTACCTTTCAAAATGGGTATTAAAAATAATCACTAATTTGATAATAATACTAAAATCGGCAAAAAATAATGTATTCAACACGGCCCCAAACATATATTTATTTACTCTGTTTCTGGCATTTTAGTGCCTACCTAGTTAAACAAAAAACTTTTTTCTCTCTCATCATACAACTTTTGCTGAGGTGTTTTAACATATATCACTTTCTTTTTATCTGTAGTCATACCCATAAAATAAAACAGAACTCCGTATACAATCTGTATTTACGGTGATAAAATGGTCGTCATCAGGCCCAAATGGAATCAAATATCTGTTATTTTGGCAGATTTAGGACTAAAACAATTATGCCCAGTTGTACCACCGACATTTAAAATTCAAGTTTGGTTTTATTCAGTTATCCAAATAAATTTATGTTAATTCTAATTGAATATTTTTTAAATTACAGTGTAAAATTGAATTGACTAACTAAATAGAACCAAATACCAGTTATTTTGGCATTTTTAGGACTAAAACTCTTATGCCCAGTTATACCATCGACATTTAAAATTAAAATTTGATTTTATTCAGTTATCCAAATAAATTGATGTTAATTCTAATTGAATAATTTTTAAATTACAGTGTAAAATTGAATTAACTAACTGAATAAAACCAAGTTTAAATTTTAAGAGTTAATGGTACAACTGGTCATTTGCCTCAGTTTCAGTTTATTGCTAAATAAAAAAGTATGTACCGAAACTCTCATGTTCAACGAAAAAATTCCGGAACGTTCAAAATTTCAAATCACCGATAATTAAGAATTATTTTTAAAATAGACTTCATTGATTTGCTTTATAAATTCCATTAATAGCTATTAAAATGTTAATTTATAGTTTATTATAATTTAAATTTTTGAGAAAAATAATTCTGAAACTAGGTTCCATTTCGGCCGCTAACACACAACTGATCTTAGAACTTACTAGAAGAATATAAATCATCATCATCTTTTAACGAGATCAAATAAAAGTATGATGTTATGAGACAAATACATTTTATCTTATGTATGTTGAATATATCAAAAGAGAGAATTTCGTTTTAAACCCCCTGTGTAATACGGGAATAAAACTGCACAAAGAGTAAACTTCTGGGGTGATTTACACCCCTGTGACATTTCTGGCCTCGGTCCACACCGAGGGGGTTGCGGGGGTGGGTTATCACACGTGGAACGTTATTAATTTTCAGCTTGCGCAGCAAACCGTCGGCTAATTTGTGGTGTGGGCGTGCGAATCGATAATTTACTCCCGGTATCTCTTTCCTTCACCTTCGTATCCGTATCTCTTGTCTTCCTCCCGCAGTGACTTCTTTTCGTGCTCCGTTTCCGGAATTGAATTACGACAGGAGCTCTCTCTGTAGCTCTGTTCTCCTGATAACTTATCGCGGCTATATACGTTAAAGTGAAGTTTGCGATGCTTCATTTCGTTTCATGGGATCAGCTTGACGCAAATGAATCAACGGATTAATTTTTGATGGGGTGACTTTAACGCTTACACTGCCTTGCATAATTCACGGGAAAGACGAGATAACTACTTTGTAATATTTAAAGAGTTAGAAGTAGACAACGAGAGTTTCAATTCGATCTTTTACCAGCTAGACAAGGGAATTCAGAATAAATTTTACTTGTTTTTTTCAAAAAAAGTAAAGGTTATCTTGGGCTCTGAATAATTTTATTTTATTAAATATTATCATTATTATTACTATATTTCTTTTTAAATCTAATGGCCGGTTACCCCAACGTAACTTAAATTTTATTATTATTATTATTATTATTATTATTATTAATATTATTATTATTATTATGCATTGCTGTTAAAATTACGATTCACATTTTCACCTCCCGCTACTCTTGGTAAGGGAGGTACAGGGATCGTGCTAAAAATCGCATATCGAGATTTTGGTAAATGACCACGTTTTAAGGTTCCTAGTATCTAATTTTAACATATTCACGATGATGTATGTGTGTATGTGTGGAAGAAAATTTTGAAACCTTGTATTTCGAACTTTTTCTGTAATGGAAAGAGCCCATTAGATTTTGGTGAAAATCGGATAACCGGAAATGGCACTTTACTAGAAGCTCTAAATAGTTTTTCTTCGAAAAATACCTTTAAATGTCATTTTTTCGAGATGAATGTTATTATAAAAATTAAAGATTATTAAATTTTCTATAGATTTGCATTAATACTTTTTCTATATATTTTACGGATAAATTTATAAATTGATCTATAATTTAAATCCCAGAGCCCACGCTTTAAACAAACAAAACGCAGTTATTCAAATGTATGTAATTGACAGATAAATGTCACTATCAAAAAACTAATCAATTCAAAATAACATTAGTAACGTTTTAAAAAGAAGACAGTAAATAGAACAATAAAAAAGGAATTCAATACAGTTTCCAGCATAAGTAAATATGTAGGTAGTATTTAGATTAATAAAAATTAATGATTCACAAAAATGTTTAAGCTAATCCTCATTTTTGGATCAGTGAATTCTATTCTATCCCGGTATTTCAAATTTAATCTTCATTTTATTATAGCTCTGGTGGATCAATGGTTAGAGCGACGCCTCATAAGTCATGAGTGCGCTCGGGGCTCTGGGTTCGAATCCCACTAAGGCATGGATGTGTGTGAATGTGAACCCACTCTGTAATTGGGATAAAAAAAACTAATATGAACTAAACTAAGATACTGTTAAGCTACAACTACTTACTAATTATATCCTTATTAAATGAAAATATAAATAAAACCATCACTACAACTACGGGAATCTTTAAACTAAACTCTACTGAAATTAATAAAAGAACACTAAACTAAAACACAAATAACTCAAGAAACCAAGTAAATTACTTGACAGCAATGTTACTCTTACGGAAGCCAACGAAAAGTGTACCTTAGGTCATGAGTTTGACAGTTGTTGTCAGCGCCATCTCTTGATAATTTGGAAGCCCAATACTTCTATGGCCCGCTACTTACTTCTTAGAACTCGGAGGGACAGGTAGAAGTGGATCAGTGATCAGTTGACTTGAGACTTGACATGGATCAGATAGGGCTTCATATTTTCGCATTGGTGATTTGCTAATTACCTTACCGATTTACATGGTTAAAGATCTTTTTGTCAAACCCATAGGTTAACTTTGTAGTTTGCATATATTTTAATTAAAAGTACATATTGTAACTTTTTTATTTATTTGGGTGAAGTGTAAATATTAGACAATTATTATTAATTAAAATAAATATTTATTAAGACGATAAATAAATATTAAAAGATAACAATGACGATTACTAATATTAAACAATTATTAAATACTATTTTAAGAATACGAATATAATTAACTAAATAATAACACTATTTAATTTTTTGAACAATTAATAGGACTATTTATTTCCACGATATTTCTGATTATTTAGTTCCACTATTTATGTCACTTCATATTCAACTGTCCGACCTACCGACTTCCACAGCGTCTATATACTCAACTGACAACAGCGTCTGTGTATTAAACTGCTCGGACAGAATTCAAATCTTTCACCTCACTGCTTGCCTATTTATGTAACTAACTGTCTAACTTCCATATCGTCTGGAGTATTCTCGTGACGTCTCGAACTATATAACAATTCGCGGGTAAATACGCTTAGCTCCCCTTGTTTACCTAACCGCCCGCCTCACGTCGCCCGCGTATCACGCGCTGCGCTGTTATTGATCGCCTACCTAGCTCCTCCTCCTACTAGAATGAATGAATTTTTACTAGTAAGCGTTTTCATATAATATTATAAAATAAATAGATAGATTATGTATGAATAAGGATTCAAACTAATTTATCATTAGCAGAGTATTTTTATATCTTTTAAACAATTTATTTTCATCATCCTTTAACATGCAAGAAAGATTTTATGTTACTGTCACAAATCCTTACATACTTAATCTTTGAAAGTTTAATCCTTTTAATTAAATCAGTTCGCTCCTTAAGGTAGTTTCCTATTCTGATAAATCAGATTCTGGATCGAATGGTTGCGAGGCGGCAAATCGTGTGTTTTCAGGTCCCAGCCTAAATTGAAAATAAAAATATGTAAATTTGTCTCCTCGTATTTGAATACCTGTTTCGCATTCCGTACACGGCGAAGAAGATTCTGTAGCGCATTTAAGGGCCACCACGTGATGAAAATGCCGCGAGATCGTTCCTCATTTCGTTCACGATACATTGTCCTCCTCTGGGACTGAATTACACTGTTGGCTGGTATGAAATTTCGTTCGGAAAGTAAACATATAATACCAGCATTTCGATGTGTACGTGTTTTGCTTTTATTTCATGGAAAGAGAGATAGGAAACCACCAAAGTGAAGAAGACGAAAGCTACGATACGTGATTCGAATCATTAACTCGAAGATTTTTCTTTCGCGAATTGTATCGGAACGATATTTTTACTCGTTAATGTTCTATAGGAGATATATTTCTGCGAAAGCCCATAGGTTCCATTCCTCGCCAAAGCTGCAGAATACAGGATCGCCAAAAACATTTTTTTAAGATATAGCAGTTTTAGACAATAATAAAACAATTATGAGACTATTTGCTCGTACAATATCTACTGTAGTCCCTTTTTACTTCCTTGTACGAAGTAAAGGAAGTATTGTATTCGCGAAAAATTTCGATTTCCAGATTTCAACGGAAATATCCATTTTGGCCATCCCTGAATCCATTCTGACTAATTTCGTCGTGACGTCTACATAATTTCCAGAAAAGGTAGTTTATTTGAAGCCTATAATAGATTTTAATGAAAAACTATATTAAAATATAATCCAAAACTTTTCAAATTTAGTATATAAGACTTTTATATCAATTGGAATAACATGGCAGAATTTGGTTAAAACAGGCTAACCGGAAGTGATATATTACCTGAAGTTGTTAACAGTTTTTCTTGAATAAAATGGTTTCATTTTGATTTTAGAAATAAATGCTTCAAATAAGAGTTTTAGAGAATTAAATTCTGCGTCTAGCACATCAAGTATTATTAAATTAGCCCTTTGTATAAGCGAGATATGTAAATTTCAAACTTATATACTTTTTGGTTTTTGTAATGAAGCTTGCTATGGATTAGAACAAAAAATAACAAAAAAATAAAAAATAGATGTTAATGTCAAATTACGTCAAATACGTGCAATGTGCGTGCAATTTTATAATTGAGTCTATACTTCATCTTCATATTGGTCTTATGCGTACAAGGAAGTCGTGTGGTGTCCACATCAGATTTTTACTTAAAGGAATGAGTTAATTAAATATTGTCGTAGAACAATCTATGGTTTCATATTTACATCCCAGCACAAATAACTTTTCCATTTTGATTTATCTTTTAATAAATAATTCACATTACGTTTCTTTCTGTAATATTTTCAAATCCAAAAAACAAATAAATAATAAATCCTGATTTAAATCAAATGATTAAATCAGGCCAACCCTGCTCACTAGTAGCAATTCGGACTATCTACCTGAGAATATATATATATATATATATATATATATATATATATATATATATATATATATATATATATATATATATATATATATATATATATATTTACGGCACGAGTAGAAATTTCCCGTGCACATTTTGAGTTTGAGAACATTTTTTTTTTTTTGTTTTTCTTTTTACTACTGTAAATGTACCTTCATGTGAGATATAGTAGTGAATTTATCAATAATTTTAGGCGCTAAATATTTCATTTTTGCTTGGCTGAGTGCGTTGCGTAACTCGTTGTGGTTTTGAATGCAAAATTAAAAATTATTTCTAATTTTCAAATAGTCAGAACGTCAAAAGTGATCCTTACGGTGCTGTCTTCAAATTTTAGGGAGTTCGTTGTATAGGTGACGCCAAAGTGCTCGTCACAACAGCACAAATATGTTGGCCCGTATTACGAACGCACTTTTATAATAAAAGAGCTTTTATGGAGCGCGCTTTTACATTATATTCGTGTGCGGAGTGTGCTCCATAAAAGCTTTTATTATAAAAGTACGCTCGTAATATGGGCTATTGTCTTTACCGAAATCTATGAATAAAAGCAGATTGGCACAACCAAAATTAGATACTATGCCGTTGTCATATCCTTTTTATTTATTACCAGTTCTAACAAAAAAAAATATTCCTTGTGTCCGGCACTGATGGTGGAATGTTATCGTGTATTATTAAAATATATGTGAAATGTCAGTGAAACATTTTTCTGGTCATGTTCAATTTAGAAGAAAAGAGAACTCATATATACAATGATGTTATACTGATAAATGTTATAAATAATTCACGCTGACATTTAAATCAATTTGGAGTAGATTGGATTGTGTCGGAATAAAATTAATTCGTGTGGATGTATCACAATCACAATGCGTATTGTTATGTTGGATATCAAACCTACGTACTTTCTAATAACACTGATTTAATTTAGGAAAGTAAATACAACGATTGTTATTCCGTTCGTAATTGTGCTGTTTTCAAACAAAATTGTGAAACATCATTGTTTATTGTTCGATGTGTAAAAAGTAGTCTACAACACTACAGCTAAATCAAATAAACATGCAAAAATTGCAAAAACTCTAATTCACTAATCCTCGATAAAAATCCACGCAGAGTATTAGTGCGTGTTTGCTAATTTACTAACTAGATTTTGTGTCTATTTTAAATTGTTTTCACAACATTGTGAATTAATTATAGTTTTATGGCTTCGAATTAACTAATCGTAAACCTAGATATACTAGCACATAATTCTTCAGTGTTAAAAATATTTTACATTGTGAAACATTCATCGCTGATAACGAAAGACAAATATTTTATCCGATGTAGTTCAAAAAGCACGGGAGAAATATCGAAGTTCAGTTTTAGTTTTATGACTCGAGTGGGTAGCCAGCCTCAGTTTGTGCCCTTCTTATTTGTACCTACAATTTTCGTCCTAGTACGAAAATCTCTGATTCAATTACTGAACTATTAATATTTACTATTAGTTTGTTGTCTTCAAATTAAAAGAAAATTAGGAATAGGTAATTGCAACACACACAATTTTTTGAACCGCAATTCAAAGAAAATGATTGGTGCTACCATGTACAATAATATAATAAAAAGAAATCTTATAGTTCAAAGTTTATACTCTATAGTTAAAACGGATGAAGTTTAGTTAAATTCATTTCTTTACTAAAAGAAAGTGCTATTTTTTTCATTTTAAATTTATTTAGGTAACAAAAAGTGTTTATCACGAAACAATAACACTCGTTGCAACTTTTACATATTTTTATCCATTTTGTTTAACTACATGCTGAACATATTTTAGTACCTGTTTACGCAAACAACACGTGTTTATAAAATTTGTTTTATCTGTGGTTTTGCATTTCAGCCACGTCTAGAATTTTGACACTTGACCATTGGTAAAGGGGCTAAAGCTGGGATTGATTCCATTCCACAGAATGTCTTCATATAAAATTTTTATAAAATAAATTTAGTATTTAGATGTTCTTAAGTAATATAATAATAGGAGTTTCAACTATCTTAGTTTCATGCAAAGTAAAATACTTTTTTAGGCGGCTATTACATAAATAGTTGTTTTACGTGTCGTTTGACAACCGTAAAGTGTCACTTTTTTTGACATCTGTCAAAAACAACTTTACGGCCGCATTTACTTTACGGCCGCTTTTACTTTACGGCCGCATTTACTTTACGGCCGCTACAATCACTCGTTTGTTTAAATAGTAAATTCAATACTCCCTAATAAACAAATACATATATTTAGAAATAATTACAATTTAACTTACAATTACAACGAATAGAAACTATTTAAATGAACAAAAACACAAAACTAACTTAAAATATAGACAAGATATTAAACTTAAAATTAGAACATGAATTGAAACCATTTAAATGAACAGACAACAAAACTAACTTAAAATATAGCCAAGATATTAAATTTACAATTATAACATGAATAGAAAATATTTATATGATACTAATTAATTTATATTTTACTTATTATTAATACTAATATGAAATGTGCAATTAGTGCATTTAGAAAAGTTCATTCCACTTGCAGAGGTAGTGGACAATGCTTGACTGCCAGTTGTTACAGATTTGCAATTGTTCACATCAACCACCAAATTTTCAGTCTCAATTACATTGTTGGTGGTAACAAAGGAAGTTGAAGCTCCATCTCTACCTGTAAGAATTCTGCTTGAAATTTCTTTTTTGCTGTTTATGCAATCTTCCACATAACCCTCCGCCACAGTCGAAGATTTGCAACCGCCATGCCGTTTTAGCATTAAAATATCGCCTCCTGCTTCTACTAAGAGTGAGGCTGAGCTTCTTCTGAAGCAGTGGCCTGTGTAATTGTTGGGGTTCGGCAATTGTAAATATTTTGCAATTAGACTTGGAATTTTTCCAAATGTATGCACTCCTATAACTTGAGTGCTGCACTTTCCTTGGCGATAATTAACAAAAAACGTGGCTTGTATGGGGAGGACGTAGGACTAAATATTGCCTGTATAACTCTAAAGCACTTAATTCTTCGACTATTTCATCGGTTATGGTGAAAATTCTTTTATTTCCTGTTTTTGTCTCTGGGATTGTAATTATCAGCATATCACCTTTTTTCGTAACTCCTCTCTCCTGCATGCTCCAGCTAATCCAATTATCAAGCAAACCTTCATGAAAAAGTAAACAATTTAAACTATGTGCATATGTATAAAAAAAAATGAATACCTACCTTCCACATGAGATAATTTTCATTCGGCGCTTCTCGCAAGAATTTTATTATTTCACTTCTTGTAAATATCGCCGATTTTTTTGCTTTGTAGCCCACGTTTTGTTTCTTTAAAAACGCAATGAGTTTTGAAAATTTACTGATATCGATATCCTTTTTTACCATCACGGTTAATTTTATCATAGAATAGCAAGACCACAACGTCGAAGCTTTTAATGATTTAGCTTTCTCCGAAAAAAACGCAAGAAACACATTTTCCGTTAAATTTTTAATTTTATGTAGCTTGCACCATTCTTCAAAAATATCAAATTGTTTAAGATAAATTTTCTGGGACTTTTCGGGCAATAAATTTAACGTCGCCCTACCCGCAGCTTCATGTATTTCTGGCGGAGTATTAGAGATATCTTCGCTATCTGAACTGCTCATTTTCTTGCTTCTCAGTTAATAACTGTAGATATTTTATCACGAGATACACACGTTTTCACCACGATTTAAAATATTTTGACAGTAAACAACACAACAGTACAAAACAGATTGTTTTGTGAGTTGTCCAGGTGATAGAGCAAAGCACTCTGCAAGTGACATGAATAACCAAATATATGTAATTGTCAGATAACTGTCACTGTCAAAATTGTGAAATTGATTTTTAAAATAAAGTTTATGAGCCAAGCTCATAACCTTTTACTAAATATTAGTAGCACTACTAATGATTGCAACTACTCACTATTAAATTATTTGCGCTCATAAAGTAAAACTAGTGCAAGTATAACTTAGTGGTACCTAATAAAAGAGAAATTTAGTAGTGATAATTAGTAGCACCAAAGGCTATTTTAAGTACTATTACCTGTTAATCAAAAGATTCTCGTCATAATATTTTTTTAAAAAATGGGTGAATTAAGAGAAAATCACTTGCCATTGCCAAAGAAAATATATAGAAAGAGGAAAAATTCATGAGAAAAACTTACAGAAAATTAATTTAGGAAAATATACAAATATTTATTACAGTTTTTCTGATTTTATTATATTGCAAACAATACTTGTAATATTATTATGCTGATTACAATAAAGGATATTTACAGTCCAAGAACATTGATTACAACAAAGTATCTAAATCCAACAAAGGAAATTTCACACATAATATAAAATAAATACACCTTAAACATGTCTTAATATCAAAAAGGAAATCCACATACTTTAAAAAAAGTTTTATTATTACTATTCAGCTAAAAAATACATAATTTAAAATAAATACACCTTAAACGTCATAATATCAAAACTGAAATCCACATGCATTTAAAAAATTTTATCAGATATTTCACGTTTTCTTTGGCTAATTTCCACATTCAAAGTTGGTTAACCAATCTTGTCATGTTAAAAATCGTTAATATTTTTTCTTCTTGTGTCCAATTTTTCCCACGCTCCGTTTATTTGCCATTTTCTTTAATATGTAATCTTATTTTTCTTCACTTCACTTCAGAATTTCACTGCTCTCACCTCACAACTGTCAAATCTGTTTTCTTTTATAGGTTACGTGCACTTAGTAGTACTCTAACCTGTATTAACATATCTTTCATTTCATGCTAACATATTTATTTTTGTATATTACTATCTCTTTCATTCAACGTTTTCATTAAAAGTACAGGGTTGCCATATATACTTTACTACTAGTTAAAATAAGCTAGTAGTGGAATTATGAGCACCAGTATCATTAGTTTTATACTAATCTATTTTAGTAAGTAACTCCTAGTTGTAAAATTTAGTAAAAGGTTTTGAGCTCGGCCCTATATCTTTTTGTGATAGTCGCCTAAAAAATGTTGTGTGCACCTCGGTTAAAAGTTCTTTTTTAGCCTCATCTGATTTGCTGGCCTCGGCAGTCGCGGCGGCTGCAATCTACAGATTCGGCCAAAAAAGATCACTTTTACAACCTTGATACACAAATAACTATTTTTTAATACTTTATTACATATAAATGATACTTAGACGCCTTTGAATAGTAATTACTATATCTGATGACCTACATATTGACAGTATGAAACGAAATATGGAATCACGTAAGGAATGGGAGTGGGTCAATTGAGATGGTTTGGCAGAGTGAAGATAATGACTACTGATCAAGTGTCAAGTGAACTTGCAAAGCGTAGTATATATGTAGGAGTATGTTAGTGAAGTTGAGGTGTATATCGCGTGGACGTCCGGCGTAGTGTAACTGGTTGGATATAATTTGTGATTAGTAGTGTGCTAAGCGAAAGTTTTCGAGTCGAAAGAGAAAAAGAGCTTGTATGAATGCGATTATAAAGATGAACGAGGCAAAAGAATTGAGCTTAGACAGAAATGTGTGGCGAAGAATGATTGCTGCATAAATACATTTATTTCAAGTATGTGCGAAACTGTGATTTTATGTATGTATGTATGTACTGGGCAAGTCCTTGGTGGGATGAATACGCAGGGTACGTAGGCAGAGTGCCCGATTCCTCTACAGGTACCTCGCAGAAATTTACGATCGCACGGCCGTGAGGCGGAAGTAGCCCACGGACAGCAGCGATAAATATACAGAGCAACAAACATACACATACACACAACAGAGTAGACTTCTCGTTCTGTTGTTTCTGTGGCGCATTTCAAATTAACGAGTAATGATTTTCTGGCAGGAAATAATGTTAGCACGCAGTAAACTACGCCGTTAATATCGACGGTTCTTTTTATAGAAACGAGGTCATGATGTACGCGTGCGATTCCAATTCAGGATTGTCATCAATAATTTATGAGAACGCGAGAGGGCTCCGCTTTTTTCTTATGCATCATTTACTGGCTCGTATTGTCACGCTATTAATTTGTTTATAAAGAAAATCCAACACATTCGGGTCAAGGATTCCCTTTCTTTGCTTCTTGTTTGTTGTTTGTCGCCACTCGGGAGAAATTTTGCGTGTGAATCATGGCTTATACATGACAAACATTCACTTTGAAATATGAGCAACGTTCCAGTTTAACCAAGAACTTTTTTTTTGAAAAAAATATGTAGCTATAAACGAATAAGAATATAGTCCTACTATTTCTTCTTTAGTACTAAGTGAGAGATCGGGATTCGATTCTCGCAGTCTATAATGTAAGGTTTTTATTTATTTGGGTGAAGTGTAATATTAGACAATTATTACTAATTAAAATAAAGGTTTATTACTTTAACTAAATATTAAAAAAGTATTAAATAATGACGATTACTAATATTGGAGAATTATTAAAAACTAATTAAGACTAAAACTATAATTAACTAGCTAACACTGACACTATATATTTAACCAATTAACACTACTATTTATTTCCACGGTATTATTTGTATGTATGTATTTATTTATTTCACTACGCGTTCCAATCTTAGACTGCCGGTCTGTTGCAGACTCTTGTAGACTGTTTATGCGATATTTATATCACTATATTTATGTCACTATATACTTATATCACGTTCAAGTGTCCGCCTACTGATCTCCACAGCGACTATATACTCAACTGACTCAACAGCGTCTGTATGTTCAACTGCTCGGACAGAAGTCACATCTTTCACCTCACTGTCTGTCTATTTATGTAACTAACTTTCTCTTTCCAGTATCCTCAGTATCATCAACTATCCGTATGCCACAATTCTTCAACACCAATGCCGAGTATCCACTCCAACTCGCTGTTACTGTCCTTGTATACCTAGCTTCACAATACTCGTCAACACTACCGAGTGTTCACTTCCACAGCTATCCCAATATACCAGTAACTTCCAGAATACCTACTCCATTCGACACTTTACTGCATACGCTCACTACGATACTGCTGGGCTTCTCAAACTCACTAACACTCTATGTGAAAACCTCTGTCTCTGAATGAAACTAACTATGTAACTAACTCTCGAGCATAGTTGCGTCCCTTTTATACAGCTGCCATTACCTTCTAGAAAGCTCTAGAGTGTTCGACCGCATAGTAACAATGAACACAAAAAGTTCAGGCGTCCGCAAGTAATTAAAAACGTCGCGACTTAGATCTGTTGCTAGCGCGATTGCGTCATCGCTATAAGTAGTCACTCGTTCTTTGCTGCCGGGCGCGGCTGCGACGGCGGTGGCGACACGTTACAATAACTATTAACTATCATTGAAAAAATACTGCTGTGTCCGAGTAGTTCAGAAGATACTAGAAGCTGAAGCTTAACTGTAGACTCTTGGCTGTAGGCTGACATCTATTAACACCATAATAAAAGTAAAATTTTCGATGAAACGGGGGAAATTTCTCTTATTATTCTTAAAAAGAAGTTAAGAAAATTAATGTAGTACTTATTATTACTAGCGAAATTTGTTTATAGCAAACTGATGCACGCACTACTTAATGAGTAAAAAAAACATAATATGTTAGTTATAAGAATATAAGAATACCAAACTTAATAATAATAATAATATATTAGGATACATAAGACAAACATTAAGAATTAACATAATTGTGGTAAACAAAATTTATAGAAATATGTCTTCATATACAGTATCTGCATTGTTAATTATATAAATGATTATCTTCACGTTATCCCTTTAGGAATAATCGAATATTGTCGTTCAGATTAAAAACTTGAAATTATATTAATTCAAATCTACCAGTGTAAAACAGGATTAATTTCTGTAATGAATTCCACATATAAGTTCCAGAAACTAATATAGCTTAAATATGTATGTATAACCATATATAAAGAAGAAAAAGACTGAAATTTTTGTGTTCTATAAATTCTGACGGATTTAAATAATTAATAGGTCTGAGTTTGAATATTTCCTTTACTCTAATTTTTCAAGATTCCAAAAGAATGAAAGCCAAATAGGATATTTATTTTTAGAGTGGAAATATCTGTCATATGATGATGTTTTCGAAGTTGCTCTGAACTATTCTTACAATAAAGAGAATTTAAGAGGTACCAAATATGTGATGTAAATATATTAAACATTTCAATGATTTACTTATTTATATTTATTATACATAATGACAATTAATATTGTATTAATTCGTTGATTATTGTTAAATATTTATTGATGAATTCCCACTTAAATTTAAGCTTTTCAAAAAGTTGTTATGAATCAATTTACATGTTATTACGCAGTAATTTGTAAATGTGAGTTTTGCTCATTACCGCGTTCATACAACTTGGCTAATGTCTGTAAATGAATAATTAATTAATTTATTCAAGGACTGAGTCAAGTTGTTTTTCAATCATAATAGTTTTCTTGTGTTCATCCTTGCCATGAATCGCTGATTTCTAAAAAACGCTTCACTCGCAGATTTTATTGCTCTGTCACAATCATTTCAAATTCAATCACGTGTTGGCGAATTTGAATGTGTTGATCTATTTATATCCCTATGACGTGGTAGTATATAAACATTCATAACATTCAGAGTGGAACGGTTTTTTGTTCAATCTCTCAACAAAATAAATAATTTCACAGACTTGAAATTTGACACCGTACTTCATCATAACTGAACTGACATTACAGCACAATGAATCATTCTAAATATAATTCATTTTATTTTCAGATGGCGGAATCAAGAGAAAAAAGCGAAAAGTGGGTCCATATTCTGGCATATCAGTTTCTCAGTTATTGGCGCAGAGGGAGAAGTTAGCTTTAAATCAACAACAACCGTACCCTAATAACAAGGACCAACAACAAGCAGTACAATTTGCACAACAACCGGTAAGAAAATAAAATTGGTTAACAAAATAGTCTGTCATAAATTGAAACATTTTAATTCAAAGGGATGTTTAAGTGCTGTTTTTATGTTAAAGATATTCAACAAATGGTGTTTTGCATGAATTCTTTTATTAATATTCTTATCCATTTTATTAAATACATGCTACACATGTCTCTTCAACGTATGACCCAAAATATTTTTAATAATTGTATTACACAACACTTACTTCATAAAATTAGTTCAATCTTTGACTTACATATCATTATATTTCAACAATTTCTACAATATAAGCTTTGATTTATAGAACAGAGAACTTTTTAATAAAAACTTTAGGTAATATTTTTTGGCACTTAGATCGCTTTGAAATGAAATGCTTCAAATAATCTTCCTCAAACATTTATTTTCTCTCCCACAATCAGAGCGGGAGCTATTCAAATTCTATTTAAATATGTTTCATGATTACATTTATTTTACTCCTATTTAATAATAAAAGATATCATTTTGTAATCTTAATACTTAAATCTTTATTATGGACAATTATTCCTTTATTTTGGAGAAATTAGAACAATATTATAGCGATTTAAAACATTAAAGTATCTATTTAGTTAAGAAAACATTTTAGTCGGGCTAATGCTAATATGTTCAATAATTTTATAGTCTGCAAACTTCACGGTTCCGAGCATTGGAAAAGCAGTTTCTGGACGTGTGTATTACACAAGATTTTTTGTGCCAATTTCTCTATAAATTTATTAAATGAATTTGATTTATTGTCCAACTATTAAATATCTACTGGGGATTATTTACATTTAGCTTAAATTGTGTTCAGAATAAAAAAGTTGACATTTCCCTAGAACAGTAATAACCGTAAACGACTCTTATTTTTACCAACTTCCGTGTGAATTAGAGATTATGTAAAACTAGTTACATTTAAATTTCTTTTATAGATTCTCGTTATTTATTATTTATTTTTCTATTTAGGGCTGGTCGGGGTCCCCAATGCCAACCAACCAACCCAACAACAGGCAGTTCATTGACGGGTCAAACCAACCACCTCAACAACAATTTATTAGATACCCTAACCAAGGTTCAACCCAAGTCAACCGAATACTCCCTGGATCCCCCATGATGATGCTTCCTCAACAAAACAATCCTCAGCAACAACATATTCAACAACATCTACAAAACCAACAAATGATATACCACCAAATCCAAAACCATTCTGCTCAACAACCTGGTCAACAACAGCAACACATAATTGGTCCAAACGGTCAACTGATCAACGTGCAATCATCCCAGGGACAGGTTTCAATAAATGGAATGGTTGGAAATGGCACAGTTGTTGCTAATAACAGTAATGGTGGAATTGTACTACAAGGGCAGAATATCAACGTACAACAACAAAATCAAATGCAGCAGCAACAACAAAGAATAATTGGTCAAGCAAATGGTCGAACCGTTCAAACTAATATAAATATTGTACAAAATAATCAACATCAGCAACAAGAATTCAACCAAAGGTTACAACAACAGCAACAATTCTTTGGGCAAAATATTCAGTATCAAAATTTGGATCAAAACAAAATGGTCCAACAACAACAGCAACAACAATTTGAAATAAGTAAAGGTATTCGACCAAACTGCGCGCCCAACGGTAATAGTATATTTGCGGGCTATAGAACTGAAGGAATGGCCCAGAATACTGTAATGGTATCTCAGAACCAACAAATGGTTATGATGGCCCAACCGCAGAAGAATCAAGCATGGCAGCAGAAATCTAATTCACCTAATAATATCCAACAACATATGGTGCAACAAAATCAAATACAGATGAATCAAAACAGCAACGTTTATGAAAGAGTACCACCGTTACATCACCATACACCTCCTCCTCCTGTTTGGAATGAAGATGCCAACAGAAAAAAGATTAAAATGAATAAAATAAATAAGAAACAACGACCATATAACATAGAAAATCATCAACAAAGGATAACTCCGAATGAGCAACATCCACCTTGTCCAAATATAGATGTACGGCAAATTCCAATAGAAAATAACAAACCAAATCTCTTAAATAATCAGTTCCCGCCAAATTCATCTGGACCCTCATTCATGGAAGATCCAAGCGGTTATTTGGCTCAACAAACCGCGTTATTAAACAACACCATATCTAGACAAACTGGAGTCAATAATTGTACAAGTTATATATGCCATAGTCCTAACAGTTCACCGCAACAAATGCCTCAAAATATGAATGTTGTTAACGCTCAAGGAATTCCTCTACCCAGCAACATGATCAACTCGCAAATTAAAGTATTTAACAACAGGACTAACATGCAGAAACAACAACAATTCAGCATACAGATCACTCAAAATAATCTTCCAGATAGTAGTGCAAACGATGGGAACAATTCAGTGCAGTGTTGTGCGTCGGATTCACCTCACTATCATGACCAAAACGAGAGATTGTTCAACAAACAACAAATAAGAGTGTATCAACAATCTCAATCGCGACCTAACAGTCAACCTAGCACGCCTAATCCAGGTCAGCACGAAGATAATCCTGTGACTTCATCTACGTATGTGGATAGACATGGGTCACAAGGTTATGTTCCCTCGCCGGATTCCAGGCCGATACAAGGAGGAACTGTTAGTACGAGTAACGGTTCTCCTGTTGATCAGAATCAGTCGGAACCTTCTCCAACGCCATCAACTCCTACGCCGATGCAGCAGAGAAATTCTGACACTCCTCATAATAATTTCGCGAATACAAATCCTGTGTATTCATATAGTAATCAAATTCCGAATGGATCACGAGAAAATGCTATCACAACTTCTGTGTTAAGTTCGAACGGACAAAGTATAACAATAGTCACATCTGCAAATAATAAAATTGAAGGATATTGTCCTCATCCTCATACAACTGGCAGTCCTTTAGGAATTATATCTCGAATAAGCGGACATCATACCCCATTCAATGCGAATTCAGGAATGATTACAACAATGGCTTCGAGTAGAACTATCGGGCACAATACAATTACGTCAGTTTTAGCGGGACGGGCAAACACTTCAACAGTATCTATCAACAGCCCAGCTACAGTGCCTGTAAGTTCGTCTACTAATCCTTTCTCCAGTCAGGCAAATGCTCTTATCACCGCGGCAGCTATTCCATCGCAATCTATGACGATAAGTGTTTCCAAATCTCCGTTGGAGATGGTGCAAAGTGTTGTTAGTAGTATACAAATCCCTCATTCGCAAAGTACAGTTGTGAACGCGAGTAATATCCATCCAAATCAGCAAATATCTCCACAGCAAATTGTTAAACAGAATCAAACTCAGGGTTTGCCTCCTGGGCATATATTAGTATCTTCTGGAGGTCAGTTATTGATGGCAAGCACTGGACAGGCAAATGGGCAAGGCATTATGGCCCCACCTCCTCCGAAATTAGTTAGCAATGCCAGTCCTATGCCTCCAATGTCTGCATCGCCGATGATTACTAACGTAACAGGAGCTGTAACGCAAGTTATACCCGCTGTAGGAGTTGCCCAACAAGTTCTAGGACAACAGACAGTTCTTGTAAACGCTCTCCCAACACCGTTTGTTATTCAGCCGGGGGTAGTTACTGTTGATGGCATGACTGTTAGCCAAAATATGCAAATTCCTCATTTAGTAACTGGAAATGTAATACAACAACAAATACAAATAGATGGAAATCAAGATCCAAATAATAGGGTACAACATCACAGTCCTGGATTTGCAAATAGACAGCCGGCGTTATTGTCTCCTGAATCTAATAAGAAAAAGGGAGGCAAAAAGAGAAAAATGCCGTCACAAACAGTTGCGTCTATGTTACATATTGCATCTCAACAAAATTCTGGGATGGTTATGCAGCAACCGCAACAAGGGTTCAATCAACAAAGCTTCCAAATGGCGCATAGTCCTCAAGGTTTAACAACTGGTCCAATAATGCAAGCTCTTACAATAGTACCAGGCAAAGCCGGTGTTAGTCCTCAAATAGTAATGAACGGGCAACCTCAAGCAACTGCGGGAGCATTCGGTACTCAACAACTTATTACTAATTCACAACCTGCTCCTCAAATAAATCTTTTACAACCAGTAAATCTATTAAACGGTGCGACGGGTGTTGTACAAAACTTTCCTACTATTCAACAATTTATCGTTCCAAATCTTGGCGGGATGGTGATGAACGCAGATGGCACGGCGACTATAGTCCAAGACACGTCGAACATCGGCATGCAGCTGCAATTGCAAAATGTTAACGGGCAGAATGTGCTGACTCCTGTGCAGAGCACGGGGAATATGTTCAATCAAGGGCAGAGCATACTAGCCGCTGGCCCGGCCGGTATGGTCATCCGAACTCCTGGCACTACGCAAGGCAAAATTATTCAGCAGCAACACAGTCCTGGAGCACAATTTCTTTCTCCCAATGGAAGTCAGTTCTTAATGAACGGTGCGCAGTTTAACGGTCAACTCAGTCCACTAATAGCTAACGTCAGTCCCACTCAACAAGTTACATTTAGTACAGCACCTCAACAAGTAAGACCTAATACTTCCATGCAGCAGCAAGAGTTTATTCAGTGTAACCAAATGGGACAAACTTTAATGGTTCCATGCGCTCCAGCACCTACGATCACAGTAACAACAGCCTCTAGTCAACAAAATACTACATTTGTGCATCAGAACACCACAATAGTTCAACAACAAACAACAATGGTTTCGAATAACCCTATACAAAACTTCCAACAAAATCAAAACAACCCAAACGGTCAGAACATAACCGAATCTACAACAACTTTAAACGTAGATCAAAATTTTCTGATAAACAACGGCCAGTCTGAAAACAAGCAACAGCAACAACAAATGCAGTCGCTTCTTCTTCAGCGTCAAAGTCCCCAGAGTGCGGCGATGCTCCGCCATTCAGTTTCCACGCAGACGGCCGTGAATCAAAAACTACAAGCGTCGGCGGTGACGACAAACACATTCTGTCAGACGTCGATGGCGTCGTCGGCGGGAAGTCCGCCGGATACGACGACACATTCTCCGTTAGCAGCTGGAGGGCAGAGCCCTGCAAACGCAGATACAACGACGCATTCACTGGGGACCTCCAGCACTGATGAAGGAATGTCACCCTCGCCGTCGAATTCGTCTATGACTGGGTCATGTGCGGATATTATTGCCATTCAAGCCAGGCAACAAGCGGCGTCGATGGTAAGAAAAGAATTGAATTATTACCAATTAAACTTGTAGCGAATCATATTTATTGATTGGAATAATGAATTCGTATATTATTATTTATTAATTTAATATTATCAGTCATCAGTGTTTTATTTCTATATTTGATTTAATGTATAGCGATGAATACAAAATTTTAATTAATTAAGAACTCTTTTATTGATCACATTGATGTAGGTATTCATAAAAAGTTTATATTATAATATTATTAGTTTAACATATTGAAATGAGTGCTATTGATTATAACAATTAGTTCCTATAAATTAGTTATTTTGATATGATTGTTGGAGTGAACAGTGTTTTATTATTATATTTGCTTTTATATATTAAAATTTATGTAACACAAGCAGTGGCGACGCTAAGGGGGGTCCAGGGTGGACACGTGCCCACCCACTACCCACATACAAATAATATATAAAATTTGAGAATAAAATTTTATTTTTAATTTTGAACATTTCTTGTATTTACTTTTGTTCTAAAATTAATAGGGCAGAAATTAGAGCCTTGAGAAAATTTCACCATTACATTTCCTATGATTAAAAAAATATAGACACCCGGTATGTATGTAATTACTTGATTATGTATACCTGCGCCTTGCTGAAAATTTTTGTTTCATTTTATGTCTGTATATGAAAATATACAGTATAAGTATCTTTTTAATAAATGAGTGCCGACTCTTTCAAAACATTTTTTTGCTTGTGCCCACCCTGCATTTACATCCTGACGCCGCCACTGAACGTAAGCCGAGTACGGCAATATTTAAATAATTAGATTTTTAAGTAGGTAGGTATTATTTAAAAACCATTTTTCGTTAACTATATTTATATTAAAATAAAATATTTGGGCTATATTTTAAATCCTGAAAAACGTATTTGAATACAAAAATATTTCATTACCAATAAAAAAAAATCTGAAATTGTATATAATGTTTTAAAATATTCTTTTTGCTGAGATATTTGTATTTATATTTAATTTCTTTTATGGAGTATTTTGCTCAGTTCGAAGCACAACTGTAAAATATATTTAAATTTTAAATACATCATATGTCTTTAGATAAATCAATTTTAACCCTTCTAGGCGATGGTACACTGCATCTCGAGCAGTGAACCAGATTCTGGCGACCTCTCTGGTTCTCAAGAGCTAGACTGGTCTCGAAATGGAAGTATAAGTTACAAACCCGAGTTTGAAATCTCGGGAGCGCACATATCCCGTAAACCGGAAACCCCCACAATGGCCTACGTGGAGTCCTCCACTGTTGTTTCCGGTATGCACTTCGTCACCGACACCATGAAGACTCAGGAATCAGTCGTCAGTTCCCGCCATTTTGACAAGGCGCTGAAGAGGAAGCACAGTGATGCGCTAGTGGTTATGGAAACTAGACACATGCACACTTCCCTGCAAGAAGATGACGATGGTAAGTAGTGGAAGTAGAAATTGTTGTAGATATTATAATTTTGTTGTTATTTGTATTAAGTATTAACTAACAACACCTCAATGTGTAATATTTGAAGTAGATTTGAAAATTTTTATATTTTTAGGAGTGCATGATACATACGCTTAACTTTTGCATGATAATTAATTTGCTAATTGGTTTCAGGTTTAATATTTATTGAGCTTTAGCTTTATTTACAATTTTAATTTATGCTTTTGCACGTAATATTCATCAGTTCATTACATGCATTAATTTTAATAATTTCATTTTAATTTCGTGTATGTAGATTTGAGATACATATTTGTATTAAATATTAATTAAATTAACAGCTTGTCGTAATTATATATGTACATATAATTTATTCATTGTATGTGAAATTTAAATTGTTATAATAATTGAGTTATTGTTAATCAGAATAAAACGAATAAATAAAAATAAAATTTTTGTTGTAAATATATGAGATTATTTTTCAGCCTTGTGTTAAATAAGAGTACATTGTACAGATATTACGTACATACACTGTGTATATTGGACTGACGCAGGTGATTTTGTTTATTAACGTGTGAAAATTAATCAATTGGTGTGGCTAAAATTCGCAACTGGGCAAATCTGTGTGAATAATACTGTGAAGTGAATTGTACATACGCTTCTTCAATCATTCATCATCAGTCATTCCATCATGCAATTATTACCATGCAGCGCACTGCATGTCACCAATTCCAGTGTGTTTCCTATTTCTTTCCCATAAAACTATCATATCATATCCGCTTCAAACTTCATTATGGTGATGGACACATGAATCACCATTCAAAACTATAAAAATTTTCAAAGAGGTGTTCGATTTTTCAAACTGTTAAATGTCCTTCTGCCCGAATCAGTTTCATTAAATCGGAAATCAAATGCATTATTGCAAAGTTAAAAAAAAATTAACAGTATATTTCACACAATAAAAATTGTAAAACAATTTGTAACATATTGTTAATGAAAGTGTCTACAATCTAGACGCGGGATTAGTGCTGTTGACAAAATTCGAATTTTCGAATTTCCAATATTTCAAAATAAGCTTTATACTTTTTCAAATAACGAATTTCGAAGTCAAAATTCGGAATATTTTTCGAATTTTGTAATTCGATAGTTGATGCCGTCATCTATTTATTCGTGTTTTACAATGACATGACTTGTTTAATCTTGCTCTCTGAGTCCAAACACAGATTTGTCGCTTATTTGTTGAAAGTAAAATATTCTTAATTAACATGTCGCCACGAAGTACAATTTGGAAATATTTTTTCTGAAATTAATAATAGCAAAGCAAAGTGCAATAAATTCCAATTAACTTACACTTGAAAATTTGTAATTCTAACTTCGTAATTACTCGAAATTGGAATTTTGAATGTGTATGAAATTCGAATTTTGTTAAAATTTTCGAATTTCGAATTATTTTTCAACTGAAATTTCGAATTCCATTTTTCTCAAAATCAACAGCACTACGCGGGATCGTTTAAAAAAAATTAATTCCCGAATAGGCGTGGTTTACGCAATTTCTTTAAATATATTTTAACATTATCTAACCTAACAAAAAATTCATGCTTGGAGAACTAAGGCCGAGTTTTGTGCGTTAGGTATAGGAATTTGTTGTTGTTTTTACTTTTTAGAGAAATATATAAGTTAGGTAAGATATTTTTTGCACAAGTCCCGAACGTTTCCAGTACCAAACCACGCCTCATTCTGATTTTTTTGGTCCACCACACCTCTTCGGGATTTAAAGTCCCGTGTTCGAGACTTTTGCCACGTCCATTGTTAATAGATAGTTCAGACAATTTCATTTAGTGAGCAATATATTGTGATTTCAAACAATTATTACTAATCAAAACTACCGCTGTGCTGGAAGGTATCCTTTAAAACATTGTGGGATTGTCTTTACAATATATTTATTGTGATAAAATACAAAAGCAAATCTTCCCTTGGGCAGATGGATGTAAACTTCCCCTTTCGGTTAAAATTACCCTCCATCGTCCTTCTTTAGAAAGCGGAGGATCAGTGAAAGAAAAGGAGCCCGAGTCGTTCGTAGTGGGTGATCTGGTATGGGGCCCTGCGCACAGCTGCCCTTCGTGGCCCGGCAAACTCGTGCAGATGGTGGATGGGGCCCAGGGCAGAGTCCTAGTGCGCTGGTTTGGCGGAGATAAGACGCCCACCGAGGTGGAGTTGTCCGCGTTACAAACTCTCAGTGAGGGCCTTGATGCACACCATCGCGCGAGAAAGAAATGCCGAAAGTGAGTGAGAAAATGGATAGTACTACTATTTTCACAAGGCTGAAACATATACTCATTTAGATTTTCTTTTTTACCTCCCGCTATTTTAGGTAAGGGGATATAGGGATCATATTAAAAACCGCATGTTGAGATTTTAATAAATAAACATGCCCCTCTAATCAGATTTTATCACTGCTGTCTGTGGGTGTGTTTATCTGAGTATAAGTTTGAAAACATGCATTCTTACGAAATACTACAATAGAGTAATACAAACTCTTTTTCGTAGTATTTAATGATTTCTTTTTGAATTCATTTGATAGCTTTTTTAATTTCAAAGAAAAAATGTACTCATATTTATATTAGACCGTTTTTGAGATTATTGAACTTAAATTGATTTCGGTTATATTACCGAATTTTTTGAATACTACATTTATTAAAATTAATTAATAACTTATACTCCTTTCTATTGGTTCCGCTCCAAAATTACGATTTTTTGACCAATAGAATGGCTTGTCTCTTTTCAAGACTATGTTCCAATTACTCTCGCTATAGTGAGTGGGGTCATGTACTCTGATTTTTTTATTATTTTGAATGAAAGTTCTTTTTTGTGCAACCGGACGCGAAATAAGCATTTCGCAGCCGCAATACAGGCCGCGAAATTAAATTTCGCAGCCGCAATACAGGCCGCGAAATTAAATTTCGCAACCGTTGTTATGGTAACGGCCGCGAAATTAAATTTCGCAACCGTTGTCATGGTAGCGGCCGCGAAATTAGGTAAATAATCACTTTGTCACTTGAAAATTGCATGGTTTTGTTTATCAAATGTTAATCCCATAGCCACCGTGAAAGCTAACTTTCTATATACAATGAAACTGTTTAAAATTAATAAAATTTGTAATTACATATTTTTTACGGTTGCACAAAAAATATTGTGTACACCTTGTCCGCGAAATCCTTTAGCGCCCTCGAGATTGTCTTGCCTCGGCCGCAAGCGGCCTCGGCGACAATTTTTCTCTCGGTACGCTAAAGAGTGATTTCGCGGCCTTGATATACAAATAGCTATTAATTTTGAAGCAATTCGTAGTACTAAAAAGTCTTAATTGTTTTTAGTTTAACTGCATTTTATTTTATCTTCCAATCATACGAGTTTTTCAATTATACTTTCCACAAGTGTATTACATACTATTTATTCTACGAAAGTGAAATGTTGTATATTAATGAGAATATAATTCATGAGTCACGTAACATGTTTTCCGCCAATCAACATTCAGAATCTCCCTAGTTACATGTCTATCACAGCGATGATAAAAAAACAATGAAATTATCACCTTTATTCGTTACTAGGGTATTTGTTATCGTTATTAACAACATTGACAGTTAATTTTGAGTATAAAAATGTGCGGTAATCGTTTTTCATATCAACAACGATGAATAATACGGCAATCGTAAAGTTAACCATGTTGTAAAGCAATATATGAAAAGTTAGGTTACCAGCACGCGTAATGTATCATAAAAATTCATTATATTCTCTCATTAAATTTAAGCTCGTGATGTGATTAATAATCGAAGATATTGCTCGTGAAACCGAAGCAGCACATTTCACTCGCCCTTCGGACTCGTGAAATCTGCAACTCGGTTTCGCTCGAGATTATCATCGATGATGTAACACGAGGGGGGTGGAACTGGCTGATAATACTGCTGATTACTGCAAACTGCAACGATGATACACTTACTGACTGGTGATAAGGAAGAAACACACATATACTAACACTTTTTACACTTTACACTGATGTACACTACGGACATGAACAAATACTTGTGGATTTAAAAACTAACTTTTATTTACATGATTAAATATAACTTAATTAAACATAACTAACAAAACTGTTACATTTTGTAACCCAGAGAGCGAGCGTCGCCCAAAACTAAAACTCTTCCATGTTTATCCCATGGCTAACTAATGCAGACTGCTTAAAACAAAAACGCTATCTCCAGGATAGGATTATCTTAGGGGTATGGGGTGCATAGGCGAGGTCATTCTAAAGTCACGCTCGTATATATAATAATTTCCAGACTTAATTATCAACAAATAAATGTCTTGACTGTCATAATACGATAAGAATTTCTAAACTGAATTTTGACATTTATAACTTAAACAGATAAACAGAGTTAAAATATGAATATTGAAACTATAATTTAGAAGAGTTTATAAAAAGTTATTTATCTGTTATTGTGCTTACCCTCGCCTTGTCACATTATCCTCCCCTTAAGACATAAATATATCGCAAAAATCGATGTATTTATTCTTAAATCCTGAACTGAAGATAGTTTCCCAATTCTGCAACCACAGAACATAAAACACATACATAAAACAAATAAAACATAAAACATCACCCATATTACACATATGAGACAAAGCATAAAACATAGAATACAAAAAAATTGCAAAACTGGTACAAATGTACAAACACAATTAATACGTAACCCACAAAAGGTATCAAACTTACGACATTACAAAAGCAAAAAGCTTAACAACATAAAGCATTAAACGTATTACAAATATGACACAGAGCATAAAACATAGAATACAAAAATCGCAAGACATAAAGCAAAACAGGTACAAATGTACAAACACAACATAACATGTTAAAAACAGACAAAAGGTATAAAACCTATGACATTACAAATGCAAAAGCATACAAACATAAAACATTATAAACATAATGTAAACTCAATAAAAACGTACCTAAAACGTTTTAACAAATTCCAAATTCAAATCACAAATGCTAAAAAAAGGAAAAGGGTATTTTATTTTCCTATCTAATAAAAATTTCTAATCTAACATGCAACTTAACTAGCCAAAAAAACTAAACACTAACAAAAATCGTCATATAATCGTCAGAAATGAAAACAACACAAAGGTCACTGCACTGGGGGCGGTTTTTCACACCTAAGTGGTCTAAGGGATGGCACTACAAAAAATTTGGGAACACTTCTGCAAGCGATAACGTCGGTCCTGGAATGCAAGACATCACCAGTGGCGTGCCCTCCATGGGTGCGGCGTAAAACTTGCACAGGTGGGCATGCCAAGTTGTCCTCTCCGACGTTCATGCCCAAGTCGCCATTCTCGATGTCCTCTTCGTTGACCATTTGCAGATCCATTTCGTGCAGGTTGTCGTCATATACTGTGTTCATGTCCAGTTCATCAGCTACTTCGCAGTGTTCTTCCTCAGTCTCACATTTCGCTGTTTCCTCCGGCAGGCAATTCTCTTCAATCATTTTCCCTTCTTGTACGCCCTTGTCACTCGCTGTGACGACTATTGTCGGACTTTCCGGTCGTGGTATGTCTACCACCGCAAAACGATCCTCTATTGCCAGTAAGGACTCAATTTCTTCCAAACTGATCCTCCCTACTGGCAACTCGTGCACTCCCTGCATGGCAAAAGAAACGTGGCCGTATGCCACCGACGAATGCCCTGGAGACAACGAATCTAACGGCGCCTGCGGTGCGAAGACCTGGTGCGTCCATGCTGGACCATAAAAACTTGGCGTACAAGCCGGAAAAAATGATGGCGGTAATATGGTGCGTCCAGCATAAGTTATTTCTAACCAACGCACCATATCTGTGCCAGTGGTAGGCCGCTTACATAAAGGAATTTCAAAATACAATTCCCTTGCCTTACCACTGAGCCTGAACACTATTGCGCTGCCCAGAAAAACTTCATCCCAGCCGTATCGTCTGCTGGCTGCTGCCATGTTCTGGATATATTCTCCCACTCTGCCATCACCAGAGAACGTATTCATTGCAAGCAATACCTCAAGCATATCTGGTGACGGCTGATACGGCCTGGGTTGCTGTATCATCGCTGGTGTCGTGGTCGTAAATGTGTACATATTGTACACCAAGTACCCTCTCCTCGGTCACAAACTAATAATTCTAAAACTAATAACGTAAGATCTTTTC
The DNA here is from genome assembly GCA_963082715.1 of Harpalus rubripes. Taxonomy (NCBI): domain Eukaryota; kingdom Metazoa; phylum Arthropoda; class Insecta; order Coleoptera; family Carabidae; genus Harpalus; species Harpalus rubripes. The sequence continues at coordinate 39,333,600 of OY720449.1, forward strand.
GGATGAATAAGAGTAAATCATTACTCTCATTATCCTACCCGTTGACTGCGCCACTGTAACACGAGGGGGGTGGAACTGGCTGATAATACTGCTGATTACTGCAAACTGCAACGATGATACACTTACTGACTGGTGATAAGGAAGAAACACACATATACTAACACTTTTTACACTTTACACTGATGTACACTACGGACATGAACAAATACTTGTGGATTTAAAAACTAACTTTTATTTACATGATTAAATATAACTTAATTAAACATAACTAACAAAACTGTTACATTTTGTAACCCAGAGAGCGAGCGTCGCCCAAAACTAAAACTCTTCCATGTTTATCCCATGGCTAACTAATGCAGACTGCTTAAAACAAAAACGCTATCTCCAGGATAGGATTATCTTAGGGGTATGGGGTGCATAGGCGAGGTCATTCTAAAGTCACGCTCGTATATATAATAATTTCCAGACTTAATTATCAACAAATAAATGTCTTGACTGTCATAATACGATAAGAATTTCTAAACTGAATTTTGACATTTATAACTTAAACAGATAAACAGAGTTAAAATATGAATATTGAAACTATAATTTAGAAGAGTTTATAAAAAGTTATTTATCTGTTATTGTGCTTACCCTCGCCTTGTCACAATGATATCATATCACTTGTTATATTACGTATGAGAATATAATTCATTAGTCACTTGATATGTTTTCCGCCAATCAACATTCAAAATCTCCCTAGTTACGTGTCTATCACGATGATGAAAAAAAACAAAGACATTATCAACATTATTCGTTACTAGGGGATTTGTTTTCTTTATTTACAACAAGGATTTACAACATTGTCAGTTAATTTTGGATATAAAAATGTGCGGTAATCGTTTTTGATATCAACAACGATGAAAATAATAAGACATTTGTAAAATTAACCATGTTGTAATACAATATAAGAAAAGTTAGGTTAGCAGCACACATAATTTGTCAAAAAAAATTATATTCTCTTAAGCTCGTATTATGATTAATAATCGAAGATATTGCTCGTGAAACCGAAGCTGCAGATTTCACTCGTCCTTCGGACTCTGCAGCTCGGTTTCACTCGAGAATACCATCGATGCTAATCAGGTCACTTGTTATATTACGTATGAGAATTTTATTTAAATATAAAAATTAAAATTTTGCAAATCAATTAAAGTAGGCTTGTGTCAGTCGCAAAACAATAAAACTCTTTTCTTTTTTCATTCTCCTGATTCAATTTCTACATTTTTGTACACGTTATAATAACGCAAAATTCAAATATTCACAAATAAACTTACATATTTCAAAAACAATTTACCGATATTTTTGCATACATGAAGTCTTTGAATTATGAAAAATGTACTTTTTTCAATGTTTTCAGTCACCTGTGGAGTGTTCACAATTTTTCCACACGCAGTGTTTCAAGAGTCTACTTTCAATTGTCATTTTTATGTCAGAAAACTAGTTAAATCGCACTTTCGTAGAAAAAGAGTTTTTATTCCGTACACTTTTCTTCATATGATGTAATACATATTGTATAGGACCTATTCTGTAACTCAGTGGTTAATTTTTTTAACAAATCAAGTATGTTGACATATAACAAAAAAATGGATTTTTAGTTTTTAAATAAATATCTATTGGATAAAAATTTTAACCATTGGATCAAAATTAACCACCGAGTTACAGAATAGGGCCCTAAGGGGCCTATTCTGTATCTCATTGGTTAATATTTAATCACTGATTATTTTTTTAAACCAATCAAGTATATTGACATAACAAAAAAAAGGAATTTTTAGTTGTCAAATCAATAACTATTGGACAAATGAACCACCGAGTTACAGAATAGGGCCCTAAGCATCATAATTTTATATGCAAATATGGCGAATGGGGGCAGAACTCGTTCAGTGTGGTCACGTGATATGTTGCACTCAGTGCGCACTTGCACTGTGTAAGCTGAAAACGCTATTAGAAAATAACGGAAAACTGAATTTGGTCGATATTTTCATTTTGAAATTACTTCTAAACTATCAGTAATCGAGAAATATGTTTCAAATAAAAAAGTTGGGTATTTCAATTGTCTTTGCAGTGGCGTACAAAAGTATAACACAAACTTACATTTTTTAAAGGAACCCATATTTCATTTTTACTCTAAAAAAATACTTATTTTTTCTTTTTCGATTGGTTTAAGGGTTATTGTGTTTTAAATTTATTTTACCCTTAAAATCTTAGGCTTTTATTATTTTTCATGATATTGTTAATTTTTTGTCAGTAATTTCACTAGTTTCTTAAAATAATATTTTATTTTATTTAAATAACTTATTTCGTAACTACCCGGTTTCATAATTTCATTTAAGTCTATATTTTCAACTTCACGTAAGTAGTAGTATACAAAAACCCTTACATCAATCGAAAGAGAAAAATAAGCATTTTTTTGAAGCAAAAATCAAATGTGGGTTCCATTTAAAAAAAATATCGTGATATAATTTTGTTATATCTTGAAAATTTACCGATAGAAAAATTATTTTCGTACGCCACTGGATAGACAATAAAAATATATAACTTTTTTATTTGAAACATTTTTCTCGATTACTGATAATTTAGAAACAATTTCAAAATGAAAATATCGACCAAATTCAGTTTTCCGCCATTTTCTAGTAACCTATGAAAATTTTTGTCAAAACAAGAGCACATCTAAGATGGCCTCCCAAAGGAACACCACATGTCCCATTTAACCGAAGTTGTATCTTTTATAGTTTCCGAGATCCCAATGGTGGCCTTCGAAATCCGGACACCTATACATATACTTGCCAGAATTATTAAACATGAATTTACATAAAGTAAAAAATTGAAAAGGCGGGAGGTTAGGTGCTGATTTAAAAAAAATAGTGGTAGATTTAAAAACAGATTGATCTTTCTTTTATGAATATTCTATGTTGTTAATCGATGGATATTAATTACCGTCTTTCTTATGTAGAAGTCGTAAACTAAACAGCCAACTTGAGAAAGCAATCCAAGAAGCGATGTCAGAACTAGACCGCATGGACCAACAGAGCATAACGCCAGACAAGCATCAACAACAGGAGCCTAAAAACCAGATACCCAATAAGATGATAGCAACTCAAACCGTAATCAAGGGAGAAATTGCAGGTAGACTGCGCAGCAGTCAACGCTGATACTAAGTAGTATTAAATATATTATATACATATGTAATTTACCTATACATAAGTAGCAACGTCAGTAAAATCAACAGTTAACATAGTTTTAGAGTAGGCGTGATGTATGTATCGCGGCTTTAACATGTAGTTTGTAGTACATCATGTTTACTGTCCACTCCAATTTCATTTGACGCACCCTTAGGTATTTAGATTCCGTAGATATGAAGGACCAAATACATCGAAACCATTTCATTTCCTGTCAACTACATCACGAACCCATATTAAACGAGAAAATATAGACAAGATAAAAAGAAATTATTTTTTAAGAGCACAATAATCAAAATTTTTTCAGTCTTTGTTTTCTCGTTTGAGCGAAAAGTTTGTGAAATAGTTGAGATCGCAAACATAATCGTATACAGATGAAAGGGCTTTCAATTTAATGCTGTCTAGTGAGGGACAATGCTCGTCTTGTACGGTGAGGGAATCGGTTAGAAAGTAGACGAAATTTTCGCCTTTATACGAGAAGCATTCTAATTTAACCAGATTTTTATTTATAAATAATATATATGTTCAGAATAAATAAAAACTATTAAATTTTATTATAATCTCCTCATGAGATTGTACTGAAATATTATAGTTTTTATTCTTTATTGTTATTTATATATTTTTTAACAATTCTTGCCTTAATTTGATTCTTTGTCGTATTTTAACTTTTTCCCTCACTTTACTATTTTTACCGTGCAGGGATAACCATGTAAAGCACCGTTGTTTGTTTTCTTGTAATCTCTAGTCAAGAGTGCGTGCGGGCCGAGTATATGTTATCTATGACAATAATGTATATTATTGTTTGAAACATTTTTGTCTTTGGATATTTGCAAGTTAGATTTTATAATATATTGACCATTTTGTAGTGTTACTATTTAGTTTTGCATTGACGAAAAGAATCTCAAAATTTGTTAACACCATTTCGTATTAATTCGTAAGAGTTATGTTTTATAGAAAATTTGCAGTGAAGAATGGGGTGTGATGTGAAGTAAATAATGACAATGCAATAAAATAACAATAATAGAAAGCAGATTATTCTGCCTGAGAAACACAAACGGGTTGTAATATAATAACGAGAAAGTTATTTCTTTATTTTTGTTGCTAGTTCTACGATTCTGGTTTACGAGTTATTATGCCATATTACAATAATCAGGCCTATGAAAACAAAATATCTGGCATACCATTCTCCAATAAGTACAGTTTACTGTTTTCCGTAAACTGTTTCTAATTTGTTCCGTTACTGAAGTAAACAATATAGTGATGTATTGACATTGTTCGCATAACTTGAAGTTTTTTTTATCAACTAAGCCTAAACAAAATACTCTATTTTGTTAATTGGTTGTGTGAATCAATGTCGATCGTGTTGACTTGCCATTTTAATCGGAATTAGTCGCGCCATATTTGATTGTAAGAAGCATTGTTGAGATTTCGTTTTACCATAACGTTAGCTATACCATTACGCTTCGGTGCATGTCTGTATATATTTGTATTACACTTCGAGTATTTTCTGTTTGCCAGTGGGCAACTCTGATATACAAGTGTGTCTCTTGTATTCAACAATTAAATAACATTGTTGTAATATAATTACAACAACGAATATTTTCTTTGCTTTCATATAGATTATGAAACTATTGTACATTTATTTTTGTATGTATTTATTATTTTAAGTTTATTTTAATTTATTTATTATAGATACCGCAGCCAAGATATATTTAAGTACTAATGATTTTATTAAACGGTTTTGTTGAATACAACAGATAACATTTTACTTATAGAATTTTAAGTGATATGTATAAATATTAAATTCTAATTTTAATCAGGTATATATTATTTTTGTACCAATTGATTAATTAAAATAATAGTAGATTTGAATACTGTGAGTATTTTAAATTTGTAAAGTTAGCTGATTGTGAATATACATATTCGGAACGAATGTTTGACTACTGTATAATATTAAATTAACAAATTGGTATGTATCATACGCGATGTAAATACAAGAACTCATCATAGTTTTAAATTATAGGCTGAAATATGTTTTATATTCCAGTTTGTTGGCATCTTGTAAATACGAAAGTTTACAAACTATGTGAGCTCTTGTATCAATTAGAAAACTAAAGTTAAATGATATAAATAGTAGTTAATGAGCCGTCCACAGATGGCGCAAGGTTGCTCTTGTGTCAGTTCTCATTATTCCTACATCACATGTATGTGGACTGTGCATTTATTAATACTTAAATGTATTGATATTTATTTTTTATTGTACATATATTATTAGAGGTACCTGTTTCTATGTCTTTACGATATGGAGTATAGAAAACCCAGTGTCATGTTGAAATTGTTCGATTGTTTTTGTGCGAAATCGAGTGAATATTACGTTTTTATTGTTATTTCCAAAGTACCATCATTCATTTCATTATTTTTTTATCAATAGATTTTTTATATAAGACTGATTTTATTTCATTTTATTTCTAAATTTTAGGATGACGTTTGCAAATGTTATGGAAATTTTAAGGATTGTTTTAGCAAATGTTCTCTTGAAGGTCTTATATAGAAAACATTGGAACATTGGGTTTATAGGGAACACTAGCTTTTGGAACATTCTGTGTTAATCCACAAACGATAATTATTTGAATCTTCCTTTATAAACCGATATAGGATAATAATAAATGTAGCCTCATGGATTCCGAATTGCGGATTATACATACATATTATACATATAATATTATATACCTAACAAATAATAAAATCAAAGTGATTTATATAGAGAAAACAGTGGATCAAGCATAAAGAAACCATCTGGAATACAACATAATATCAATGTTCCTCATAACATATTTATAAATATATTAAAATATATATTTCTAACAATAAATAGTAATAATTACATGAGATTTCTGTGACTAAACGATCAAGAAAATGTGAAGTTGCTGAAGTGAATACTTCAGTTTAAAGCTGCAGTACTAGTGACGTCATCAGACTTCACTACGTACGATAGTAGCTCATGTACTATTCATGTAAATATATTGTACTAAGTAATATTCACTGTTTGGCCTGCTATGTTGTGGTTAAACATATTGCCCAATAAAATACTGGACTAGTACTGCACATCGAGTGTTATCTTTACCCCCACATTTTAGTTTTGCTTTTATTATATTATGTTCACAATATTTTACAATAATTATTATACAAAATGTATCATGCACTTCGTGCATTAATTGTAATGGTATATGTAAAGTACTGACCAAAATGACTCATAAAAACTCAAAAATGTGATATTTTAATTCTGGAGTACAGAATTAGTTACAAACTGTAGAAAAGTAAATAATTACATCTGAACATATACCGAATTTGAATATATATCACTAAAGTTTGGATTGTCATTAAGAGGGAAGAATGCAAGAATCGTAGGTATACAAGAATACTTTTCTGGATTATGCTATACGATCATAGTATAGCGGTTGATAGTCCGCCTACTGGCCGTCAAATTTTCAATAGTTGCGTAGAAAAGTTAGGAAAGTCTTTCCCTTTACATGTATTGTAATAATGATTAATATTTGTGTAATAAACAAAAAAAAATTAAAAAAATATTCGGTGTTCGAACACTTATAAATAAAATTAATATACTACCGGAAAATCAGGGCATGGATGTGGGCATTTAAAATTATTACCCAAAATTTTTTAATCTGTTGTAAAGAAAATATTGGATAAAACTGTTTAAAAAATTTTGGGTAATAATTTTTCCATGCCTCTAGAACCATCCTACGGCTAGAGTGAAACTACGTGAGGACACGCCTCCGAGTGTCGAAAAGTTAAATTTTTTTGTCTCAAAAAAATAACATGGAGTGTACCTAGTGGTTAGAAGTGCTAGTGGTTAGAAGTGAGCGAAGCGGTCAACTGCCATACTGTGGTACGATTATGTAATTTAAAAGATTTTTTATTAGTGCGATATAATAATTGGGAATGAAAGAATTTTAAAATAGATAATTTTAAACTTAATATAAGAAAAAGAAATGCAGATTAAAATTTGTACCGTTTAAGATTGATATCGAATTATGTTTAATCCGAAATAATTTTAAACGTAATTGCAAAAATAGAAAGATAAAAAATAAGTATTTTTTCGAGACTAAATATTTAAAAAATATATAACTGTGTTAATTTCGAAAATTGACAAATATAAAAATTTATTGAGCATGGTACGAGGTGTTGCATTACGGCTCGGCGAAAATTGTTTCTCTTTTTTAAATGGAACATCTTATATATTTTCATATATTTTAAATTGTATTTTTCTCACCTGTACGTACATATATATTTTTTTAACTTTCCTTGGCGATGTCAAGTTACTCCGTTTTTTCTCTAAAAATGACCTAATACAGGCAATGCTTTATGAAGGCGTACTAAAGTTATTTTAATAGTAAAAATTAAGAAAATATTTTTTTTTACAACTATAACTATACTCTATATTCTCATATATTTTTTTAAAAAAACACTACACTACAGCTGTCGTAATATTTTGTACAAGATAATAAAATAGTACCATATATTATTCATGGATGTATTTACTTAGTTAAGAAAATTAAAATGGAACCAATGTCAAATATCTTTCAAATTGTTTTAATTACATGTGTAAGAAATATATTACATGGTACACATAAAGTGAAAAGTGTATTATTGTACTAATGAATTAGTCAGGAAATAATACAATACTTTTCATTTTTGTTATCCTCTTATGATTCGTCACTTGTTTTCCAGTTCGTATTTTCCTAAACCAGACCTCTCTTTTGTCGATAGACTCCATTTTACCAAATTTATTTTGGATGTCACTCTTCCTTTCATAAATTTTTGGGACAGACAATTTCCTACTACCCCGAGAATGACAGCCATAATCGCAGCAATTGACGTTGTTAATATTTTTACGTTCTTCTTCTCATATTGCAAAGTAATTTATATGTACTTTAAAACAAAAAGACAAACAAGAAATCGGCAAGGAATCCAATGCGCTATATATGTTTACTGTATAGTTGAATAACAATATCATTTTCAAAGGAATCGAACCCGGTTTGCCAGATTCGCGACGACACACTCAGGCACGCGGCCACGAGACCCATTCTTTTCTTATATCTAAAATATCAATGTGATTGACTACACAAAACTATTTTTCACCTATGTTATTAAATTTGTTTGTATTTGTTTATTATATAGCTTACTTTTATATCGTAACATTATTTTTTCTATTGCTGAATA